>JADXDR010000037.1:71233-123574 GCA_025026875.1 Chlorella ohadii
CAGCTGCTGAGAGATGCCCGGCGAGCCGCCGGGCTCCGGCTGCGGCAGACGCGCTGGTCTGGGTGGCGGCGGTGGCAGCGGGCCCCTGCCGGCCGGCGCCCGCTGGCGCTGGGCACGCGGCACATCGTCCTCACTGTCACTGCCTTCCTCGATGCGGCGGAGGCACTCCGGGCGCTTCTCCCAGTGGCGCGTGAGACTTTTGTGGCTTGTGCCGCAGCCCCGGCAGCGATGCATCGCGCAGAGCCCAGCAGGGAACAAGCGCAGCCGATCAGGTCGATTGGACCTCGACGCCGCGGCATGCACCAGTGCATGGAGGCTTGGCTCGCCCGATCGGCTGCACACCTGCTCTGCCATGTCCTGCTGCCTCGCTTCTTTGCCCTCCCAGCGATGAAAGTGCGCTCCAGGCGCGCACCTACGGCCGCCGCCGCCGCGGCGGCCGCTGCGGCCGGCGCCGACGCTTCACAGGCGCCCAACAATCCTGCAGAGCGCCCCCGCAAACAGAAGCGCCACCCGCAGGCGCGCCCGGTGGGGCGGTGCCGGTCGTTGAAAACAAACCATCGCTCTCGCCCCCCTTTCACCCACCGCCCCCCCTCACTGACGCGTTGCAGGCCGCCGCCGCCGCGCCGGAGCCCTCCCCAGAGGCGCCGTGGGAGGAGGCGGCGGAGGAGGTGGGCGGGCAGCGGCAGGGCCGCGCGCTGCCGCAGCACCCGCCGCTCATGCCAGGCTGCCTCCTTCCCTTTCCTGCCCACCCCTCATCGGCCTTTTGACCTGCAGGATTATGACCTGGAATCTCAGATGGAGGATGTGCTGGAGACCATCGAGGAGGCCAAGCGCTCTGGTGAGCTGCGGCCACGCTTGCAGGGCACCTCGTGCAGCTGGCCGGGCCCAGCACAGCAGAGTGGCACATGCTGAGCTTCAACCTGCACCTCGAGAGCAGCGTGCAGCCTGCTGATGGCAGGTTGATGCCGCTGCGTCACTGTGCGATGCTGCAATCGATAGTGTGCACACCAGCATGACACCCTCTCACCCCTGCCTCGGTTTGTAGGCACGCCGCTGAAGGACGACGTGGTCCGCCAGCTGCTGTGCACACTGGGGGAGGTGCGGGACGCTGTGCGAGACCAAGTGCAGCAGCAGGCCAAGACCAACGCCCTGCTTGGACAGCTGGTCCGGGACCACAACCGGCGGGTGAGGGGGCGGGCGGCAGCGCCACTGGCATTCGCAGAAGCAGCCTGCATGGGAGGGCGGGTGCTTGCGCCGCGCCGCAGGTGCTCTCAGAGGCTGTCGTTCAGCTGTCCTGCAATAAGCCCACCTGCCCATTGCCTCTCCTTCCAACTGCAGAACCCCGTGACGACACCCGGCGGCGACGCCTCGGCCACAACAGCCACCGCCGCCCCTGCCGCCGAGTCGAGCACGCGCAAGCTGGCATCCACGCAAGGGCAGAAGAAAGCACTGGTGCGTGCTCTGCAGGGTCAGCCTGTAGCGCTCGGGCTGGATGCTGCGCTGAGGTGATTGTGGCACTGCCGCCAACTGGCTGCATGCGAGCCTGCTGCACCCTGCCCACTTACACCAGCTCCCGCTCCACCCACCTGCTGAGCAGAAGAGCCTGGTGCGCCCCGGCCTGACCCGCTACATGCACACCAACAACATGCTGGCCACCAAGGAGGAGCTGGCCCGAGTGCTGGCGGAAGCACTGCGCCCTGACGAGGAGCTGGCGGACGTGCGCGACACATACGACGACTGGGGCGACGCCCTGGGCGTGGTGAGCGGGTTCAGTCCATAGGGCCGGGGAGGCACGTCAGCTTGAGGGGCTAAGCATGTCAGCGCAAGCGGTCACCACTTTGCCCGCCTCAACTGTGCTGGGCGTGTTCCTGCTGCAGCGTGCCCGCTGCCTTCCAGCCTGCCGCACCCCCACTGCCTGCTTCCACCCCACGTACTCGCAGCACAGGCAACGCCCTGAGCAAATCAAAAACCATGTGCACCCTGAAGCTGCCCACATCAAACTTGCTTTGCCCCACACCCGCAGGTGAAGACGGCGGCGGGCGAGGTGCGGTCCACTCTGGTGTCTCGCCTGCTGGCGCGCGCCCCCCAGTACCTGGCTCCCAGGTACCTGGGCGCGGAGTCGCCCTACACCGCAGACGGCAAGCTGGACGCCGAGAAGGCAGAAGCCATGGTGGCAGGTGGGCTCCGCAGGGCATGCGGCAGGGTGGGCATCCGTGGCAGCCACACTGCGAGAGACCTGGGCCGGCAGAGTGGCTGCACGCATCACGCCGCATCGTGCATGTCGCTGCTGCTCAGCCGCAGGCTGCTGCTGCTGCTGCGCGTCTTGGTAACGCCTTATTCTCTTGTCGATTCTTGCTCTACAGAGGCGCACCACCTGCAGAAGGAGGGCGTCCACTATGGGCGGCGCGGCATGCACTACCTGCTGGCCTACTCTGTGATGGGCATCAACGAGCCCAGCCGAGTGAGATGGGTGGTGCCTGTGGGCACTGGTCGTGGCATATGCACTGCCCCGGTCCCCTTGCTGAGAGCTCAAGCCCGCCAAATGCGTGCCAACTTGTGTGTTTGCCATGGCAACACCGGCAGAGGGCGCGCGAACTAGGCAATCCTGAATCCTGCTCCCACCGCTGCTGCCCTTGCCCGCCGCCATTGTCGCAGGATGACATCACCGACATGACCGTGCCGGGACCAGCAGTCGCGTATGCGGAGCTGGCGGTGCGCACAGGGGCTGGGTGGCAAGGCATGCTGGGGGCAGGGCTCTGTTGGGGCAGGACCAGCCGAATAATGTGGCCATTGTTGCTCATTGTGTGAGCCCCGGCATCACACATGACGCCAGCCGCGGCAGGCCATGCACTCCCTGCCTGCCTTGCCACCCAGCACACGCTGCCCTGCACTTACTGGGATGCCCATCCCTCGCCCCTGCCCTGCAGATCAAGTACCGCATTGGCACCAGCGCTGGCAAGATGCCTGATGCCGACAGCTGCGCCTTTGACATCGAGTACCAAGCCTACCTCAAGCAGGTGCTGGCACGCGCCGATGCTGAGGCTGGCTGCTGCCTCACCTTTGCCGGGGCAGCCACGGCGGAGAGCGATGAGGCAGAGGAGGAGGAGGCAGAGGAGGAGGGCAGCAGCCAGCCTTTCTGAGCAGCAGCCCCAGAGCTGGCCAGCCGGCGCCGCCACCGCCTTGCGGAAGGGCCGCCGCGCCGGCTGCTGCTGCTGNCNGCCCTGCTGCACAGCTAGCATGATTCTTTACAAGTTTGTCCCTGAGCACCCCTGAGCCGTGTATCCTGTACCACAGCATTTTGTCTCCATAAGCTTCCTACTGTACCTGTTCCCTCGATGCACATTGCGCTGTACCTCCATTCGCCGTCCATGCCTGGCTTGTGATATCCCTCGATGCTCCCTCAATGCATGAGCTCAACAAATGCTGTGTTCGCCCCCTCTCCTGCCTGTCTTCTGTACCTTTCTGCACTGCACTTGCCTTACTGCGCGCCCCACATTGGGGCGCCGCCTGCCGGTGTGTAACCAGCACCGGCACGTGTGTCAGCAGGGCTGCCCAGGGCTGGCCGGGAGCAGGGCTGGGCAGCGCTGGGGGTGCCAGGGCTGGCCAGCCCTGCCCAGAGCACTCCAGGCCCTTGGGCTGACCAGCACCAGCCCTGAGACAAGGTTCTGGCCAGGCCTGGCCCTGGCCAGCCCTGGCCAGCCCTACAGCTTGGTCCAGATGCTGCCGCCAGGCTGCAATGGCCCCACGCCGGCGGCGCACTTCATCTGGGGAAGGCGCTGCGGACGCTGGCAGCCCTGGTTTCCAGCAGCTGTCGGACGAGGTGCTGGTCCGCATCCTGGGCTGCCTGAACCAGAAGGACAGGTGCGGCGGTGTGGGCAAAGCTTGGGACGCAAACCCTGTGCTGCCATGACTGACCCGAGCGATGCTGCCAAGTGCTGCCCTGAGTGTTCTCCACGGTAGCCCCTTCCACCCTGTATGCAGGCACCGCGCTGCACTGGTCAGCCACCGCTGGCATGACTGCGCACATGCGCCGGAGCTGTGCCGGCAGGTCAGGATGGATTCCCTGTGGCGGATCAGCCGGTTTGGTCCCTGGTCGCACTCCGTTGCCTCGCTTACAGCCTGGCTGATGCGGCATGGACGGCACGTACGCCACATGCAGCTGGGTGGGTTTCATGCCAAGATTGAATCACAGGAGGAGCAGGCACAGCTGGCCTGCTGCCTCATGGCATGTGCCGGCGGGCAGCTTGAGACACTGCGCGCTGCGATCGATGGGCTGGTGGTGGCAGCCTGGGCGCCGGCAGCCGTGCGCAGCCTACGGGAGCTGCAGCTCGGCTTTGCGGCCTCGGAGCTGCAGATCAGCAACAGCCTGCACAGCCTGACGCAGCTGACGCTGCTCGTGTTGGCAGGCAGGCCCGTCCGTTTCGCTGCTGGCGCACGGCTGCCGGCCTCGTTGCAGCGACTCCGTCTGCTGGACGGTTCTAGCAGCTCACTGCCCGCCCAGGTATGGCCCAATGCCGCACCAGCGCCCTGCATAGCTAGCATGAAGACAGCGCCTGGGCATGGCATCACCGTGCATGACTGGCATTCCCAGCAAGCAATCCGACTGCACAACAGCTGTTCTGAACATTCCTGTGCGCCCTTCCGCCCCGCAGCTGGTGGGCCTGTCTCAGCTGGAGGGTCTGTGCATCCAGTTTGGCAATCACACTGGCGTTGGCTACTCCAGCCCTACGTGCTTGTCTGCACTTACCCGGCTGGAGCTGCATGATACCAGCCACCTGCCGGCCTGCCTAGGACAGCTGACCGGCCTGAAGGCACTGGTGAGCAGCGGAAGCACATGCATGAAGCACTGTGAGCGGCGAAACCAAGCGCCAGCTCCGCTGCATGCTGCATGGGAGTGAGACCTCAGATGCTCTTTTCAGTACTGTGCTCGCGTGAGCGAACTCGTGCGTGTTGCAGGCGCCCTTTTCATCTCCTTCTGTTCACTGTTGAGCAAGCTTGCAGTCTCTCTGGCTCCACGCCCCACAGGTGCTGAATCGCGCTGCCAGGGCCGATGAGCATGACAACGAACAGCAAGCGGGTGCGGCTCTCAATGCAGCGCTGGGCCCGCTGACGCAGCTGACCAGCCTGCTGCTGTTCGACTTGGCCACTCCCTCCGACCTGCCAGCGCTGGCCGGGCTTTCTCACCTGCAGCGCGCCTACTTCAATGCGTGCCGTGGGCTTGACAGCCTGCCGGCAGGCCCCTGGTGCAGCAGCTTGCAGCTGCTGGCGGCGTCACCGGATTACATACTTTGCAGCAGCGATTTTCTGGCAGCCGCTGGGCAGCTGCAGGAAGTTGTGCTGCAGGGCGAGTGCAACGAGCAGCTCTGCCCCATGCTGCAGCAGTGGGCTGCCACACATCCGACGCTGCGGCGCCTGCGGTTCTTGATGGGCGGCTCGGTGCCAGCTGCGCTTCTGGGCAGTGCTCTGCGGTTGCAGCGCGAGCGGCCGCAGCTCGAGGTGACGCATGAACCGAGCCTTCACTGCTTCCCGTTATTTGCACAACCTTTCACCTTGCCCAACCTTCAGGACTAACACCTGCTTCGGAGCGTCCGTGCCGAGCTCGTTGTGTGCCACTGTGCCAGCAGGATTGGCAGCGATGCTGTCTGTTGCAACTGCTGCGGCGTTTAACATTCGAAAGAGCACGAAGCGCATGGCGGCAGAGCAAAGAAAAATGTGGGGACAGTGACAAGCCCGTGCCATGTGGGAGAGCAGGCAGTGTCAGGAAACGGCAGGCAGGCAAGGGGGGACAGGCGAGAGGCAGCACATGCCTAGCAAATGTGTACTGATGGTTATGCAGCACTGCAGGCATGCAATAGAAAATGCCATGCTGCGGTCATTCAAGAAGCTCGAACACACTGAACCTTTCTTCAAAGAGCGAGGCATACTGCCAGTTTGGCTCATGGGTCACCTCAAGCTGCAGCCGCTCTCGCTGCACGTGCAGCGCAGCACCCAGCAGTGCTGCTGGTACCAACCCGCTCATTGCAAAGCGCAGGCGCCGCAGCGGCGGGTGTGTGGCAGCGCACTGCAGCAGCGCCAGACAGCGCTGATCGCATTCTCCATCCAGCACTCCAACCTCCTGCAGCTGCCCAGCAGCTGCCAGGAACTCTTCGCTGCCCAGCGCGCACTTCGGTGGCCCAACCAGCAACTGCAGGCTGCTGCACCAGCCGCCAGCCGGCAGGCTGCTGAGCGCATGGCATTTGAAGAAGCAGGCGTGCTGCAGGCGGGACAGTCCGACCAACGCCGGCAGGCGAGATGGGGTGGCCATTTCGGCCAGCAGCAGGCTGGTCAGCTGCGCCAGTGGTGTGAGCCCTGCGTTGAGGGCAGCACCCGCCTGCTGTGCGTCCTGTTGCTCATCTGAGATGGCTGCGCGGTGCAGCACCTGCGGCGTAAAGAGTCAGGCATTGCAAGCTGGTTTGCTGGCGAAGCCAGACGGAGACACCCGAGTCTCGAGAACGACGCGGCATGCTATACAGCCAGTTGCTTACGTTTTCCGCCTCAGAAACTGTGGCATTTATCTCCCTCTCTCTCTCCCTGCTCACCAACGCCTGCAAGCCTGTCAGCTGTCCTAGGCAGGCCGGCAGGTGGCGGTTGAGTCGCAGCTCCAGCCGGGTGAGCGCCGGCAGGCGCGTCAGGCTGGAGCAGCTGGCGCCAGGCTGGCGGCCATACTGGATGCACAGGCCCTCCAGCCGAGAGAGGTCCAGCAGCTGTGGAGCAAAAGGGGGTGCCAAACGCTCAGCACAGGCTGCGGCGCAGTCGGAACGCCGGCCATGCAAGGTGATGCCGTGCCAGCCATGCACGGTGCCGGCATGCCCATGCGCTGCCTCCATGGCACGCACACAGGCGCTGCCATGGCATCAGGCATGCACCGGCACTGTACCTTGGGTGGCAGCTCGGTGCTGCAAGAATCCATCAGCTGGAGCCGCCGCACCGAGGCCGGCAGCCGCGCGCCCTTGGAAAACACGACGGGCGTGCCTGCCAACTCGAGCAGCGTCAGCTGCGTCAGGCTGTGCAGGCTGCTGCTGATGTGCAACACAGCGCCCCTGCTGCCCAGCCGAAGCTCGCGTAAGTTGCGCATGGCAG
The DNA here is from genome assembly GCA_025026875.1 of Chlorella ohadii. NCBI lineage: Eukaryota > Viridiplantae > Chlorophyta > Trebouxiophyceae > Chlorellales > Chlorellaceae > Chlorella > Chlorella ohadii. The sequence goes on from JADXDR010000037.1 coordinate 78,353, forward strand.
AAGGCGCCCAGGCTGCCACTACCAGCCCAGCCATCGCAGCGCAAAGCGTGTCCAGCTGGCCGCCGGCGCAGGCCATGAGGCAGCAGGCCAGCTGTGCCTGATCCTCCTGTGACAACACATTGCCTGCGGCTAGCTGCAGGTGGCGCACGTGCCGCCCGTGTCGCATCAGCCAGGCCGTGAGCGAGCACACAAGCGAGCCAGGCGATGGACTGTGCATGGTGGCCCGCGGCAGGACCGCTAGCTTGATCTGCCGGCACAGCTCGGGCGCGTTTGCGCAGGCATGCCAGCGGCGGCTGACCAGCGCAGCGTGATGCCTGCTCACCGGGCGGATAGCAGCGATATGCACAGTTTAGGGATGCTTGATGAAGTTCAGGCATGCATGTGGTGTCAAACCCTAGCTTGCTGCCGCTTCGGTCCCAGCTGGGTGCATTGCCCAGGTCGAACTGCTCACCTTTCCCTCCGGCTCAGGCAGCCCAGGATGCGGACCAGCACCTCGTCCGGCAGCTGCTGGCAGCTTGGGCCGACAGCTGCTGCAGAGACAGACAGCGACGCTGTCAGCGTGCTGCCGGCGGGGGCCATGGCCTGAGCGGCAGGAGTAGCGCCGGCGGTGAGACCGGCGGGTTGAGCAGCCGAGGAGCCTTCAGGCCGGTGCACGCGTAGGTCTCTATGAGCCGCGCCAGAGCACGCCAGAGCCAGCCGGCGTTCGAAGACGAGTGCTCAGCCGCGCGTTCTCTTCTCAAGCGGGTCGCTCTTGCAAGTGCGCAATGTTGCAGTTAGGTGCGATTGCAGTCACAGAATCAGCAAAGGCCCACTGATGTGCTGCCGCGGCACGCATGCCGCCTCCGGCACAGCGTGCTGGTTTCTGAGTGGCAACCTCCAGCCCACATCAATTATTGCCGGGTGTGTATGTTGACAAGATGGCACAGAAAGTTACAGTCTAAGTTTGTGCCAGCGTGCACTGGTCAAGGGTCAAACCTGACGGTGAACTGGCAAATGCCAACCTGCAGATTATTACCGCTTCAGCTTCTCCTGTGCCTCACGCCTGCCTCGCGCCGGCGCCGCCGCCAGCCGCAACGGCTGCCACCACGGGCGACGGCAGCGGCGACAGCACGGGCGCAAAGCCGCACAGGTGCACGTCGTTCGCAATCAGGCGGTGCAGGTCTGCCCACACTGCTGGGTGCTCCGCTGCCAAGCGCTGCAGCGAGGGCTCGTCGCCGAGCAGCAGGGCCAGTGCGGTGGCGAGGTTGATGCAGCCGGCGTCCTGGCAGGCTGCAGGGCGGGACCAGGAGGGGTGTGTACAGCGTGCAGGTCAACCAACAGTGAAATGCAGTGCAGGGTGGGAGCCGTTTGGGCCTGACTGCTGCCGACTGCAGCATGCATGCAACCGCCCCCGGCTTGTCGCACGCGGCGTTCGGTGGCCAGCCAGGCCAACCAACAGATAAGCCCGGCAACCCATCGGAGCATAGAGGGCACCCACCTTGCATGAGGCTCTCGGCTGCCAGCACAGCGTCGCCCTCCCCCTCAGCCACCAGAAACTCATTCGCCGCGACAAACAGCGCCGATGCGATCGCCGCTGAAGATGGCGATGTATGGGCTGCGGCGCCCGGCACCTCTGCTGCTGTGGCGGCCAGCAGGGCGGGCAGGCCGCCGTGCAGCTCGGCCAGCGCTCGGGTCAGTTGGGCAGCTTCCCTGCATGGAGGAAGGGATGACTGGCAAGTGGGTGAGCGAGCAGGCACTGCACACATCAAGTAATGGATAGCGTAACATTTGCACTGCACTTGACATGCTGCTCCAAAAGGGTGTGTGTCCAGCCCGTGGCAATTGGCTTCGGCAAGCTGGATTGGCCAGCAGCTGGGTTGCAGGCCAGCAGCCCAACCGGATCGCTGGTGCCCTTTGCTCTCACCTGAGGGCTCCAGAATCAAGCAGCTTCCACGCATGCTGCGCAGTGAGGCGCCAGGCGTCCCCAGCTGCCGCCGCCTCCTCCGCCTCCTGCTGCTGCCGCCACTGCTGCTCCTCCTGATCGAGCTCCCGCTGCTGCTGCTCCGCCGCAGCAGCTGCCGCCTGCTGGGTGGCGGCCGCAGCGGCGGCCTGGGTGCTGTCGGCAGGGGTGCTGCCGCCACCTCCCATTCCAAGCAAGCCCCAGAACCAGGACCCCCCAGCCTGTGGCTGCTCTGCCGTGGGCTGCCCAGCTTGCGGCTGCACACCCTGCTGCTCCCACGCCGCTGCCGCCTCGGCTGCTGGCGCCTGCGCGGCAGCCTGCACAGCCTGCCGGCCACGCTCCTGCTGCATGCCGCCGGCAGGCTCGCCTGCTGCGTCTGCACCGGCAGCTGCGGCTGCAGAGGAAGGAGTGAGCAGCGCTTCTCCCTCCCCAGGCGGTACCAGGAAACGAAGCAAGTCGGCCGCAAGGCCGTACTGCCCCACACCCAGCGCAGCCTGCATGAGCTGCAGCGCCGCCTGCTGCGCCAGCGCTCCGCCCTCGATGCGTTCCACAATCACCAGGCAGCACGCCGCGCTCTGCGGGGCAGGGTGGGGATTGATTTGGGCAGTGCCTGAGTGCAACTACAGTGCCGCTCTCAAATCGCTCCACAAACCCCAAAGTCGGATGGGCAGCTGGCTGAACAGGTGCCGTGTCAACAGCAGTGGGCCGCAGGTTTTTTGTGATGGGCATGGAACACAGCAACCAAACCACCACGCTGCTCTGCTCGACTGAAGCTGGTCGGCACGCATCAGCCCCTGGCACATGCGGAGTTTAGACCAAAACACTATGCCAAGCATCAGCCAAAGGGTGAAGCCAGCCCTCCTTGCCTGCAGCTGGTCGGCGCGCATCAGCCCCTGGCACAGCCGCAGCGGGGACCCCACGGCAGCGAACAGGGCGGGCCACAGCGCGGCGTCCGTCTTGCGCGCCACGCTGACGACAATCTCGGGGAACTGCATTGAGGGTGGTGGGTGGTGGAGGGCATAAGGGGCGGGGATTGTGAACACACGACGGCCTGGTTTGGTTTGTGGTGGCTCTGATGAGCAGCAGTGAAGGGCAGCTGGATTGTCCGACAAAGAAAATGTCCGTTGTGGCTTACCGGCTGCTAATGAGTAGCCACAAGCCCGCTGGCACATTACAACCTAAACAACGAGCAAACCATCGCACCTGCGGGAACTGCGAGATGAGCCGCGCCGCCGCCAGCAGCAGCGGCCCCGCCTGCCGCTCCTGCCCTCGCTTGCCTGCTGCCCCGGCTGCTGCGGCGCTGCCTACAGTAACTGAGTAAGACGAGTTGAAGCGAGCCTGGCGAGCTGTGCGAGCAGCACCCACTGGTGATCCCAGAATGGGGGCCTGCGGTGTGCCTGCTGCGCCCGCTGCGCCTGCTGTGTTCCCATGTGGCCGGGTGTCGGCATCGATTTCCAGGGCCGTGAAGAGCAGCCACTCCAGGGAGCGGTTGAAGTGGGGGCCGGAGGAGTGCCACCTGGCAGGGCAGGGAAATGGACAGCTCCAAGGCGAGTTAGTCTAGCATGCAACAGCTTCCAATTCAACCAAACCAACAGTGATTCGCCAGCTTGCCACATCGGCACCGCGACAAACCACCGTCCAAGCAAACCCGCACCTGGCCAGCTCCAGCGCGTCGTCGTACCGCCCCTTTTGCAGCAGGCGGCGCAGCAGGCAGGGCAGCACCGGCTGGCTCTCGGGCAACGGGTGGAAGCACAGGGATTGGGCGGCCTCAGGTGGAAAGACCGGGCTGCGCACCACGCGCTGCATCACGCCTGCGAGGCGGCCAATGTGAATGAAGATGTTGTAGAAAAGCAGAGCTGTAGCGGGACTGGGGCTCAGATGGGCGAGGAACACAGGGAAAGCGCTACAGCATGGGCTGTATGTGCCATCAGTGTGTCACTCCAAAGCACCCAGTGCATGGCTTGCCAGCACCCAGCAGCGCACCGATGATGGACACTTCTGTCAGGGAAACGCCGATGGGGTACACCTCCCGATCGAATTCCAGCTCCTGCAGGGCGGGAAAACAGGCAAACAGCCACTCAGCGTAAGGGCAGAGCAGGAGCACACGTAAAGATCGGCGACACACAAATGCTGGTCAACGCATTGCCGACGCATGCAACCTCATGTGAAACAGCAGGCAACTGTGCCCCAATGCAGCCAGCTGCACAGCCCCATGAAACCACTCCTGGTTGACTCACCGGGTCTGTCGAGTTGCTTGCTGCCGCCGCTGCCGCCGCCGCCAGGCCCGTGGCGGTTGGGCTGGACAGCCAGCGCAGGGAGGGCGTGAGGGGCTCAGACAGGGATGACGGGAACCACAGCTGCGGATAGAGAGGGGTGGCAGAAACAACACAGGGTGAGACACAGAGCAAAGGGTGCGTGCGAATGTGGGCACTAGCGAAGCAGGACGGCTGCTGCACGCGCTGCATTGCAGGCGGTTCAACGCTCAGGCGGCAGCCATCCTCGCACGGCATGTGTCTAGCTAGCAGTGCATACCTGCATGCCCCGCGCTCCGTAGGTCCACCAAGGCATCTCCACCCGAGGAGGCTGCCCCGGCTGCCCGCCCTCTCCTCCTCCGGCTCCTGCCGCCGCCAGCTGGGCAGCCGCCGCCGCCGCCACCGCACCGGACAGCTCCGCATCTGATGTGTTGCGTGCCAGGCCAGCCATGCTGCTGCTGGTGCTGAGGGGCGGGCCACCAATGCCACTGCTGCCTGCTCCGCCTGCCTCCGCTGTGCTGCTGCCGCTGCCTGGTCCCACCAGGAAGCTGGCAGTGCGGCTGACGCTGGCACTCGCGGTGCCGCCAGCCACCGTGGGTGCGCCCACCCCGGCAGCTGCCGGCGAGATGGGCAGCCAAAAGCGCTCGATGGCATCTGAGAGCAGCACCTCTGTGCCCTCCTGCATGTCCAGTTTGCTCATGATGCCACCCGCTCGAAGCAGCACGCACTGCTGCGGCGTGTCGCTGGCTGCATGGGCGCCCAAAGGCTCGGCAGCAGTCGGCGTGCGCGGGCGAGTGGCCACAGGCGGCAGCTGAGGGAAGCCTGGCCCAAGCGAGCTGCCACTGCCGCCGCTGCCGCCGGCGCTGGCCAGGCCTGCGCTGCCCTGCTGCGCCTGCTGCGGTGCTGCTTCGTGCGGCGTCTGCGCCCGGCTGCTCGACGCTGAGGGGGCGGCAGAGCTGCTGCCGTTGCCTGCCTCACTGTCACGAGGCAGCGTCAGCGGGTCGATCAGCGCAATTTCCTGCAGGCAGGGAATGGAATTAAAAGGCGGTTGAGTGCTTTTAGCCTGCTGACCCCAAGCAGATTGGGCTGCTTCGGCGCATGTGCAGCAGAGTGCTTCGACGCATGTGCAGCAGATTGCTTCTTCGGGGGCGCCACCTGCAGCGGGTTGCCCAGCCCCATGATGGACAGCTCCCGGACCAGCGACAGACGGGCGCTCTGCTTGGGCGCGCCGGGGCCCAGCTGGCCCTCGATGGTCACCCTGTAGGTCATCGAAGGGGGCAGCACATCAATGGTGACACACGGTGCAGTAGTGATGAGACAGCTTGGGGGCGCCGGGGCCCAGCTGGCCCTCGATGATCACCCTGTCAGGTGGAAGAGACAGAGGTGCAAAAGGAATGGGAACATGGGATCTGGAGCACATACACCGCATGCATCAAGATCCACCAGTCCGAGTCCGGGAAGCAACCAACGACTCAGTGCTCCTCCAAACTCGTCTAGTTCAACTCACTTGTACAGCTTCAGGTCCATCGGAGCAAAGGCCAGGACCATGTGCCAGCCCGCGCTGTCCATCGCGACTGGCACCTGCAGGCAGGGAGTGCACGTGGGCGTTAGGAGCGTTCCAAATGAGCCAAAAGCGGGGTCTGTGCGCTCACAGCATCATGCCAACCCCGCCCGCCAACGTGCCCACATCCCTGCCACAAACCAGCAGCCATTGCCTCCCACCTGCTGCAGCGGCATGCGCGCCAGCAGGGAGGCAGAGTCCAGATGGTACTGCGGGTACAGCAGCAGCTGCGGGGAGGGTGCCTCCTTGCCACGCCCGCCGCCCTCCACGTGCGCAACTGCCGCAATCACGCCGCCAGGCAGCCACATCAGGCCGTGCACCTGTGGGGGAGCAGCGGAGTAGGACTTGAGAGAGTATGAGTTGGAGATTGATGTGCAGGTGGAGGGAAAGCATGAAGCCGCCACATCAGGCCGTGCACCTGTGGGAGGGCGGGAGCAAGGGTTGGGGAGGCGAGTTGCAGGTGCATGCGCAGTCTGCATCATGGCGGCGGAGCGGCCAACTCGTACGCCCCACAGCTGCAAAGCCCTGTCATGTTTCTCAACCTATTCTACACGGCCCAGCACAAAAGACTCCAGATGTAATGTCAGGCCCACCTGGATGGATCGCTCCTGTGTGGCGTCACCAAACAGGCGCCAGCGGCGGGCGCGGCGCGAATACACCGCCAGGCCGCGGGTGCCTGCCACTGCGATGTCTTGGCGGTCCTGGCTGATGGCTGAGTGCATCTGTGTCAGGGGCAGCGTGAAGTAAAGAAGCAAAGTGAGACCAAAAGAGCTGGAACTTGCCGTGCCTGCCACTGCAATGTCCTGCCTGTCTTGGCTGATGGCCGCATGCATCTGTGCCAGGGGGCGGGGAGGGGGTGGAAACGGAATGACAGGTCAACAGTGGACAGGGCACAGTGGCATTGCACCGACCGCCACCCAGCTAGGTGCCGTTCGATTCAGCACGCCAGTCGGTTGACATTGGCATTTGCATCGGCAGTAGTAGCAGGTACAGAATCTGCTCACCAGTGGATAGGCCGCCTCAATGTACTGCTGCGGCAGCTTGATGTGCTGAAGAGTCAGGTCCGGCCGAGCAGCCTGCACAGAAAGCAAAGTGCTGCAACTTGTATGTGGCACTGGATGGGGGCAGCTTGCAAATCGCCATATGAGATGATAAACCGGACGCTCCGTGGTACAACTGGCAAGCAGGCCGTGCTGATGTTGACTCGGAAGACACCCCAGGCATCATGCAGCCCTGCCACGCCACACAGCTGTCAGCCAAACCCTTCTCCTCACCGCCGCCGCCGCGTCAAACTCGCTCTGTGCACCGCTGCCGGCGCCCCGGGGCGAGGCCGGCAGCCGCAGAGCTGGGTTGGCGCTCTGCCTCGCTTCTGTGATGAGCAGGATGCGATCGGCCGCCTGCATAGACATCAGTGCAGGCAAGTCGCAAGCTGACCACCAGGGTGGGCGGCCAGGGGTTCAGACAATTTAGCTCAGCTGCCCATGCTCATTGAGGTGTGGCAGCCCTGGACTTCGCCACAGCAGCTCAGTGTACCCACGACAACACCTCGGCTGCAACGATTGCCCACCTGCAGCGCTTGCACCTCCTCCTGCCCCCCGCCGGGAGCCGCCGCTGCTGCCGCACGGTGCCCGCCATGCACCTGCCGAGCAAACTCCAGCTGGTGCAGGCAGCAGCCCTGCAATTGATGATACAAGGTCAACATCATTGGCACTACAGCCGTGCATCTGTAGCCGGGCCAGATGGGGTGTATGTGCGCCGGCAGCAATTCGGTAGACGGCTGACCTCGCACATACACCAACAGGCTGGTCAATGCGCCATACGTTTGCATATGGTATCCAGACTGGTAGCCGCACCTTGCCAGCTTCGGCCACAAGCAGCTGGTAGCCATGGGCTGACCAGGCCAGACCAGTTATCGCGCCCTGCACAGGACCATTGCAAAGGAAAAAATGTGAGCTGCGAGGTGGCCGTAGCAAGCAGGCGCTGGTCTGCCAAAGGGACTGCTGAGCGAGTGGCCACATTCAATGTGGGCACATGTGCAGGCAATGAAAGACAACGCACACTCACCTCGAGCACTCCCTGCTCCAAAGCGCCACCGCTGGCTGTCCCAGCTGCCGCCTTGCAGCCAGGGCTGCCCAGCGCGCCACTTGCGCTGTCGGTGCTGCTGCGCTGCTGCTGCCCCTGCTGCCCGGCGGGCGGCGCAGCCGTGCCGCCCGCTGCTGCAACGCTGCTGCCATCGGCTGCTGTGAAGGGGGAGGTGCCTCCGCTGCGGTGTGTTGGAGTGCCTGCAGCCAGCTGCGCTGCCGGCCCGCCAGCCAGGCTGTTGCCGCCAGGCATGGCTGTGGCTACAGCCTGCCGCAGGGAGCACATGATGCGGCAGCCTGAGGGCGTCCAAACCGCCATGCCCCGGTGGGCATAGCCAACTGCCAGCACCCGGCCGTCGGGCGACCACTGCAGCTGCGTGGCAGCACCCACAACCGAGGATCGGAAGCCCCAGTCTGCTAGGGACAGCACGCGCACAGGCTCAGGCTGTCCGGCTCCGCCGCCGCCGCCGCCGCCGGCCAGGGCCCCGCTTGAGCCAAAGCTGCCAAACTGGCCGCTGCCGCCGCGCTGGTGCTGCGGGTGTGCGCCCGAGGGGTGCGACAGCTGGCGCCCGTGCGCCAGCAGCGACTGCATTGTATAGATAGCCACCCGCCCGTGGCTCATGCCCAGCGCCAGCAGCTGCGCGGTGGGGTTGAGCGCGGCGGCGACCACAGCGGGCGCAGCGGGCCCAGCAGGCTTGTGCACCCAGCGGAACAGCTGCAGCTGTTCCACGGGATGGATGCCGCTGTCTGCTGTGCGGCACAGCGCGCAGCGCCCGTCGGCCAGCACAACAGCCAGCATGCGGGCGGCGGGGGCGTAGTGGATGCGAGCCACCGCCACCTCAGCGGGCAGAGCGGGCGTGGGCTGAGGCAAGTCCATTGCTGCCATGGCAGCCAGCAAGGCTGAGGCCGCCCCTGCCCCGCCCTCGCCGGCCGCAGCTGCTGGCACTGCCCCTGCCGTCGGCGCTGCACCCAGCGTGCCCGTCAGGTTGCTGCTGCTGCCGCGGGCTCGCAGAGCAGCCGCCAGGTCTTGAGCACTGGGCAGCTCGCTCTGGCTGCTGCTGCTGCTGGCCAGGGAGCCACGAGGTCCCAGCCGGCTGCCCTCTGCCAGAGCCTGAGAGCGGGAGCGCTGCGCGCGGCTGCGGCTGCCCTCATAGGCGGCAATGAAGGGGTTGGCCTGGCCCCGCAGCTGCGCACGCGAGGGCAGGGCGGGGCTGAGGGTGAGCAGGAGGCGGTGTGATAGAAGGGTGGTGCTCAAAGCAGGGGGAAGGCAGCCATCGACAATGGCGTGAGCTTGAGCAGCGATCCCGACTGACAAGTGAACCACGTCCCTATCAGCAGCATGCTACATGCCATCTGTGTCCGGCCCCCCATAGCCCGCTGCTCTCCTCACCTTGCCCTGCCATGGCCTTGACGCGAGCATGTGCAGCACACGAAAACATTCATGAGGCAAGAGATGGCCCTTCAAGCAGAATGCTGCTCTCCTCACCTTGCCCTGCCACCAGAACACTTGCATGGTTCCATTGGTGAGTGCAACCAGCAGGGAGCGCGCATCGCCTCCCAGGTCAGCGATACGCACGGGACCATAGTCCAGATGTATGCTGCACATCGGAGGAATGCAAACACGGCATGCCATTGGCCTTGCACAGCGCTGCTGTTGCTCCCATCCGCTGAGCAAGCTAGGGCCCGCATACCCGCCACCTCCGCACTCTGCTCTGTTGCCGTCCGTCCTTACAAACCGGGCATGCCCATGCAATCCATTCTGCACTCATCCTGCACTCCATTCTGGCCCCACCTGTGCGACAGGTACACATTGACCCGCCGCACGTCTCGGCCGTCGGGCAGGCGCCACACCGCCTCGCTGGACACGTTCAGCGAGTAGAGCTGCAGGTGGTTGGCTGCCGTCTGCAAGGGATGTGGGGGAGCATGCAACGGCAGGTGTTTACCCAACTCGGCCCTATCTCGGCCATGTGACCACTCTGCTGTGCAACTCGACATCCAACACCCTGCTGGCTGCGACAGTGCGCCCAGCCAAGCAGGCACATCCCGCATGCAAGGTGTACTTACCGCCACCGCGAGCACGCGCTTTTGGGGGCACCAGTGCGCCCGCACATTGAGCCCCTCCTCTTCAACTGCCTCTGGTGTGCGGTGCAGTTCGCCCAGCTTCAGGCGGTGCTCGCCGCCGCTCCAAATCTGCGGCATATGGGGCCCGCAAATGAGCCCGCAAGTGAACTCCACGCTGCACCAGCAAGGGCTCAAGCATGCATGGCTGTCGCGTCAGCATGCGGCAGAAATTTTGCAGCTGCTGCCGGCACCACCACACAACTGAAGCAAAGGCACCTTCAGCTGCTTAGATGCCACGGCAGCAGCATATCCATCCAACCTCACGCCCCTCACCTGGATGGTGGCATTGAATACGACCACCACATACTCCCCAGCGCCCTGGGCAATGTAAATCGCCTCGCTGTCGGCCGCCGTTGCACCCGTGACCAGGCTGCGCGGCCAGCCGTAGCTGAAGTACATCACGCAAGGCTGCCGCCGCTCGCTGCTGCTCCGTGGCTAGCCCGTGGAAGGGTGAGCGGTAGTGCCGCACATGGGTGCCTGCTGGCCTGTGGCAAGGAGATGAGAAGCAGGCACAAGATGGGCAACGAGCGGCGGCGGCGGCGGGTGGGCGGCAGCGACGGGTGGACGCAGCGGGGCCTGTAATCGCTGGCAATGAACGTGGACGAGCTTCTGCATTGCTGCAGCGCAACTGCAGCGCCCCAAGAGGCCCCCAAAGCGCGCTGGAATTCGACAGCCCAGCTGTGCTCACTGTGTTGCGATGTGCGCGTTTCTTTGCGATCCTGCGGGTCGTCAGAGCTTCAAACGGCGATCAGACAGACTACAGAGCCCCTTTAGGCCGCAGTACACCGTGGCGATTGCCCATGCAGGCTCCGTGGGCCGATCGGGGCTTGCCGCGACATTCCTTACACTTCCAACTTGTGATCCGGAACACCGCCGGCAGCAGCAGGGGGGTCGGAAGCAGGAGCGACGACCCTTGAGAGAGCCCGACGGGCCTGAGAAGGGTGGGTTACCATCCGCGATCGCTGATCTCTGCATGAGAGCCTCGCCAGGGGCTTGGTCCGCTCTGGGGCTTGGTCCGCCGGGCCTCCCGCTGCACAACCCGAGGCCTACCGCGCCTGTGGAACTCACTGACGCACTCGAAAGCTGGTCAGCGTCAGCCGGGTCGGCGGGGCGCTACCTCCCTCCCCCCGCCGCCGCCGCCGCCGCTCAACGCCGTGGCCCCGCTGCTGGCTTCACCCACGCGACCATGCTGCCTCTGCAGGGGGCGGGCAGCGGCATGAAGGCACTAATACTGGGCACGGTGGCCATGCTGGGCCTGCCGTCCCTGCTGCTGCTCCTCTACCTGCTCAATGTGCGCACCTGCTTGCGGGCGCCAGGGAAGCGGGATGTGAAGGGTTGCGCACCTGCTGCCGGTGTGTCCGTCGCTCGCATGCTCGGCATGGCACCTGATTCGTGGCTGTGGTTTGTAAACGTCAGCACTCATTTGTCCTGGCTGTTGACTGCTGATGTTCCTGCTCTGCTTGTGGAGCCCTGATGCCCAAAGCCCCCGGTGAAGCCCTGCAGGGCTTCCCAACCTGCGTTGGGCAATTTCTTCCCCTATTTCCTGCCTGTTTTGTTGCAGGTGGACCTGCAATACCTTTTCTTCCTGGTCCGCAACATCTCCCCTTACTTCTGGTCCGCGCTCGGTATCAGCCTGTGCGTGGGCCTGTCCATCATCGGCGCCGCCTGGTGAGCCAATGGTTGCTGCTGAGGGCTGGTGAGGGCTCTGAACCCAGGTCGATGTAGGCCATACCCAGCCCATGCCTGCATACCAATTGAATGCGGCTAGCTGTTGTTCGCTGCTGCTGCTGCTGCCGCCGCCGCCGTGTGAGGTGCCCGTGTTGAATGTGATGGACCGCTGGTGCTGCTCGTGGCTGCTGCTCGTGTTGCAGATCTGCGGCTGCTGCTGCCTCGGGTGCTGATGACTGCTGCTACTACTTACAATCCTCAACTGGCTCCTCCGCCTCCCATGCCAACCACGTGCATCTACTTCTCATTGCATCCACATGCAGGGGCATCTTCATCACCGGCTCCAGCCTGGTGGGTGCCGCCATCCGGGAGCCGCGCATCACTTCCAAGAACCTGATCAGGTGGGGTGCCACAGCAAAACAAATACCAAGGGGCATGGCACGCGGTGCAGGGATGCTGCCGCTTGGCGCGTTGCGCTGTGACCCAACCTGCTGCCGCATGCTGCCTCCTCTCATCCCGCAGCATCATCTTCTGTGAGGCGGTGGCCATCTACGGGGTGATCGTGGCCATCATCCTTCAGACCAAGGTGAGCAAGGATAACAGGCGGTGCCTGCACAAATGTGCAAGATTGCAAGCAGGCACTGCGTGTCCGCTAGCAAAACTTGGCAGTGGGTGCTCACTGTTCTCGTGAAACTGGCGTTTTCGCACGGCTTTGCAAAGTCGTACTTTCAACATTTCAACCCCCAGCCCCTGCTCACCTCACCCTGTTTCAGGTGGAGGCAGTGAAGCACAACCCCGACGGCTCCTACGGCCTGGCAGCAGCCAATGCAGGCTACGCCATCCTGGGTGCAGGCTCGGTCACAGGTGCGCATGTGCGCTTGCGTAGAGGGACAGCGTGCTTTTGACTCGTTGCCGGCCGGCTGCAGGGCTGGGCGACATGTGGACTGGCAGAGCGGAGGGGCATGTGCGTTCTCGCTGCCGGCAGGCTGCAGCGCTTGGAACTGCACCCCTATGCAGCAGCCCGGTGCTGCGCTCCGTGTGCCTTTGCAAGCCAGACCCTTTTAGACCACCGCCCCTCATCACGGAGAACTCATCCCTTGCCCCACGCCCGCTTCCTCGCAGGCTGGGCCAACCTGGCATGCGGCCTGTCTGTTGGCATTGTGGGCTCCTCAGCGGCGCTGTCGGATGCAGCCAACTCCACGCTCTTTGTCAAGATCCTGGTGGTGGAGATCTTCGCATCGGCGCTGGGCCTGTTTGGTGAGCGCCGCACTTTGCACTTTGTCTCCCCTGCTGTGCTGTGCCGAGCATTTTCGACGCTGTGGAAGATCCTGGTGGTGGAGATTTTCACCTCGGCGCTGGGCCTGTTCGGTGAGCGCTGTGCTCTGCTGCGCTGCGCTGCGCTGCGATATGCTGTGATGTGCCTTCCAATTCCCTGAGATGGGGGCTTCCCTCTGCAATGAACACTGCTGAAGACGGCGCCCACTCCCTCTTCTCTCTCATATGATCCCTTTCAGGTGTGATCATCGGCATCATCATGGCAGGCAATGCCAACTTCACTGCGCAAGGCTGACCTTGCAGCAAGCAGCGCGGCTGTGCTGCCACGACAGCGGCAGCCATGCGGTTAGCAAGCTTGGAACATTTGCCGCTGCTTCCTTCCTGTGTTTGTGAGCTGCCCGTGCACTTCCCTCCTGCCTCCACTTCTTCTGGCTGCACCACCCTGCTTCACTTCCCTAGCTTACAAGTAACAACACAATCATAGCAGGCACGGCACACGGCACCAAGCAAAACAGGGCCAAGCGCCCAGTTACTCTGCCGCGTGGTGGGCGGTATGCAGGCGCAGGGCTGCCTCCAGCCGCTCCCGCTGCTGCTCCCGCCAGCGCTCTGCGCTGCCATCATCCCCGTCTGCCGCCTCTGCTGCAGCAGCGGCATCATACAGGCCAGACAGGCTGTACACGCACACTGTGCCGTCGTCTGCTCCTGCCACGATGACCGGCGCAGCCTGCAGATGGATGGATGGGAGGCATGGCTTGGGTAGATGTCACATCCGCTAGGAGGCGCAAGTCTGCACATGCACCGCAGTACATGCAATGCAGCATGGAAGCATGCTCCCAGCACATACCATTCCTGGTGAACACCAGCGGCTTGCCTGAGAGAAGGCCAGGGATGTGAAGCGGGTGCCGAGGCGGGTGGCTGTCATCCGGGGCACCAGCACCGATTGCTCCAAGTCCCACAGCTACACGGCATAACAGCAGGTGGTGGGAGATGCTCACAGCAGCAGGAAGCAAAGCTCGGAAATGGCTTGTCACACAGCAAGCCGTGCCTGAGTAAAGGAGGTGGGCAGCTGTGCACTGCGGCATGTGCAGCTGCAGAATGTGGCTGCCCTCAGATCACGAACTTTGCGCAACCCTTCGACCATTGCAGGCTAGCAGCCATGTGCACGCCCTCCAGACCCCCACACCAACCTGCAGGCTGTTGCCAGCAGCTGCCGCCAGCAGGGTGGCGGCAGCGGGACAGAAGGCGGCGTCCGCCACCTCGGCACGTGCGCCCGGCAGCGCCAGTGTGGCCAGCGGGCGGCGGGGCTGCCCCTCGTGCCACAGCCGCACCGACCAGTCGGCTGAGGCGGAGAGGAAGTGGGAGGGGCTGAAGGGCGACCAGCAGACCTGCGGAGGCAGAGCAGGACAGCCAGTGCATAGCGTGGGCAATCTGAGGACACCGCCTGGCCCGGCAGGAGAGGCGCCGGCGTAGCAGCTGCCGCCAAGGAAGGCGGCAAGACATGGCTTGGTAACGGAACATGTCCGGACACAATTTAAGTCAACTTGGGTGCATAAAACACCTCCACCCACCTGGTACACAGGAGCCACGTGTCCGCTGTACGCCTGGCCGCCCTGCTCCGAAAAGGCGGTGGAGCAGCGGTGCACGTGTCCCTCCTCGGTGCCGACCTGCAGTGCACATCACGGGTTGCAAAGACTTGCTGCATCTGTAGGTATAGACAGGGTGCCTCAATTCGCAACCAGTGCAACTTGCACACCCGCTCCCCTTCGCTGCCAAACTTTGCACACCACAGCGCCCAGCTCACCAGATACGTGCGGGGGTCAGCAGGGTTGAAGGCAAAGCAGGTGCCGCCTGCCGCTCGGCCCAGGAAGCCCTCGCAAGCTGCGGGGGCATCCCCGGCCTGCAGGTATGAAGCAGTGTGTGGCGGGGCAGCTGATGGCAGGGCATCTGAGATAGTACAGCCTCCGTAAGCAGATCCTGCAAAGCTCAGCCAACTTGTGCAATGCGGCCGGCCGCAAGTCCCAGGAGTCCTCACCTGTGCCTCCTTGCCGCCAGATGCGCCTCCGCCGCTGCCCGGCTGCACCCGCCGCAGGGTCAGGAGCTCTGTTGCCTCGAGGCCCTGGGCATGTGCCCACTGCAGCACCCTGCCATCGCTGGATACAGACACCAGCATCTCCTCTCCAGGATCAGCAGCTTTGGGCACGTGGCGCAGCTGCCACACCGGCTCAGAATGGCCACTGCCCGAGGGCCCAGCTGGCGGCGCACACGCCAGCGGCCGCGCCCGGCTGCCGCAGGTGCTGCGGACATCGTACAGTGCCAGGCTGCCATTGAAGAAGCCAGCTGCCAGGCAGCTGGGTGCCTTGCCGCTCCAGTCAAGAGCTGACACGCCGCAGGGCGTGGGGGCGTGCCAGACTGGGTGGCAGGGGCTGGCCAGGGACCAAACTGCCAGCAGCCCCGCACCCTCCACTGCATACTCCAGCTTGCCATACCCCACGGCAACCAGCCCAGGCGCGGCTCGATTGAACGCCACGCAGCTGACCGGCAGCTCGCCGGTCAGCTCGCAGCGCCACTCCCACAGCAGCGGCAGCTCCAACTGCTGCCGCCCGGTGCCCAACTGGCTGCTGGATCCACTGGGTCCCGCCGCAGGGGCCTGGCTGCTCGATGCTTCTGGGCGCGCTGCCTGGGTTGCAGGCGAGGCAAATGGGCTGACGCAGACGCTGGAGCTGGTGTGCTCCCCCGCCTCCTGCCGCAGCTGCTGCTCTGTACCAGCGCCCTCGGCAAGGGCCAGCTGCTCAGCACCGCTGCCTGGCCCGCCAACTGTGCAATCTGCCTCTGCACAGCACAGCAGCACATCGTGGTACTGCGCCAGCCGGGCGTGCTGCGAGCTGAGCAGCACTGCCCGCTCTGCCGCCTGCAGCTTCTGCAGCAGGCCTGGCAGGCGGCCCAGGGCACGCTCCTGCTCCGCCCGCTGCCGCCGCTGCTGCCGGGCAAGCGCCTCTGCAGGCGACAGCGCGGGCGCCGCCAGCGCCGCCACCGGCGGCGGTGCTGCAGCTGCCTGCACCTGGTGAGGCATGGCAGAGCCTCGCCGAGACATGGACATGACTGAAGCCCGGCCTCCAGAGGTGGGGTGAGGTGGGTGCATCCCTGGCACGCTGCTCATCACACTGGACCGCCCATCCGCCATGAAGGCCGCGAAGCTGGCCCGCCCACTGCGCATCGAGTCGCGGTCTGTGCCGCCCCACTGGTCTGTGGCTGCTGTGCTCAGGGTCGTGCGGCGCGAGCTGGAGCTGCCTGCAGGAGAGGGGTGGTTCACGAACAGTTGGTGAGCTGCTTGTTGGTGGAAGTTAGCACATACTAGCCTGGAGACAGGTACATGCTCAGTTGGCATCAAAGCATCAGACGTGTCGGGGACACCAGTCCCCGTGCCCTCACCTGCGACAGAGCCACGCCGGCTGGGCGACAGCGAGTGCATGCCCCTGTGCGATCCGAGTGGCGAGCTGCGGTGCGACTCAAGGCCGCCTCCCCGCAGGTCTGCAACCGACTGCTGCGCCGCCAGCGCCGCCAGCGCCTCCTCATCCTCTTCCACGCCCTCGCAAGCAGCAGCCGCAGCTGCCGCCTCTGCCGCCCCGCTCTTCTGCCCCNACTGGACCACCTGCTGCCGCCTCCGCGCCGTGAGCAGCAGTGTCTTCAGCAGCTGCACTGTCGCGCAGCNTCCCAGGGCAGCACTTGCACNTCCCCGGCTGGTGAGTGCCACTGGCGCACACTGCGCCGCATGGCTCCTCATGTGCTTGCCGTGGCCCTGCTGCTCCGGCAGCTCGGCTGGCAGCACGGGCGGCTTGTCCAGCTCCAGCATGGCAACAGAGATCGGAGTGAGCGGGCCATTGCCGGGCATCGCATGCTGCGTGCCGTCGCCGGCACTGGTAGAGCGCAGTGCCCCTCCACCTCCCGCCGCCATGCTGCCGCCCGCCGCCGAGTGCAGCATCGACTGCCGGCCGGAGCGCAGGCCAGGTGCGAGCGGCAGGCTGTCTTGCGAGGCGCCTCTGTCCTGCGTGGCATCTCCCCAATCGCTTGCCAGGAAGCTGCGGGCGGACGCAACTCCGGTGCCAGAGCTTGACGGCCAGTCGAGCACGTGAGCCGCACGTGAGCCGCCGCCGCCACCGCCGCCGCGTGCCACCGACCCGCGCTGGCTGCTCCGCTGGCTGTAGCGGCCTGCGTTCAGGGGACAGTGATGGAGACGGTTAGCGCTGCACAAAAAGGCCTTGGACCGGTCCGCCGGCGTGGGCTTCACGGCCGCCCCAGTGCACTCACCGGAGCGGAAGGACGAGCGGCTCTGGCCAGGGGAGTGCGCCGGCGCAGGGGCGGGCTCTAGGCCGGCGAGGCCGGCGGCCAGCCGCACGCTGCCCCGCAGCGAGCCCCTGTGATCCATGGCGCTGCAACAATGAGCGCGGGAGTCGAATTAAATCCCCGCAACGACCCCTGGCAGGTAGGCTGGGTGGCGGGCGGCGCAGCGGCAGCGGCAGCGACGGCAGCAGCAGTGGCGCAACATTCATGCCGCCCATCAAATCGCTGCAACAGAGCTTCACCCCAGCATCTCGCCCTGGTCTAGAACTTGCTGTATCCACCAGCTACACTGAAATGATCCTCCGCCTGCTGTCGCGTTACAAGTGCAAAGATGCGCGCACAGGACGCTGAATGCCTGATCGGGGGTGAGAGAACGTGCAAATAGGCATTTGGTCAACACAGTGCGAATAAAAGAGAGAGTTTGTTTGAGTTTGGGTGGGCGGTTGGAGCAGGTACTTTGATCGCCGCTCCTGGCGTGCAGGGTCAATTGGCAGCAGGCTAGCAGGAAGGCCATGAATCATACAGGGGCGGTGGTAAGCTTTGGTACTGGGGCCAATACACGAGTATGTATCAAAAGACGTGCACTGGCATTGCGGGCAAGTGCCCAGCATTCGTTTCAATAGCCGCCGACTTAGCGCCGGCTGTCGGCGCATCACACGGGCGGCAGCGGCGGCGGCGGCAGCCCATCGGCAGTGCCATCTGCCGGCTGACTGCTGAGCTCAGCCTCAGGCGCAGGTTGGTCCGCCTGCCTGCGCCAAGGGAATGACCGGCTGCGCCGCATGCTGCCCGTCTCAGGCTGGGGCTCAGGCGGCTTGGGCTCAGATCCATCCACTGAGCCGTCACTGCCGCCACCGTCCTTGCCGCCTTCGTCAAACGCGGTGTGGCCCGCCAGGAGCAGCTGGCCGTCTGGCTGCATGATGAAAACTGTATCAGGAGAGGTGGAGGGAGGGTGTGCGCGCAAGTGAGTTACAGACTGCTTTCATAGTGACTGAACAGGCATTCTGGCAACCAGGTGCGACGCCTAGGACATCACAGGTGCTGCCCTCGACACCTGAGCGGCGCATTTCAGCAGCACCCCGCAAAGATCAACACCCCTCTGCGCACCTGGCACCACCGTCTTGATGGGTATTGAGGCGGCGCGCTGCCGCGCCTCGAGCTCTCGTTGCGCTCGGCGCTCCGCCGCCCGCCGCCGCCGCTCCTCGCGCTCCCGCTCCAGCCGCGCCACCTCATTGGCCTGCCGCTGCCGCACAAAGTAGAAGAAGACTGCCAGGCCCACAGCGATGACTCCCAGTAGCACGACGCCGGCTATGAACATGGCTGCGGGCAGGGAGAAGTGGCGGGTTGGAGGGTTGCTGGGCGGCGCCGGCTGTGGCAGCAGTCGCTGGGCGGCACGGCGCAGCGGCGGGGGGGGCCCCGCCCGCCCGCAAGCGGCGCTGAGGTTTTCGATCCACCTCACTCACTGCTGCCTGTTGCCTCGTGGCCTCGGTTGCTGTATGGTGCAGCGGGTGCAGGGGACGGCTGCACGGGCGGCGCCGTCCCGTTCCAAAACACGGCGCCTGGCGACTGTCCAGACATTGTGAGCTTGTCGAGGAGGTGCAGAAATTAAGATCCGACAGCAGATGGCCGGTGGGGAGTGCGCGACCGGCTTGTGAGAGGTTGCAAGTTGCCCTGGGCGAGCGAATCTCGTGCTTTTACACCGATCAATGAGATGCCACAAGGCGTGGCTACCGGTTAAGGCAGACTGGCGGGGCGCATTTAGGTGCCCAGCCTGTGCCGCCGATGCCGCCCGCCTGGCGGCAGCGCCATACGCCTGGGAAGCTGCCTTGCACAGCCAAATGGTACCAGCAGCTGGGATTCAAACAGGTGACTGCACTGCCACAAGTGACTCCCATTCTACGGGTGGCCATTGGTGTTGGCGTCCAGTTGTGCGCATGGTCCTTGCACGGCTGGCGTGTCGGGCATGCGCGCCCGCTGTGCGACATGGGAGCTTGACCAGACTGCCGTACTTAACCCGTCAGTCTCCCCTCAATTGGCCTGACAACGTTCGCCGGACTTCCCTACGGGCATCTATCTACCCAGCCATCCACCGGCAGGAGAGCAAAGGTGCGCGCGCTGGCGCCACAGCGCCGCTGGCAAAGCCAGGGCGCCGGCTGCGTTCCGGCTGAGGCTCTGACGGCGGTAGCAGCCGCTGCACAGTGCTTTGGGCGTCTGCGCGTGCCTCTGCAAGCGTGCTTTGAGTGCCTGTTGGCCGGCTCGCGAAGTTGGACCTGAGAGCCGAGCCGCAGGGTGCTGCGATCGCAGCGTGCGGGGGACTGCAGCGCCTTTGACACGCGCCGCAGCCCGCGCACAGACGCTGAGCGACCCTGCCGCCGCCGCCGCCCCTTCCCCTCCCTCACCGTCTTCGCCGCTGCTGCCACCCCTTGACCTTCCGTCTGCCCTGCAGTAGGCAGTGAGACCGCTCAGCTCTCGGCGCCTTCAACTGGCGCCAAGTACCAAACACGTTTCCCCATCTTTCCTGCCCCCGTGCCGCTGTCCTGCAGATGGCGTCCAACGGCGAGAAGATTGCGGGCCTGGTGTGGGTGCTGTCCTTCTTCCTCGCCTTCAGCGGCGGCTGCCTGGTGCTGGCGGGCCTGGCATCCATGCAAAACCTGTGCCACAACGACGGGTGAGCAAAGCTGTCGGTGGCCAACTCGCCCTGCTCATTTGACCGCCGAATCGCGCGTGGCCTTCCCTCGCTTCGGCATGGCCAGTTCACTGCAACTCTACAGCTCTCGTGCTCACCTGACCGGCCCTCACACACCCCTCCTCTCCTCACCCACACCGCCCCGACCCTGCAGCCCCATCGTCACCAACAGCCGCCGCATGCTGCAGCTGTCCCCTGAGACCCTGATTGTCACCTGCTCCAAGGCCTACCGCTTCCAGGTGGGCCGAGATTGTTGCTGAGCAATGCCGCTGCCTGCACGAGACGTACAGCAGAGCAGGCTGGGCATGCCTGCCGTCCGGCAGTTCGGGGTCGGATCGCCCGCCACTGCTGCCCATTCAAAGCCACTGCCGAGCCGTTCACGCCGCACTGCCACTCACCTGGCCCTCCCCGCCCGTGTGCCTCTCTGTCTGCAGTGGTGGGGCTGGGCGCTGCAGACCGCCTTTGTGCTGCTGACCGCCATCTACTGGGCCGCCAAGAGCCGCAACGCCGGCGTGCTGATCATCGGCGCCTGCGCCACCGTGCTGGGTAAGCTGCCACTCTGCCCACATTAGCATGTGTGTGAGCCGCCAACTGCTCAAGATGCACTGGCCTGACGTACATCCCCCCTGCATCCCGGTCACATGCGGTCCATCCTCACATGCACCCACATGCTCCTCTCCATCCACTGTTGGCTGCAGGCATGATTTTCTGCAATGACCAGCTCAAGGCGATGGACGACGTGAGCGGCCGGGCCTTCAGGTGTGTTGCCAGCCGTGTGCAGCTGGATACCTTATGGTCGCGGAGGTGGGGAGTCGGGCGACATCTGCATTGCAGCCATTCTCAAGGCCACCGTACGCCTGAAGCTCGACCCGCTTGGCCATCAACTGTCCTCCCCTCTCCACCCGCCCTCCCCGCAGCCGCGCCACCACCACCTTTGTGGGCTGGCTGGTGGCCTGCACCGGCAACTTCCTCCTCATCCTCACCGCTTTCCACCTGCCCGAGACGGCCTCTGCCGCTGCCGCCGACAAGAAGGCTCCTGCCAGCCCCGGCGCCGGTACCACCGACGTGTCTGCTGTGGCCACCGCATGAGCGACTGAGTGACACAGCATGTGCTGCAATTGCCTGCACATGCTGTGCGCAGAACAAAACCCAATCCACTACTCGTGTGTCTTGTCGCCCGTGGCTTTTCAACTCTGTTTTCCACCGTTCTGGGCATGGTGTGCAAGTCCACTCGTTACGTCGCGTTGAAGTTCAGTCCAGTGTGTCTGCCTCGTCCGCCCCACCATGAGTAAGAGTCCACTCTTTTCCAACTTTTTCACCGTGTCCCGGAACCCGGCAATCCCCACGATCTGCCGCGTCTGCCTGCCCCATCCCCTGCACCCTCCATCCATTGCCTTCCCACCCCTGACTACCGTCGCGTCCACTCTCCAACCGCAAGGCACTATCTGTCCCCAAGAAAGCGGTGTCCGCCCTTTTGTCCTCATTCCCACTCTTTTTCCAGCCACCAGGCACAGTCAAGTCCAAGAAAGCCTCGTCCACCCACTCTCCTCTCCAAGGCACCAGCAGCGCGTTTACACCGGGGCTGTGTGGGCTGTCCGTCAAGCAATTCCGTGTAACAAGCAGTCGAGTGGCTGTCATGCAGAGTCGAGAGTGGCAGTGCTGGCCCCGCAGGGCAGTCAGGGAAGCGAGTCAGGAAACAAGAGACAGGAGCGCTGCATGGCGTCATGGGACAGGGTGGCATGAGGGGTGGTGGGAGGGAGAAGGGCGGGAAGAAGGAAGAGAGAGTTGGGGAAACTTGCAAAGCGGCGTGGCATGCGGCACAGAAGCAATGCAGACAATCAGGCTGGCTGCCGGGGGGCACCGCAACCAGGACAGGCGGCCTGCCTGCTTAGGCGCTTGCTGGCCAAACCAGCCGCAGCTACCCCAGTCCAGCTCAGGCCTGCCGCCGCAGGTCTGCCACCAGGATGGGCTGCGTCTCACTGGTGCAGCAGGCGAGCAGGGACGAGTCCTTGTTGAAGCGCAGGTCGTACACGGTTGAGGGCGCCTGCAGTGCAGATTACAAGGGACGTGCATCTAGTGTTACGCTCCGTCATACAGAGCCACTGTCGGCTTGCCGGTCATCGGCAGCATCGCTGAAGGCAGGGCTGGAGGCGCGGCTGCAATATTGAGCATTGTGAGGGCGGCCCTTCAACTCAGCCCATCACTTCCCCCGCCCCAGGGAGCCCTGTTGCCCACCTGCATGCTGCGGACCACGCCGCCGCTGCGCAAGCTCCACACAAGCAGCCGCCCGCTGGCGTCGCCGCTGGCTAGGTATGTGGCATCTGGGCTCCAGGCAATCAGCGTCACCGCCTGTGGAATGAACAGACCAAGGGCAAGCCAGTGAGAGGCTGTGCTGGGTGGTTGGCAGCAGCAGCAGTGAGTGCAAGCTGAGGGCCGCACTTGCTTGCTATCTGCTTGGCTGATATGCACATGCAAGGTCCACTGCACTGCTGGCAGATTGAAGCATGCTGAGCTGCTGCTCACCGATGCATGCTCGTCAAACACGTGCACGCAGGCGCCCGCTTCCGCATCCCAGACTCGCACGCTGCCGTCATCGCCGCACGAGGCCAGGTGGCTCTTGCCGCTGCTGCTCTGGCCCCAGCGCACCGCGGTCACCGAGCCCACGTGTCCTGCGGCAGTTTGAGTGCAATGAGATGGCGAGCTTCAGGCGTAAGGCATATGCACAGCGTTGCGTTGCAGTAAAACCGAAGACGGGGCTACACTCTCCCTAAGCACAGCAACCGCCTGCTCCGCACGCCCAGCAGCCAGCAGCGGCCCAGAGCAAGCTGCATTTCAAATGCTGGATCTATAGTGACACCATCACTCCTCTAGACCCACCTGTGAGCGAGTGCACCGGCTTGTCGCTGGTTGCCTGCCACACCTTCACGGTGCCGTCGTCGCTGCAGCTGGCCAGCAGCTTGCCCGAGGGCTCCCACCGCAGGCTGTTGATGTCCGCGCTGTGCGCGCCCTGCCAGTGCCGCAGCGGCTTGCCATCTGACAGCTTGCACACCGCGATGCTGCCGTCCTGCACAGCATGGGCGGGCGGTGGCAAGGGATGCAAAGCAGGTCAGTCAGGCCGCCGGGAACGAATGGATTCCATCCAGATGACGCTCCAGCATACCAAAGTAGGTGCTTGTGCAAAGGCAAGGCTACTTGAACGGCTCCTCCACTCAGGACCAACGCACCGCACCTGTGAGCAGGAGGCGAACATGGTGTTGTTGCGCCAGTCCGCATCCACGATTGGCGCTCCATGGTGCGAGTACTGCTTGCTCTGCTGCCCCGCCTTGGCGTCCCACACAATCAGGCTGCCGTCCAGCGAGCCTGCACACGCCATTGGAACGTGGAGCACACAAATAAACACTGACCGCGCTGCTGCCCGGCTGTGGCACTGTGCACTTGTGCCAGAACAGGGCCATCCGGCAGGTTCTCAGCGCCCTAGTGCACGATGCACCGCTACGTGGCCATGCAGCATCAGGCAGGGCACCCAAGCAGCATGCAGGACAGACCACAGGCAACTGCATTCACGCACCTGAGAGCAGCAGGTCGCCGCGCTTGTTCCAGCGCACTGCCATGACCATGCCGCGGTGCCCCGCCAGCANGCGAGCGCNAGCACNGCCTGCACNNAGCYYGGCAGGGGCAGCAGGCACAGCGTGAGGCAGCATGGCAAGCGGTGCAGACAAAAGCACGCCGCCCAGCACACAGCAACATGGCATCAACTGGGCAGTGCAGCGAGCCCGTCCGCCGCCCCAATCTCCCTGCCCGCGCACCTTCTCGGCTGAACAGGCGCACTGCATTGTCCGAGGCACCGGTAGCCAGCGCCTGCCCATCCGGGCTCCACTCCAAGCATGTCAGCTCCACCGAGCTGGCTGCGCCGCCCTGGGGCGCGTGCCGGCACACGCACACGCGCCCGCTGCCGCTGCTGCCTGTGTCCTGCAGGTCCCAGATGCGAGCGGTACCGTCGCTGGACGCGCTGGCAAGCAGGTTGCTGGTGGGGCACCTGCGCAGGATAGCAGGTGGGTGGGCGGCGGGTGAGAGGAGTGAGGGATTGACTGGTGGTTGCCTAGTGCAGGCAGGCCCCCGCAACCGCTTCAGGACGCTTGCCAGTCAGCAGCTCGGATGGCACATAGCAGCAGCCCTCCAGAAACGGCTGCAAGCCAGCACACACTGACCAGGCCAGGCAGATGACTTCCTGGCTGTGCCCCGCCAGCCGCCGGATCGCAAGCTCCGGAATCTCCTTGGGGCCTGCAGCAAGGAAAGACACAGCGAGCAGCAAGCCGGCAGTGAGCACGGGCTACAGGGCGACAGTGGGTATCTCTTTAGGGCCTGCAGGCAGGAAGGGAGCATGGAACGGAGCAAGCATGGAACCATCAAGCCAGGCAGAGAGCGTCAGCTGCAGGCGGACAGGGGCCATGCCAACTGCAGGCACAACGTGCATTGCGGCAGGAGCGCCAGCCATGCATGTGCATGCCCGCATCGCAGCATGTGGCATGCAAGCAGGCAGCGGCCAGCAGGCGGCGTCGGCCTCACCGGCTGCAAGGAAGTCCTGCTGCTCCTGCTGCGCTGCCTCTTTCATCTCCCGAACTGTGACCTGCGAATGGGACAGAATGAGAATGCCGTGCATGTGGGTCGTCAGTACAAAGTGCCTTGCCATCTGACCGGTCATGCTCATGGTGGTTAAGTAGTGAGTCAAGCAAAGTAGCAACAATGTCCCAATGTCGCACCTTGAGCTCATCAATGTCCTTGACAAGGATGTCCCGCGCATGCAGCGGCGTGTACTCGCCTGCAGCCGTGAGGGAGTGCGGCACAAAGGCGATCGGTGCCAGGTCACATGCCAGCGCTGCGTGGGCAAATGCTGCTGGGTTCACTGCAGGGCAGTGCTGCTGGGCGTTCGTGCTTGCCATGGCAGAACAGCAGCAGCATGCGCCGCCAGGCTCACCGTATACGTCTGTGCCCTCCTCATTCAGGTTTGCCTCCAGCTCCATGTATTGGAAGCCCTGAGAGATGAGGAGAATTGACATGATGATGAGAGCAACTTGGATAATGCACTGCTGTGCTGGGGGCAGGCGCGCAGGCACGGTGCGCAGTCCGGTACCCTGTGCACAGCAACCATCGTTCGCTTTGTGAGGTATGTGCTCACCTTTTGGATGAAGGACACGAGCGCTCCCACCGGCACCTCCTTGCCATTGATGCCCGATTTGGAGATGCTGCTCTCCGCGCCAAACACAAAGGCGGCGTGCGTGAAGCCTGCGTGTGGAACGGGCCAAGGCAGCTTGCTCAGGCGGTGGTGCAGGCAGGTCCATGGTGTGCACTCATCTGCAAGGGCATTCCACACTCCCGCGGCAAACAGGCATGCCGCAGTAAGCACAGCTGTTGGTGACCGGCCCTCAGCACCGCCGGCAGTGCAGCTGGGTCAATGCACTTGCCTGCCTCCAGCAGGTAGCGATAGACTAAGAAGTTGACTTCATCGCTGGTCAGCGACATGCTGGCTGCACTCGCTGCCGCCGCTGCTGCTCAGAGAAAGACGCGCACAGCTGCCCCGCTGCCCAACGGTGCCGGGCGGGCGGGAGGCGGCGCTGGCAGCACCCTGGACGCCTGGTCGCGGTCTGGAAGCGGCCTGGGCGCGATGATCAGGGCTCCGTGGTCCGCTTAGGCCCCGCCAGCTGCCGTTTGAGCGCCCCCAAGCGCCGGCTGCAGCCCAAACGGGAGAGGGGAGCGGCGCAAGCGCCGCCGCTGCGCTGCTGCCGGCTTTCCAAGAGATGCGGGGCCACTTCAGCGGGTCCGGGGCTCGAAAGGCGCCGGTGTTCAGCGGGGCGTGCAAGTGTGAAGGGCTGCCTTAGGGCCCGCCCGCGCGCCCAAATCGATGTCCTCCTCGTTCTGAGCGCCCTGGGCCGGCTGCCGAGGCTCCTGGTGCACGGCCGACCCCCACAGCATGGCCGAGCATGGCGGCCGAGAGGGCGGGAGGCGCCCGCCTCGGCCTCTTCCGACGGCTTGGGTTGGGGTAGAGCACTAGAAGCAGCTCAAGATGCCGCCCAAGGTGAGCGGGCCCTCCTGGGGCGCAGGAGCATGCCCCTCGCTGCGGCGGGGGCCCTGGCGCGCCAGCCGGGCCGGTGCACCGGATGCAGCTTGCAGCAGTCGATGCCCAGCAGCGGAGCGGGCGGCACCAGCCTCCAGCCTTGCATCGCGGCGCCATGTGGGGCTGGCCGGCGGCTGGAGCCTGCAGCAGGAGGAGGAGCGCGTGCAGATGGATGTGCAGCAGCGGCTGTGCGCGCAGCGGCCATGTGCACGGCCCGGCGGCTGTCCGCGGCAAAGCGGCGGCCGGCTTGGGCGTGCGGCGGGGCGCGCTCCCCAGGCCAAGGCCTGCAGCTTGCAAGGGCAAGCATGCAATGTGGGAGCTTGCCTGCTGACCTGTGTCCTGTGCCTCCCTGTGCCTGCAGTTCGACCCCAACGACATCATTGAGGTGCGGACGGACAGCGATGCTAGCTTTTGCCGGCTGCGCAGCCTAGCAGCTTCGGCCGGAGTGCTGGCGGACCAGCCTGCAGCAGCTGGCAGCATCCTTTCGGCGCAGAAATAGGCAGTGCAGCAGCGCGGCGGCGGTGCTTGGCCTGACGGTCGGCCGGCTGGAGTTCAAGGGCGGCAGCGCGGCAGGAAGCCGGCCGTCGATGCTCATTGCCTCTGCCCGCTTTGGGATGGACAGCAGCAGCGGCAGCGACAGCCAGGGTTCAGCCGGGACAGCCAGAGCAGCCGCAGCGAAGCTGCAGTGCACGACCAGTAGGCCACGCCTAACCCTGCCCTCGCTGCCGCTGCTGCTTCGCTCGCAGGTGTATGTGCGTGCCACCGGTGGTGAGGTGGGCGCTGCCTCTTCCCTGGCACCCAAGATTGGCCCCCTGGGTCTGTCTCCCAAGAAGGTGCGCGTTTGTGAGGGGCGTGCTGCACCTTTTGTGATGTGCATGGCACATTTGCTGCCTGCTTGCCGCTGTGCCAGCCGCCTGCTGGAGCGTACTGGGCTTGGGATGGGGGCACGCTGGGTGCACGGTGCACTGCCACAGTAGCGCCGGCGTCCGTCAGATGGTGGCAGCAAATCAGCCTGCGGTGCCTGGCCAGCTCCGCGGGATTGATAGCGCATCGGCCGCAGCTTGGAGCAAGGTGGCAGCAGCAGCACCAGCAGGCGGCAGGGGGCAGACAGGCGAGGCGCGGTCGAGCAGCAGGGCATACACGTTCCAGAGTCAGCCGTTTTGCGGGCAAAGCAGCGGTCAGCGTGGTGTTAGCATGCAGAGGTGGCATCGCAGCCGGATGCCAGCAGGAGAGACAGCCGGCGGCGCTCCGGCTGGCATGCCGTGGAGTGCAGCACATGCTGCGGCAGCAGGGGTGGGGTGCTGCACTGTGCTGTGCGCACATGCACCCGCATTCAACGCCTGCTCGCTGTACGCAAGCCTTCAATGAACAGCCATCTCTATTGCATCACCTGCGCTGCAGATTGGTGAGGACATTGCCAAGGAGACGGCCAAGGAGTGGAAGGGCCTGCGCGTGACCTGCAAGCTGACGGTGCAGAACCGCCAGGCCAAGGTCAGTGCGGAGCCGCCTCCATTTCGGGCAGATCAGAATGGGGGGCAACCCCGCAGGATGCTTGCCTGTGCATGCGCCTGCGCGTTGCGTTTGCCTATGTGCTGCTGTGCTGTTTGGTCCGCGGCCCGTTTCGCGCCACAGCACGCGCTTGTGCCTGAGCATGTGCACAACCCTCATTTGCGCAGGTCACCGTCATCCCCTCCGCGGCAGCCCTGGTCATCAAGGCGCTCAAGGAGCCGGCGCGCGACCGCAAGAAGGTGCGAACAGTCCGCTAATGGGGCACGCTTTAGGTAGTGCAATGCCGTGTTTACGTGTCAAAAGGCGCTCAGGCAGCCGGCGCGCGACCGCAAGAAGGTGTGAATCGTGCTAAAAGGAGCTCTTTTACTGTAGCGCAATGCTGTTTTTACGTGTGGACAGTGGTCAGCAGCCGGCGCGCAGCCGGCGCGCGACCGCAAGAAGGTGCGCACCACAGTGNCGGTGCAGTTAGGTTGNAGAGGCATGANTGCCAANCTTNGGGTCGCGCCGGTCTGGGGTGGNCAAAAGGTGCCTCTCAGAGCCGGCGTGCGACCGCAAGAAGGTGCGCATGCTTTTATGGACAGCAGCCGGCTGAGTGGGTTGCAGTTGGCTGGTCTCGGCGGCAGAACCGGGACCAGTGATCCCAGGCAGGGCAGCTGTGGGACAGCCACGCCGGCTAGTCCAGCGCAGCAGAGGGCGGCCCGCCCAGCCCAGCTCAGCAGTGCAGCAGCCTGCTCAGGAGCGTCAATCATGCTCCTGAGCAGCGTGCACAGAGCCTGGCCTGCTGGCTGCCATTGCAGCATACCTGAGCGGAGCATGTCGGACATGCAGCCGGGCTGAGGGCAGCGCAAGGCAGCATGGGGACCTTGTGCAGCCTGGCCTCTGCTGAGTCTCAAGCTGCGATTCTGCCTCCGACTGGGCCAAATGGCAGCTGCGGGCTGTGCGCCCGCTGCGCCCGCCCTGCCTGATTTTGCTGTGTCGGCTGCATCCCTGAAGCAAAGATGTGCCCTCCGTTGCCTCCCGCAGGAGAAGAACATCAAGCACAACGGCAACCTGACCCTGGAGGATGTGTACGAGGTGGCGCGCGTGATGCGCGACCGCAGCTGCGCCGCCACCTTCTCGGGCACCGTCAAGGAGATGCTGGGCACCTGCGTGTCCGGTGAGCTTTGGGTGTTGATATCTTTGTTCAGAAACGTGTGTCAAACTTGGAGTGTTGAGGGGGCCCGCAACTTCTCGAGCATCGTCAAGGAGATGCTGGGCACCTGCTTGTTTGGTGGGCACCTGCGTGCTGCTGTCCACTGGCCAGCTTGTGCAAGCTGCTGGTCCGCCGCGGACCCCCTTTTCGCGCATGCTGCTCCGCTTGCCACTCATCTCTCCCACCGCGTTTCGTCAATCGTCTGCAGTTGGCTGCACTGTGGAGCACGAGGACCCCCGCGACATCCAGACCAAGATTGACGAGGGCGAAATCGTGTGGTGAGGCTCCGCTGCTTTTGAATTGTTCAGGCCTGGGAGCCACGGCAGCAGCAGCCCGTGGCTAGGGTTTGGGTTGCCTGGCGGCCTGCCCAACAAAGCCAGCTCGGGTGTAATGGCTGGTTTGGGCTSCTGCCTGTAGGCGGGCGACTGACCCGCCGTGCTGTGGTTTCAAGGGGAGCTGCAGCTCAGTCCGTCGCTCGTACTGCAGCAACTTCTGACCCTGCCTCGCCCCACTTCCGTGCCTGCCCTGCAGCCCCGAGGCGTGAGCACGCCCCCGGCACACAGCAGCAGCGGCCTAGCAGCAGCAGTGTAGCTGTCATGTAACACACTGCTGCTGAGAGCGCGAGGAGGGGAGAGGCATGGGGGCGCCGGAACTATCGGGCGATAGTTTGGCGAGAGCAGTGAAGTGAGGGCTGGGCAGCTAGCTGCGCTGCCTGGGCTGTCCTCTGGACT
This sequence comes from Chlorella ohadii, assembly GCA_025026875.1. Lineage (NCBI taxonomy): Eukaryota > Viridiplantae > Chlorophyta > Trebouxiophyceae > Chlorellales > Chlorellaceae > Chlorella > Chlorella ohadii. The sequence continues at coordinate 107,815 of JADXDR010000037.1, forward strand.
GTGCACGTCGATGGCATTGTGTTGTCCTGTTCAGGCTGGAGTGCTGCAGAGGGCTGGCGGGGTGATAGCCTCGGGCGCGAAGGCGGCATGGTGCAGGCGGCGGGCTCGGCGCACGATGGCGCTGCACATGACACATGGCGGCCCCCACGCTTGCTCGGCCCATTTTGCCGGTCCTTCCAAGTTCCGATCGCGTCCCCAGAGCCGCCACAGCCGCTGCAGTCAGCGCTGGACACCTAAAAGACGCTCTTCGCACCCTTGGGCGGCTCAGAATGGCGGCCCTGTCGGCCACCGCGCACGCCCTGGTGGCCCAGCGGCCCCTGAAGGCCAGTCGCGCGCAGCGCCGCCCTATCAGCGCCGAACTCGGGCAGCCTGGCGGCAGGCGGGGCGATGGCGCGCCCCGGGGCCCCGCGCCTCCCTTGGCACAAGCCGCACACCAGCAGCAGGCGCAGGTGGGTCTCGGGACGCGCGTGGACCAGGGTTTTGGCGGGGCGCTCCACGCACCAGTACCTCCGCCTCCCCCGCTCACCGATCTCCCCGCCGATCGCAGGAGGCCGCACCCACGGCGCAGACGGCAGCGCCACCTGCCAGGCAAGTGCCGCCGCCCGCGCCGCCGCCGCCTGCACGCGACCAGCGCCGGTGCCCGCCGCCCACCTGCGCGCCGCCTCACATGCCCACCTCGCCCCGCCCCTGCCGCAGCGGGCTGCCGCCGGTGAACAGGGAGGAGATGAGCCGCACGGTGCGCGCGGTCCTCCTGGCGGGCGGCGYGYCGAAGAACCCGCTGACGCGCCACCGCGCCATGCCCGCTGTGCCGCTCGGCTCCTCGCTGCTCATGGTTGATGTTCCGCTCAACAACTGCCTCCAGGCCGGCATCAACAAGATGTGGGTGCTGGACGGCAGGGCTGGGGGTGGCTGGGGCAGGGATCGGGCATTGGCTGGGTGGAACATGCGGGTGGCTGTAGGTGCGGCATGCAATGGCATGGAATGCTCGGTTTTCCTGCCGCTGCATTGTCTTGCACCAGCCAGCTGCCGGACCTTGTTGCATGCTGACGCCTTCCGGCGCAGCCCAGCGGTACAGTGTGCAGGCGATGCTGGCCTGCTGGTGGCACTGCTGCAGACGCCATGCTTCCCATGCGGGCCTAGCCTTGTGCCGACCATACGGCAGCCAAACCAGTGCCTGCATTGTGCCCCATATCCGCCCCGCAGCTACGTGCTGACCCAGTTCCAGAGCCACACGCTGAACAGCCACATCGCAGCCAGCTACCCGCCCCTCAAGTTTGGCGCGCCCGACCAGCAGGCGCGCATGGCTGCTTGCATCTGATCTTGCTTGTTTGATCTTGATCTTGCTTGGAATGATGTGTGCTGATGCTCCACACCGATTTGGTTTGCGGGCTGCGGCTCATACGCTGCCCGGCTGCTGCTGCTGCTGCTGATTGGCCACATGTGCATCGCTGCAGTGCTGCAGTGCGGCATGGCTGCTGTGCCTGCTTGCTCCCATCTATCTGCAGGCCTGAGTGGATATGCTGGCATGGCTGCCTGCTTGATTTTCATGCACTTGCAAGGCTGCAGTGCTGATTTGTTGCTCGACTGCTGTGTTTATTTGCTCCTTGCCCCCATCTGTCTGCAGGCCTGGGTGGATGTGCTGGCGGCGCAGCAGACTGTGACGGAGCGCGAGTGGTGAGCTGCGAGCAATTGTTTGCCATGTGTGGCCGTGGCCGGCTCCCATGCGCAATCAGAGCCCAGCAGCATGGCGGTGCAGCAGGCTGGCATCAAGCTATGGGAATCAGACACTCCCAGTTGCCATGGCACAGCTGCCGCTTGTTTGGGCAGAGCGGCCAGGACATGGCAGCGCTTGGCTGGGCAATGTAGGGATAGTGGCATGATTCACCTGCTCAGGGCTGTGCTTGCAGGCCCTGGAGCAGCGCACATGCAGTGCGGATAACCAACTCATGAGCATGTGCATCACTGGCTGGTTGGCCCTGCCAATCCTCTCACTTTGTGCAGGTACCTGGGCAGCGCGGACGCGGTGCGCAAGAACATTGGGGAGCTCAAGGACGAGGCGCGCGGCATCACCCCCGCCCGCGACTACGTCATCCTCTCCGGCGCAGGTGGGCTGAGCTAGGATGAGGTTGACGCGCTGGCTTGGCCTTTCATTGTCTTGCTGCTGCGAGTGCGGCGCCAGTTAGATTGGGTTCGTGGCTGTACTGCTGCAATGTAGTTGGGGTTCACTTGGATTGGGCAGCTTCGTCTCCCAGCGGAGGCCTGCCGCCCCCTTTCCGGGCTCCCTGTCAATTCATCCACGCCCGTTTTGATCCTCCACGCGTCCCCCTGCAGCTGTGTATGACATGGACTTCCAGCAGATGGTGGCCTTCCACCGCGCCAAGAACGCAGACGTGACCATCGCCATGCACCCGGTGAGGCTGTGGGGCAGGGCAGGAGCGGACTAGGCTGGGCTGTGCACCCCACCCTTTCGGCTGCTGTTGGCTGCCTTGGCACGGACCTGGGCAGCAGTTGGGTGGCAGCCAGCCAGCAGTTGGCCAAGCTGGCATGCACCCCCGCCCCNGCCCGCTGCGCTGACCAGCACCGACTTACATCACCAAATGTCTGCAGGTGCCCGAGTGCGACGCGCGCTCCAAGGGCATTGCCCAAGTGCACACCTCCTCTTGTGAGTGGCCTGCAGCTGGGCTGCTTTGCCACGGCAGGATGCAGGCCATTGCCGTTGTTGCTCCGCTGAGGCTTCATCCCGTGCCACTAAGGTCGGCATGTGCGCGCCGACTACTACTGGCGTGCGTTGCCTGCTGTGGTCATGCTGGGCTGATTTGTGTCGCTCCGCCTGCAGGCAAGGTGCTCAAGTTTGTGGAGAAGCCGGCGGCCGACGACCTGCCCTCGCTGCGCCGCGACCCCGGCAAGGAGGCAAGTTGCCGCTGTGGCTGGTGGTGGTTTTGTCCTGTTCTCCTGCTTTGACCTTTGCACCCTGTTTGCATGTTTCTGCGCCCTTCTCGCTCTGTGCCCCTGTGTTCAGCACCAGCCGAGCGGCACGCGCATAGCCAACACCACGCACCACATGTGTTCTGATTGCTGTGGATCGAATTTCCTCACTCACTCTTGCCCACCCAACGTGCCTGAACTGCTTCCTTCCGCAGGAGCCGGGCAGCGAGTACCTGGCCAACTCAGCGAGTACCTGGCCAATCCAAACGCCTATCCAACCACTAATATTGGCTTTGATTTTTCACTGCCTCCTTCCGCAGGAGCCAGGCAGCGAGTACCTGGCCAACATGGGCATCTACGTGTTCAAGCGGGAGGCGCTTTTCAGGTATGAACAACTGAAGTGTGTTGTTCATTGTATGCACATGTGTAGTATGCCACATGCATGGGCATCTGCGTGTTCAGGCGCGAGGCGCTGTTCAGGTGGGAAGTAAATCAGGCATGGCCATGTGCATTTTGTAGTGTGAGTCCTCACGCACACATAGGCTGTCCTGCTGGTGACCATTGCGGCCCCCCAACCTGGCGCAGTTGACCTTGCACCTTGACCTGCATCATGCTCGCAGTGTTGCCTGTGCTGCAGGCTCATGGAACGGCCGTGCGGGCCTCCATGTGATCCCCAACTCCCTGCCATGTCATATTTTGTAACATCACCTGTGCCCACTGCGCTTTGCAGGCTCATGGACCGCCCGCAGCTGGTGCACATTGGGCACCACGTGATCCCCAACGCGCTGGCCCAGGAGATGAAGGTGTACGCCTTCCAGCACGACGGCTACTGGCATGTGAGGCCACTGGGATGGATTGCTAGTTGCTGCAGTTTCTTAAGTGGGGGTCTACTTTGTTGAAGGTGCACGCCTTCCAGCACGACGGCTACTGGCATGTGAGGCCACTGGGATGGATTGCCGTTGCTTCACTCGTTACTGGGGGGCTGCAAGCGAGCTGCTCTGCAGGCGGAGGTGTCTGGGCTGCACCAGCCCTGCTGTTAAGCTTGTGCACTGTTGCAGACCAGTCGCGTCCGCTTATCACTGCCGCACGTTACACCACTTTGCCTTGCAGCAGGACGTGTCCAGCCTGAAGGACTTCTTTGAGACCAACCACAGTTCTCTGCCACCTGGCTTACATTGCAAGGGTTGTGTTTTCCTGGGTGCAGGACGTGTCCAGCCTGAAGGACTTCTTTGAGACCAACCTGGACCTGGCCGACCCCGACGCGCTCATGGGCATGGTGAGGAGGGGGCTGGCAATCCCGCTGCTGACCTGCCGCATCGGCGAAATGCTGTGTTTGTGCTGCATGCGCTTCAAGCACACCTGGTCGACCCCGATGCCCTCATGGGCATGGTGATTGGATCCTGGGCCTGAGCAGCCCTGCGGCCCGCAGGCTGCGTGGCCTCCCAGACACATCCCACCGTCTCTCCACAGTCGTTTCCCCTGCTCTCCTCTTTACCGGCTTTGCCCAGCGCTTTCCTGACAACTTCATGCCCCTGGTGTCCCTTCTCTCTCGACACAGATCGACAACATGCGGGCGCGGCGCGCCACCTTCCTGCCCCCCTCCATCATGCACGATGTCGACCTGGACCGAGTGATCGTGGGAGACGGCTGCGGTGAGCGCTGCTTTGTGTGTTTCTTTGTGCTCTTGGCGAGCTGGATGAGCTGTCCACAATCATACCTGGAACGATTGTGGGGGACGGCTGCGGTGAGCTCCGCGTCTGGGCATGTCCAGTGTTCTGACTGCATGCCCTGCTGCCTGCACCGCACTTGCACACGTGGCCTCGTTCGGCGGCTGCGGTGAGCTGCTGCTCTGCAGGACGCAATTGCCTGCATGCACTCACACACCGTTGTGCCCCCAACCGCCACGCTGCTCTGCAGTGCTCAACGGCTGCAAGATCTCCAACTCGGTGCTGGGCCAGTCCATGTGAGTGAGCAGCGCAAGCTTATTTTAGCTTATTTTAGCTTATTTTAGCTTATAGCCTGAGCTTACAGCTTGGGCTTACAGCGTGAGCAGTTGGTCCCAGAGCAGTGGCTGGCGTGGCCAGTAAATGCAAGTCAGCAGCGCGGGCGGCAGCGGCGGCAGCGGCAGTGCAATGCGTGTGCTACGACGCCGGCAGGTTGCGTGACCGCCTGCCCCTGCCCTCGCATTGATTGCTCTTTGCAGGTATGTGGGCCGCGGCACACGCATCGAGAGCTCGCTGCTGCTGGGCAACGGCGCCTGGCTGAGCGACAGCCAGCGCGCGGAGGCCATCGCCAACGGCGACCGCGTGTACGGCGTGGGTGAGTGGCTGCTGCTTTGTTCGGCTGTTCGCCAGGCTGTAGGCGAGAAACCACACCTTTTAGAGGTTATTGCCAGCTGGCAGCACGTGTCCGGAGTGGGTGGGCGGTTGAATGTGTACGACTGTTGGTTTGTGCCTGGTTCGGGGTGCGCCTGGCTGAGCGACTCCCCCTGCATCCCCTGTCTTTTTGTGCAGGCGAGAACTGCTTCCTGCGGCGCTGCGTGGTGGACGAGAACGCCAGCATCGGCAACAACGTGCAGATCATCAACAAGAGCGGTGTCAAGGAGGCGGACCGCGCCGCAGACAGTGAGTGAATACGACACTTTGGTTGCTGCTCTGGGTTGTGTCCCTCTTTGCCAGAGGCAGATCATCCACAAGAGCAGAGCAAAGGAGGCACCTGGCACCGCCGACGGCAGTGTGTGTGTACTGCCGATGCACTGCTGCACCTATGCGAATCAAGGGCGGAATTGAATCATGCCCACCCGCTGTCTGCCTTTCCCCTTTCACGGCATCTCGCTTGCTCGCTCCCACCTGCAGGCGGCTTCATGGTGCAGGACGGCATCGTTGTGATCATGCGCAACGCCGAGATCCCCGATGGAGTGGTCATCTAAAGCGGTAGCCACCTGACCTGAGCATGACCACCTGCTAAGCATGGCCGCCTGCCTCCAGCCCGGCCATCGGCAGCGAGGCAAAGAGGCACAGGGAGGCCTTTTTTGCGCAACACCCGGGCGGCCTAGCTCGCCCTGAGCCGCCCTAGCCTCCCTGGCCTCCCTGCGGCACCTGCCGCCTGTACAACCACCAACCCACTTTTGCACCCACTTTTGCACCCGCCCGCCCCAAGATTGAGCCGCCCGCCCGCCCTGCGGCGGTGGCTCCCCACGTTGTGTGTGTGCCGTGTGTGCCCCACGCCGCCCCCCACCCACCACCTGTGGCCGAATTTTCCAGCTGCCCAGCCCGCGCCTCGCCTGGCGCTGACTGGCCTGCTGCCGCCTCCGCTCCCTCGCCTCACCTCAACTCCCGTCTAGCAAAGCAACCCCTCGTCTCGCATAGTACGTCAATGCACCCTTGCGGGAGCAGGCTGCGCCAGCCCATGCTGCGCCTGCTGTTGCAAATGGCCCTAGCGGCCAGCCTGCGCTGTGCCCAGCCCGCTCCCCCTTCCTCTCGGATGCCCTGCCCTTTTGAAGCAATGCACCTACCCCTAGCGAACTACCTGCCCCGAAACACGCAAACCCTCCCCCCAATTGCACAGCAGCACGCCACACGCCCGTTGTCCCTGCTGTGAGCTGCGGCCGCTCGGATTTCATACCCTCGTGCCCGTCCACCGCAGCAGCATTTCATACACACGCACCCCGCCAATGCCTTGATGAACAAACGCCCCCCAGAGTGCATAAGCAGACGCGCTGTAACAACACACAGCACAAGGCGGCACACACAGTGTTGGGTGCTCCAAGCGCTCTCACAGCAGGCAGCGCGGCGCTGCTCACCTGGCCTGAACCCTGCATCTGCCGTGTGGCGTCTGTTGCTCCACGTCCAAGTAGGGTGCCCGCTGCACTTCCGGCTGCCATCGCTTTGCAGCACGCAAGGGAACCAGCCGCTGCCCGTGAGTTCGCTTTGCCAGCCTGCAGCGCCCAAGCGGGGCGCTTGCACGCCTTGCTGGCGCCTTGAGGCGGGGTGCGACGATGCCAGCCAGCGCGCCAGCGCCGCCACCAGCCGCCGACGACGACCGCCGCCGCTCGTCAATCTGCCCTGCAGGCCGAACATGGAGGCTTCGCTGGAAGGCGCGGCTGCTGAAGCTCCAGTCACTACTTTCCAGCAGCTGCCTGATGGCGTGCTGGTCCATATACTGAGCAAGCTGGACATGCGAAGCAGGTAGAGTGTGCTGTGCCGCTGGCAGCTCAGCCAGGCTGGTTGCAAAGTATGGAACGCCGCTGTGCATGCTGAGAGGTAAGGTTTGGTTTGCCAGTCCGGGCCACTTGAAGCATCGGTAAGCAGTGCACAGAGCTCAACAATATACAATACCAAAGTGAATGCATCCCTCCAATGCCGTCCTGTCGCAGGCACCGCTCTGCGCTGGTCAGCCGGCGCTGGGCCCACTGCATGCACGCGCCCGAACTCTGTCGCCAGGCGCGGCTGCAGCGGCCAACACTGTTTAAAACCACGCTGTATTACACAGCCGCCATCGCCTCCCTGGCAGCCTGGATGTTGCGGCACGGGCAGCATGTGCGCAGCCTGAGAGTGATCAGTTCAATGCTGGATGTCTCATCTGCTGAGGCTCAGGCACACCTGACCAGCTGCCTCGCGGCTTGTGCGGGCCCAGGCAGCCAGCTGGAGGTGCTTCGTGTCAGCGTGGCTCCGCTGGTGGTGGCAGCCTGGGCGCCTGCGCTGCGCACACTGCGGCAGCTGCAGCTGGGCGGGCCGAGCGGCGAGCTGTTCATTAGCAGCAGCCTGCACGGCCTGACGCAGCTGACTCGCCTTGTTTTGGTGGGCAGCCCGGTCAGCTTTGCAGAAGGCGCCCGCCTGCCAGCTTCAATTGAGGAGCTGCGCTTTGTTGACCATTCGAGTGACCAGGTGCCTGAGCAGGTAAGCTAGCATGCCATGAGCCTCTCTGCTCCGCCTGGCAGGGCTGCACTCAAAGGCGGCTGCATCTGGTCTCTGGCCCCCAATGAAAGCAGTACACACCTCCACTTTTCATACGATGCAGCTGTGGGAGTTGCCCCGGCTCTCCGCAATCACATTTGAGGAGCTGCGCCAGTCAGGCGATCTCTACTCGCCCCTCACCAGCCTGTCTGCGCTCACTCGGCTGCAACTGTTCTGCAACTATCGCCTGCCCGCCTGCCTGGGGCAGCTTACCGGCTTGCAAGCACTGGTGAGTGGGCGGGTATGTTGCAGCATGGGAAATTAGAAGTCCCCTTGCTGCAGGACCGCCCAGCCTCTGTGCTCGCCCTCCCGCCTGCTGTGCCTGCTCTCCTGCGCTGCATGACAGCCTTGCCAAGCCTGGCAGGCTTGCACCTGACGGCATACTTACATGGTCGCACCCCACAAACGCTTGAACTGCCTGGTTGCGATGCAGGTGCTCGTGGACACTATGCAGTTTGAACCCGTTGATGCGCAGCAAGCAGCCGAGCTGTTGAATGCAGCCCTGCAGCCGCTGACCCAGCTGACCAGTTTGCTGGTCCATAACATGCCAGCGCACGGCGGCTTTCCGGCACTTTCCGGGCTGTCGCGGCTGCAGCAGGCATGTGTTACCAAATGCTACGGGCTTGGCAGCCTTCCTTCCGGCCCCTGGTGCAGCGGCCTGCAAGTGCTGGGTGCCAGCTGGAACTGCCTGCAGCAGAGCGGTGCCTTCAGAGCCGCCGCTGAGCAGCTGCAGCAGCTGGTTGTGCTGGGCAGTGCTGAGCGCGCCACCTCTGAGCTTCTGCTTTGGGCTGGCAGGCACACGGCTCTTCAGCGGCTGCAGCTGGAGCTGCACGGCCGACTGCCTGCTGAGCTGCTGGGGCCTCTGCTTCGCCTCAGCCAGCGGCGGCTGCAGCTGGAGGTGACACCAGTTACTCCCACCAGGCGTTTACGGCTCCTTCCATCGATATCACTCTCACGTTTTGAGAAGACCTTCACGGTTGACATGGACTGCTAGTCTGTCCTCCACTTGCTGCCCATGCTTGCACATCGCCTGGCTGCGAATGCCGCATCGGCGAACGGATGCCGGCACTGTGCATGTCGGCCTCTGCTTCTGCTGAACCTTATGGTTGCGCTGTTGCCCGCTACCCTTCTCTTGTATAGTTACCGAGCAGCTGAACCGTGCTCATCAACTGCATGCACATACGCCCACATGTTTTGCCAACGAGGCTCACTCTGCACCGCTGCCCGCCAACGACTCATATTGTAGCAGACCATTTGTACGATGGCGCTTGCTGCTCAGTCGTTCATACGATGCTTCTGTTTATGTACGGATGTCGAAATTACTAGTAGTATGGCGAGGAACAAGGCATGGCCATTTGCCAAGGCAGCAGCTCGCTTGCAGCGACGGCGGCGCCGCACACCGCCGCCGCCGCCGCCGCCACCTGGCCTGAACCCAAACGTGTGCCAGCCCCAGTCATCGTGTTTGATCGATCCTCTCAAGCACGTGCCCCCAGCCCTTCCTCCGCTCTCCACCCACCGTTCTGCAGAGCTGCAGCAACTAGCCCCCGGCTGCTGCAACGCTCGCCAGTGAGCTCCCTTGTCTAGCCTCTGAGGACGCTCGTTGCCTGACGAGCTCAGAGGGGCGCAACCTGCACGCTGCTCCCCTCCACAGCCCACCGCCGCTGCCGCTGCCGGCGCCGCTGCCACCCGCTCTGCAGGCCCTCCTGCCCTCCAGGCTGACGCCATTGTAAATGGCGCCCCGTCGGCGGAAGCAATCAACCGGGGCTGCTGCTGCACAGGCCCCCAACGCCACATTCCAGCAGCTGCCTGACAGTGCGATGGTCCACATTTTTAGCAAACTGCACAGATTGGACAGGTGCGACGTGCAACCAAAGTCAGCCTGTCAAGTGTGCGCACCAACTTTTGCCTACTCTCCAACAGCTCACGGCACTGAGCGTAGCTGTAGCAGGCTTAGTACTGAAGATCAATCCACCTCTGTCGGTATGCAGGCACTGCGCCGCGCTGGTCAGCCGCCGCTGGGCCCGGTGCGTGAGTGCGCCCGAGCTGTGCCGCCACGTGGCGATGAGTTGGCCAAACGACCCCCTCTGCCCTCTGGGTTTCACTGGCGCCATTGCCTCCCTGGCGGCTTTCATGCTGCGGCATGGGCCGCACGTGCGCAGCCTGAGTATCTCAGCCAGCGGCTCAGCACCGGAGCGGGAGTCCTCCTCAGCTGAGGGGCAGGCGCAGCTGGCCTGCTGCCTGGCAGCCTGCGCAGGCGGGCAGCTCGAGTCACTGTGCGTCTATGTGCCATGTGTCGTGGTGGCAGCCTGGGCACCTGCTGTGCGCACGCTGCGGCAGCTGTATCTGGGCTGTTTGTCTGAGTCCGGTGAGCTGTTCATCAGCAGCAGCCTGCACGGCCTTACACAGCTGACGCGCTTGGTGCTGGAGAGCACCCGGGTCAACTTCGTAAGCGGCGCCCACCTGCCGCCTTCAATTGAGCAGCTTGGTTTTGATGAGCGATCTAACGGCACTCTACCTGAGCAGGTGAGGTTCATTGTGGCAGGCTCGCATGGCCGTGCGCTTGTTGCAGACGAAACTCCCTCAGGGAGGCTCGCCATGATTATACATAACTTGTGAGATGAGCTTCAGCTTGCACGATGAAATTTATTTGACGAAAAAACATGGGTCTCATGCCATGCAGCTGCTGTGCCTGCCCCGGCTCTCCACACTCTCATTGGCCTACAGCCACCGGACAGGCGACAGCTATTCGAGCCTCACTCGCCTGTCCGCTCTCACCCGGCTGCTTCTGTCCAGTGGCGTCCACCTACCCTCCTGTCTAGCACAGCTGACCAGCCTGCAAGAGCTGGTGAGTGGTTGCTGTAGTCACTACGCGCGGCGCCTCAGTGTGGCAAGCCCATGCCATGAGGGTGTCTCAGTGCGTACTGGGTGTGTCAGCATCACATGGCCTTGCAATTGCAGCGTGCCCAGGCCCTTGCACTGCCTGTGTGTGCCGCAGGCGCTCGACCACGTGGCGATGGCCGTGGGGCAGAATGCACAGCAGGCAGCCGAGCTGCTGAATGCAGCCCTGCAGCCGCTGACCCAGCTGACCAGCTTGTTACTGCACGCCATGCCGACACACGGCGGCATGCCGGCACTGGCCGGCCTGTCACGGCTGCAACGTGCATGCTTCTATGAGTGCTTTGGGCTTGACAGCTTGCCGGCTGGCCCCTGGTGCAGCAGCCTGCGAGCGCTGGGCGCCAGCTGGGATTGTCTGGACCGAAGCGGTGCATTCAGAGCGGCTGCCGACCAGTTGCATCAGCTTGTTGTGCTGGGCGGCGGTCAGCAGGCCAGCCCTGCGCTTTTGAGGTGGTCCGGCAGGCACCCAGCTCTGCAGCAGCTGCAGCTGGTACTAGCTGGTGAAGTACCAGCGGTCCTGCTGGGGCACTGCTGGACTTGAAAGAGCAGCGTCCGCAGCTGGACCTTTGCAGCAGGTGGCCGTATGCAGTCCAGTCGGAGTTTGTGAACTCCTTTGAGACCAGCATTCCGTATGAATAGCGGTCCATGGCATGCTCTGATGCCATACTGGCTGGCCATGGCTGGCGTTGCAACTTCTGCTTCTGTCATCTACCTGATGCTGCGCATGCGTCCTTAGCCTCTGCCTGGCTGCGCTTTTCTCCGCTGCATGCACTTTTGTTTGCTTTGGCTTGAAGGTGTGACCCTTTCCCTGTCCTACTGCATGAATGCTTGCCACATGCGACTGCCCTAGAGGCACCGTGGTGCATGATCTGCCGTGCAACACAGCTGCTCAGATGTGCACCTGCACCTAAAGACTGTTGAACATGTGTACAGGCCTCTGCGTATGCATGCAATCATGATTCATTGCAGCAGTCTGTGCACGGGGCAAACTCAAGCAGTGGGCGATGAAAGCGGTCGGGCAGATGCAGCGGAGGGCATTCCAGGCTTGGCAGTGGATGGAGGGTGCAAAGGCACTGCCACATGTGGAGAGCGCAGCGCGCCGCGCATCACGCCCCGCCCCGCCTCCTGATGTGGAAGGACCCATTGTCAGCGGCCAGAATGTCCCACTGGCTGCCGCCCTGGCTCGTCATCAGGGCCATCTGCAGGAAGCCTGCACCCATCATCACTCCACCGCCGCCGCCGCTGGCCGCCCCGCCAAACCGGATCGTGGCCTGGCTGCCCAGGATCTGCAGCTCCTGAAGCGGAGAGGCCGCCAGCAGCGGCCCAAACTCCTTCATCCTGCGGCAAAGGCGGCGGCAGCAAAGTGTCGGTTTGTGTCAGCGGCAGCAGCTTGTTGACATTGGCATCGGCAGGAGTTTAAGCTCAGTGATTGGCATCGGCAGGAGTTTAAGCTCAGTGTTATGTGAACGGCCCCGCAAGTGTGGTGCCGCCTGCGGCGCTCTGGGCCGAGTTGGGAGGCAGCAGCTCAACCTTGAGCAGGCACGACTCATATCCACAACACACAGATGGAGCAGAGAGGGAGCTCACCCGCAGCTGAGGGCGATCTCGATGCTCTGGCCCTCCACCACCACCATGCGAGCCCGCTGCACCAGCTCAGTGAGGTCCACCTGAGGGCAGAAGGGAGGGCATACCAAAGTAGGTCAGGCGGCATCAAACCAGTTCAGCAAACAGCAGCATCAGGCCAGGCAGGGCAGGAGACAGCAGTATCAGGCCAGGCAGAGCAGGAAGCAGCATCAGGCCAGGCGGAGCTGCGGTATGGTGGCAGCAGGCAGGACAGTACGCACGATTGCACATGGCGCTGCTGCGGGAGGCCGCGGTGCAGGCAACAGCATGCTGCCGCATCCTGCCCCCACCCCACCCAGCCCGGCCCTGCTGGGCTTGGGCTTGTGGCACAGATTTGTGACACAGAAGAAGTGCAGCAGGCACGGGGCTCACCGCGGGTGCGCCCGTGCTGCCGTCCATGCCCACAGCAAACGTGGTGAGCGTGCCGACCCCCGGCACGGTCTGCGTGCCCGCCCCCTGCCGCCCGCCGGCCTTGAGCCGCACACCAATCATGTTCAGCGGCGGCCGCCCTGGGGGCGGCAGCCGCAGCGGGCCGCCTGGCGCGCCCAGCACGGCTCCAGGGGGCAGCTCTGGCAGCAGCACGGTCAGGGTGTGCACCTGCGGTAGGCAAGACATGCAGGCAGGCTGTTGACCATGCAGGCAGCAAGCGCCAGGAGGCAGGCAGGGGCCCCTGCGGCCACCAGCCAGCCACTGCCCAGCCCAGTTTATGCAACAGCCAGCCCTGCTGCGCATCTGCGCTGCAGCTGCCAGGTCAAAAGCAGGTCGAAGGCAGCAAGGAAAAGCGTGTTGATCAATGCAATGATGCACAGCGACTCACGCTGCCGGGCAGGCCCGAAAGGTCCATGTGGGCCCAGCCCTCCAGGCGCAGCCCCTCCAAATCCGCCTGCCCAGCCAGCGCCTCGGCAGCGTTCAAGCGGCGCTGGGCGGGCGGGAAGCTGGGCAGGCAGGTGAGCTTCAGATCCAGGACGTGCGGCGGCAGCGCGGAGGGTGACAGGGGGCCTGCAGGCAGGGGGAGGGCGGCGGGCTGGCAGTGCAACAGGCTCAGCTAGGCATGTATGACGGCTGGGCAGTTTCTTGCTGCTGCCTGCTGGTTATGTTGGGGCAGCCACACTGCAAGCGGTGCGCTCACAGGCCGCCACATGGCCCAGGCGCCGAGAGCAGCAGTGGCGAGCGAAGACCTGGGAGCAGCGCATGCAGTTTCTGCAGAATGCTGCGGGCCAGGCGCGGAGAGCAAGATAGCAGCAGCAAGCAGACCTGGGAGCAGGGCAAAGAGCTTGTGTAGCGCCGTGTAAGGCGCCAGTGAGAGCCCCGGCTGCAGCACCATGTGCATCGCCTCCTTCAGAGCGCCCCCAGAGGCGGCCGCAAAGGCGGCACTGCCCAGCACAGCGGCGCTGGCGGCGTCGCCCTGCTCAGCAAAGCTGATTGACACCACGGGGGCGCCTGCGGGGGTCAGAGGCAAGGTGAATTTGACCNAAAAGACATGCCGGCAAAGACCTCCAGGCATGCCCAAAACAGATGCATGCACCCGGGCCAGCAGCCGCGCTGCCCATGCCGGCGTCAGCGAGAAGGGCTCACCTGCGCTCGCCACCTCGCTGGCCTGTGCATCACTGAGCGGCTGCTGGAAATACAGCACTCGCTGGCCGCCCTCCAGGCGCTGCGCTGACAGGATTGAGTGGCCGGCCGCTTCGGGCAGCATGCCAAAGGTGACCTGCATGCAAGGGAGGGCAGTTGTGCCAGCAGTTGGCGCTGGGGGCACCCTGGTATGCAGTTCTGCGCAACTCCAATGTGCAGGCGCTCGCTCCAAACCCTGCTGCATCGATAATTTGACCCGACAGGACACCTGGATGGGTAGCCGCAGCTGCACCTGCACCCGCCAGCCCACTTGCCTGCATGGTCTTCAGCAGCCCGCTCTTCTGCAGCAGCTGCCCCATGGCAGTCAGGTGCATCACGCAGCCCTCAAATGGCGGCTGCTGGGCCTGCTGCCCACGCTTGGGCTTGCCCGGCGCCTTGGCGCCAGCGAGCTTGGGGTTGGGCCAGCCCACTTGGGCCTGCATTGGGCAGGCCAGCTGCAGGGAGCGGCAGCCGCTGGCCTCCAGCCCAGCTGCTAGGCGGCGGCAAGTGGCCTGCTCGGCAGCTGCAGGGTCGGCAGGCACAGAAGGCGGCGCCGGCATCTGCGAATGCACCATGCGGGCGAGCAAAGCGTGGGCAGAAAAGGATGGGCATTCAATCAAGACAGCGTCACCAGCATCGCTCTTGCACTGCCCCCTGCCCATCTGCAGGGAGCAGCGTCCGGCTGGGCAGGCACCTTCAGCATGGCCGAGCCTTTGAAGACGACCGAACATTCCATTCAAATGGCCAAGCAGCCAAGCAGCCAGTTCGTCCACCCGGATGAACACCACCTTTGCAGCGGTAACGACCAAGTAATCAAACAACAACCAAGTACAAAACGACCAATTGTCCCACCTGGATGAACAGCATCTTGGAAGCGGTCACGCGGCACCGCTGCGTGCGGCACAGGTCGGCCCAGTGCACCGCCACTCTGCACGCAGTCGGGAGGGTGCGCAGCATGCGGTGCTTGGTGCCAAGCTCAGGAGCAGAACGGCCATGCACGGCTGTTGAACACGAGTGTGCAGACATGGGCAGCAGGGCAGCCGGCGATCACTGCTGCTGTCGTCGGTAGCAACGGCGCGGCCGACGGCGTTGCAGCCCCGGCGGCGCACCCGGCGGCGGTGATGTTGAGCGTCTCCAGGCGCAGGCCTTTGGGCAGCTCTTTGCAGTCAGCCACAGAGTCGCCCTCACACAGGTTCAATGTGAGGTGCTGCAGGCCCAGTGGCAGGGAGCCCAGGGCTGAGGCCTGGACAAAGCGGTTGAGCTGCAGGTGGACCAGCCTGCGCCAGGAGGCAAGGGGCGGCCTGTGTTGCATGACTGTGATGTGATGCATGGGGCGGCCACGCGCCGGCTGCCGTGCATGGCCTGGGAGGGGCATGCGTGATGGATGGCAGCAGGCGGGTGGCAGCCCAGCGGCATGTTTCCTTCCAGTCAGGGGGCTGCACCCAGGCTCACCCATCCATGCCGGCCACCGCCTCTGAAGTGAAGGCCTCATCGCCCCAGCCGGCACCCACGCTGCTGCGCCCGCAGTCCAGCACCAGCACCGGCAGGGAGGGGAAGGCGGCAGGCCGCCAGCTGGCAGCGTGTGCCACCGCCGCCACCACCATCAAATCCTGGCCGCGTGCGGCGACAAATGTGGGGGAGCCAAGGATGGCGCCCGGGCGCTGCCGCTGGCTGAACTCAAGGCGGGCCACGTTCACAGAGCAAAGCCACCGCAGCACTTCCGGGGCAGCAAGGTTCCTGCAGGTTCCAAC
>JADXDR010000037.1:124134-135188 GCA_025026875.1 Chlorella ohadii
AGTGGGCCCAAACACGAACTCGGCGCTGCTCCAATGCTGCTGCCTTTGGGACTGATCTGATCTGATCGGACCACAGGACAATCAAAAAGGGCGATCGCGATCAGCGGCAAAGCCTGCGCCGCTCATCAGCTCCGGCCGCCGGGCGTGCCGCTGTGGCGTCGGGCAGCAGCACGAGGCAGCGCGTGCCTGCTCACGCATTATCAGGCCCTGCCACCATGTTACTTATCAGGAAACCCACCCACTTCATATAGTCAACAGAACTTTGCCCTGGTCCTGCCAATCAGACTTGCACATGAACCAGGAGCTGCCCCAACACACACTGCCTGCTCGAGCACCGCAGGCGGCGCCCAGCGCCAACCACCTGAGCCAGCGGGCATTGATGTCTTGCCACATGCATGCTCGCAACATTCTGGGATGAAAAGGCACTGTATTGTGTGGCGCCTGCCTGGGAATACTGCTGCTTCAGCTTTACAGCTCTGCCTGGCCAGTAATGTTCACACGCCTCTGGAAATCCCCGTGCAAAAATGCAACAATCGTAATTTGTGGAAAATGCACCTTTGGTGCACGGGCGGCGTGATGGAGGCACATGTGGCATCGGCAAGGCACATTTAAAANGCATAGCAATGGCCTCAAATCTCCACCTCAATGTTCTGGCGGAAGCTATCCGTAAAGGCGCTGCGCATGGACCAGCCGCCGCGGCTGACCTGCAGCCCGGGGCGCTCCTGCCGCAAGCGCTGCACAGCGCCGGCCATAGCAGCGAGCCAGGGGGGNCCATCAGCGCATCAATTTGGGCCTGCTCCCTCGGCGAACTCCCCTTGCCCANGGAGCTCCTGTGACACCTGCNAGCTNGGCGCAACGGCGGGTGCCGCGCTGCCCAGCGCAGCACGGCTGCATCCAACGGCTGCTCCTTGCTCCAATGCGCCCACACCATCGCATGCCGCAGCTGCTTGGCGCGCTCCAACACGCCGCAGCTGCGCTGCAGGCACTCGCCATGCACGCCTAGCTCTTGCAAGCTGCCGCACCAGGCGCCTGCTGGCAGGCTGTCGCACCCAAACAGGCACAGGCGCTGCAGGCTGGGCAGCTCCGCCAGTGCCGTCCAGCCGTTGGGTGGCACGGCGCTGCCGATAAGCAGGCTGGTCAGCTGTGTGAGGGTAGCCAGTGCTGCATTCAGTTCTGCGGCTGCCTGCCCTTCATCTTGCGCATCTTCCTCATAGCCGTGGCCAAAGACCTGCGCCGCATTAGGAGCAAGGAGTGCGTTGTTGGGCCAGCACAGTGTGACAAGTGCCATCTCATTTCATGACATGAGCTTCACCAAGCGTGGCCGCACACTGAGCAGGCAGGGCGGCACCATCCATTTCAGCATGGCAGGCATGCACCCACGCTTTCGGCTGTACACACGCCTGTTTCATTTGCAGATGCCAAGCTCACCAGCGCCTGCAAGCCGGTCAGCTGCCCCAGGCAGGCCGGCACAAATGCATTGCCCTTCAGCTGCAGCCGGGTGAGCGCCGTGAGTCAAGTGAGGCCCGAGTAGCCATCAGCGGGCACCAGGTTGCCATGAATGCTCAGCGCCGACAGACGAGGGAGGTCGGTCGTCAGCTGCGGGGCGTGGGCGGCATTAAGGCAGTGCGCCATGGTTCAGGATGCAAAGGGCAAGCTGCCAGATGCACATTGCGCTGAACAGATCATCTGCCGGGATTCCAGAAGCAGTGAACAGAAGCTGGGTTGGCCACCGCATGCCCAACGCATGGCAACCCCAAGCGCTCATCAGCACAGCTCGCCCAGGCCAGCCCAGCCCAGCGCAAAGCAGGGCAGGCGCGCTGCCTATCGCACCTGCTCAGGCAGATCCTGAGTCATGACATCGCTGTAGTGCAGCTGCTCGATTGAGGCCGGCAGGCGGGTGCCCTCCCAGAAGTGAGTTGGGCTGCCGCGCAGCACGAGGCGCGTCAGCTGCGTCAGGCCGTGCAGGCTGCTGCTGACCAGCAGCTCGCCGCAGCCGCTGTCCAGGTGCAGCTGGCGCAGGCCAGCAAAGGCTGCGGGAGCCCAGGCTGCCACCACCAGGGGCACTGAGTGGACGTGCAGCGCCCGCAGCTGGCTGCCCAGGCATGCCATGAGGCAGCAGGCCAGCTGCGCCTGATCCTCCTGCGCCTCGTTTTCAAACAAACTATCCACGTGCAGCCGCATGCTGCGCACGTGCTGCTTGTGCCGCAGCAGCCAGGCTGCGAAGGAAGCAAGGCCCGCTTGGCACGCCAGCGGCATCCTGTATTCCAGCCACCACGCCGGCATGTGCGCCTCCACTCGGCGGCACAGCTCGGGAGCACGCGCGCATGTGTGCCAGCGGCGGCTGACCAGCGCGGCGCGGTGCCTGCGTGGGGGCAGCCGCCAGATGACAACCGGGCAGTGCACTAGAGTGCGTTTCGCAGAAGCTGTACTCAGCGGCTCAGCTGGCAGGGCACCTCTGCGCAGCGATGGTATTGATCACGAGCAGGCATGCTTGTCGGCGGCTGTTAGGATGCGACACGCAAGCATCCAGCCTGTACTCGCACCTATCCTCAGTGTCGAGCTTGCCCAGGATGCACTCCAGCAGCTCGTCTGGAAGTCGCTGGATGGCTGGGCCCTGAGGCGGAGCAGGCAGTGTGCCAGCTGCACTCTGCCGCTGCCGGGTGGCCATCTGCGGAGCGGGGCAGGGCGGAGGGTGGAGTGTGGGCGGTGGAGCTCGGCGGCCGGCAAGGGAGTAACCACAATGCAGCTCACTCTCCACTGCGCACCCTCAGAAGCTCAAAGGCGCTGCGGTCCGTGCGAGCTTTTGAACTCGTGTTGCGAGCTATTAGACAGGTTCTCGAGCAACGATCAACGGTCAGACAGCAGTGTAATGTCCAGCAGTGGCGATGCCCGCTATGGCAGACTTTTGGTGGCTGTGCTGACCAGGCGGCGCATGACAGCGGCAGTGCAGCATGGCGCCTGAAGCGTCTTGGACCATTGGACCATTGGACCTGCCCTAACTGCCTCAGTGATGCGGCATCACACATAAATCTCAGCGAGCTGCGAATGGGGTCACTCGGCGCTGATCCCCCCTGCCGCCGCATTGCAACGCGCCTGTGCGATGCCTGAGTCGACAGCTTGACGGTTGCCATGGTCAAGTCGCTAGGAAGGTCACAAACCAAATGGCAGAATGGCGTGTGCAGAGGGGAGCAGGGTTTCTTATGAGTGTGGAGTGTGCGTGAGGGCTGAGCCAGGGTGAGGGCTGCACAACGCAAGGGTGATGACAGGAATGAACGGACAGGGGCAAAAGTGGAGATCGCAGATGGCACAGGGCTGGTAGGAGGGGGCAGAGACTGCGAGGGGAACTATAGAGCCGGCTCGTCGTCGTCATTGTCAAACAGGCGCTCCAGTGAACTTCCCGACTCAAGCAAAGAATCATTGAACCAGTGCAGGCGCGCCGGTGAGCCAGCAAGTGCTCCATGCAACACAGCGGGCGCAGCAGTGTGGATGCTGGGTGCGCTGCCAACATGCACCTCGACCGCGCTCAGCCGCGGCAGCGCCGCAGCGCAGCGCAGAATGCCCGCCAGCTGCTCCACATCGTCTGCCAGTGTAGCTGGAGTCATCACTGCCTCCACGCTCAGCTGGGTGAGCGAGGTTGCATGAGCAAGGGTGGGCAAGCTGGCTGCCAGCCGGCTGTCACTTGTCTCGAGGTGCTGCAGGGCGCTCAGCCAGGTGCCGGGGGGCAGAGGCATTGGGGCCCCACCAAAAAAANCATCCCAGGCAAGCGCACGCAGCTGCGGCAGGGGCGGCAGCGCCACTCCGTGCTCCGCAGTCAGCTTGAGGAGCGCTAGGCAGGAGAGCTTGGAGAGCTGCCCCAGTGCACCTGCGTGGCTGGCGCGGATGTGATTTTGCGCGATGCGCAGCTGCTGCAGGCCGGTCAGCTGCGACAGGCAGTCGGGCAGCATTGACGCGGCGAACGAGGCGCGCCGCAGGCGGGGCAGCCGTGCCAGTAGCGCCTGGCTGTCGGCGCTGTAGGCAGTTGAGCCTAGCGTGATAGCCTCCAGGCGCGTCAGCGCGGACAGCTGTTGGGTAAGGAAACCAGCAGAAGTGAAGAGTTAGAGGGATTTAGGGTGTGACCACCGCACTCAAAGCAGCCGCAGCGCGCCAACGTGCATCTGCACAGGGCCGCCCTCTTCTCTGTTACCCTACCTGCGGGGGCATGGCCGTGCACCAGTCATAGGTCAGGTGCAGCCCTGTCAGGGAGGGTGGCAGCTGCGCAGAGCTTGCCAAACTGAAGGAGTGGAGGTGCAGGCGCTCCAGCTGGCTGAAGGACGCCAGTGAGCAGGCGAACTGGCAATGTCCTGCCCCATACCCGTGTGGCCCCGTGGCCAGCTTCAGCGCCCGCAGGCGGCGCATCGGCGCCACCCAGCTGCCCGTGCCCAGCAGACCGCCGGGCAAAAAGAACGATGCGTGCTGCACCGTGCCGCAGCACGCGCCCAGCGCCGCGCCGAGCGCGAGAGCTGCATCAGCTGTGACCTTGACTTCCCGCAGCTGCAGTGTCAGCTGCTGCACGCTGCCAGCCCCGCGTGTCATCAGCCAGCTGCAGAAGGAGAGCAGGCGCGGCATGCCTTCCCCTCTTTGCACGTGCAGGCTGGCGCTTGCGCTCAGCTGCGGGGCATTGGCAGCCTCGCACAGCCGGCGGCAAGCCAGCCCGGGGCCACGCAGCCTGCAGATGCAAGGAGAACCACCCAACAGTGAGGCTGAGGGCATTGAGTGAGGAAGGGCCAGCCCAGTCACGCAGGCGAGCGGCGGCGCTGCGGCGGCGGCGGTCGCCGCGGCAACCCTAAGCTCGATCGAGGCGTGCGCACCGCTCCGCCTGCTGCATCAAGCCCAATATGTGCACCAGCACGTCATCGGGCAGGTCCAGCAGGCTGGGGCCGGCCGCAGACGAGGCGGGGCGGCCGCCGGGCGCCCCAGCAGAGCTTGTGCGGGCAGACATGGCTGCTTTGAGATGGGGTTGCAAGAGTAAGCGCACAAGGTCCGTGGCGGCAGCAATGGGCTCAGTCGACCTGAGTTGCATTTCGGCATTTGGGAGAAGGGAGCGCAGGGAAGTTTGGCGCCTAGCCCAGGTGCTCTGCGCGTTGATCAAAAGCTGCTGGGCGACCAGCCAGCCCGCTGAGGACATTCCAGCGCTCGGGACGACGCCCCGCGCTCTGCAAGTCTCAGCAGCGGCATCTACGGCCTGCTATCGCCGGGAGAGCCTCGTAAGCGCCGGCCAGCGCGCAGGGGGCTCCAGCGGCCCGATTGAGGCGAGCGGCGGCAGCGGCGGCGGCGGCAGCGCAGCGCCGCTCGCACCGCCATGGGGCTCCGCGATCGGATGCAGCAATTGACTGCGTCCCTGCAGCAGACACAGGGCGCGCAGCAGCCTCAGCAGCTGTTTGCTGCACCTCCACCAGCAGCCGAAGCAGCAACCACTGGAGCGCCGCSGGCTGTCGCAACAGCGCCCGCGCCCCTAGCAGCGCCTGCCGCATCCCAGCAGCCAACGATCCTGGCCACAGGCCTCACACGTGTGTCCCTGGTGCGGCAGGCACAGCTGGCTGCGGCGAGCCAGGCGGCAGCGGCCACGCAGCAGGCGGCAGCAGCGGCGCCACTCAGCCAGTTTGATGCCTCGCAGGGCTATAATCAAGACGACTACATTTGGATTGGCGGTCGGCGCATCCGAAAGGAGGGCACCAGTGGCCGCGCACAGCCCTCGTATTCACAGCAGCCGCCGGCAGCCCAGCAGCCGCAGCAGGCACAGCAGCAGGCGCCGCCAACTGACGGCATCGACCGCGGCGCGGCACGTGCGGTCGTGGCTGTACCAGCCGGAAAGGATGCTTTTGACGACGATTTTGACTTGGGACCCCTGCATCGCGCGGCCGGAGGTGGAGGCAGTAGGCCCAGCGGCGGCAGCAGGGTCAGCGGCGGCAGCCGGCCCAAGCCCAGGGCTGCACCCGCAGCAGCACCCACAAGCGACAGTGAGGAGGATGCTTTGTTGGGCCTTCTGCCCCGCCCCAGCCCAAAAGCAGCCTCCCGGCAGCGGGGCAAGCGCGGCGGCACAGCGGCCGCACCAGGTGGCGGGTCAGCACGCAAAGCGCCGGCGGCTGGCGCCAGCAGGGCGCAGGCGCGCAAGGGGACTGCACCCAAGCGCAAGGCGCGGGCGGCAGCAATGCAAGGTGGGCAGCATGTTGTGCGTTGAGGATCTAAACCGGGGCTGAACGTGGTGCCCATGCTTGCGCTGCATATGATGTCAGGATGCATTCACCCCAAACTCAACATGCCTTGTTATCTGTTGCCAACGCTGCTGCTGCTGTCTCGGTCCGCAGATGCAGACAGTGGGGAGGAGGAGGATGGGAGTGAGGATGAGCGGCCCCGCCCCTCGCAGCGAGCCGGCCGCAGTGGCGGCGGCGGCCGTGGCGGCGGCGCACGCAAGCGCAAGCAGCCAGATGCGGGTGGGTGAGGGMTTGC
Source organism: Chlorella ohadii (assembly GCA_025026875.1). NCBI lineage: Eukaryota > Viridiplantae > Chlorophyta > Trebouxiophyceae > Chlorellales > Chlorellaceae > Chlorella > Chlorella ohadii. The sequence goes on from JADXDR010000037.1 coordinate 130,621, forward strand.
GCTGAGCTGGCACTGCTGCTGTTGCCGTCTGGGGGTGTTGTTGCCTTGCAACTTCTTGTGTCTGAGAACGCCTGTTTTGCTTTGTGACCCGGTGCAGAGGAGGAGGAGGAGAGCGGCACACAGTCGGGTGGGCTTCTGGACCAGCTGCTTGCTGAGGACTKGCAGCAGCAAGCAGCAGTGGCACCCGCCGCTGCTGCTGCCATCCGGCCAGCTGCGGCGGCGCCTGCCGGCCGCGCCAGCCAGCAGCCACGGGCGCAGCAGCAGCGGATGGCGGCAGCGCCGCAGCCGCTGGCGCCCCGCCCCAACGCTCCCACAGACGGGCCAGATGAGGATCTGATTCTGAGGGCTGACGAGGATGGCACAGAGGTGCCATTGGACGCGCCAGGTGGGTGGGGCAGTACAATGCAGCATAGCACAGCACAGCACAGCACAGCACAGCACAGCAGGTGCTGCCCTCGTGCCAAAATTGTCTGCGGTGCGGTTGCAAGTTTCAGGAGGGCGCGTGTATGCCGCTGTGCAAGTCTGTTGCGTGTCCACTGGTGCTGCCACCCACAGCCTGCCTTTCATCTGCCCTTCAATCACCTTCCTTCCAGACGAGCCGTTCCTGGAGCTNGTGGTACCAGCCTCCATCAACAAGTACCTGCGCAGCTACCAGCGGGACGGCATCCGNTTCCTGTTCAGGTGAATCGCTCATTGAAAGTAATGTCAAACAGCTCGCTGAACAGTTCAGGCAGTAACCGNTTCCTGTTCAGGTACGGGATAGGTCCATGTATGCACCGCGTGCTAAGTTTTGCTGGAATCATGAGGCGTGCCTGCTTATGGAGCGAGATGGCATTGGCAGCCCGAAGCCGCCTGTCAACCACCCCGGCGCTGTCCTGCTGCGAAGCAACAGTGCAAGGCTTCACTGACGCTGAACCCCAACCCAACCCTTGCAGGCAGTATGCTCGGGGCACGGGCGGCGTGCTCGCTGACGACATGGGCCTAGGTGGGGGCCTGTGCTGCTGTCGCTGCTGCTGCTGCTGCTATCGCACCCTTCTCCTGTCCGTCTCTGGTGCTGACGATTGCTGTATGTGCCCTCCTGCAGGCAAAACCATCCAAGCCATCGGCTTCATTTCGGCGCTGCTGGGCAAGACGGGCGGGCCCGAAGACGCCAACTCCCCCGAGCTGCCGGTCAGCTGGGCAGCAACTTTGCAGCTTGCCATCAACTTTGCGGGCGCNTNGCANTTGCTTGCTCTGGGAAGGCGGCCAGAACCCGTCTNGCCAACACCCCAATGCTGTTTGCAATGCCACTGCCCTGCTGCGCAGCGGCTGGAGCGGATGGAGGCTCCGCTGGAGGACAGCTACGAGCTGCTGGACGAGGAGTGGTGAGTGCAAAGTAATGCAGTAATTATTTGGTTACAGTGGTTCAGACATTGATGCACTGGAGGACAGGTAGCAGCTGCTGGACGAGCAGTGGTGGGTGGCACCTTGTGTGCCTTCTTATTCACAGGGTGGCTACTGTGCTTGCAGGCAGCTTCATGTTGATTTTTCAAAGGTTTCCAAGGCCCCAGCGTCGGCCTGGTGGCTTGGAGCTGCAGCTGACTTGACACGGAGCGAGCTGCCGTCTATTCCGGCACCACTCCTTTTGCAGGGTGCCGCGGTATGACTATGGCGGTGCGCCCATCTTGGTGGTCGCCCCCACCTCTGTGCTGTCCAACTGGGAGCGGGAGCTCAACACGTGGGGCCACTTCAGGTGCGATGAAAGTTACAGAGCAGCTGACGCATGCATACACTTTGTGCTGTACATGGGGCACCCATTCGCTGAGTTTTCACTGAGAGGTACCCCAGCCCATCCTTCCATCCATGCATGCCGCAGGGCGGTTTGGTGCACCTCGGGGCAGCGAGAAAGCGCGCTGCCGCTAGCAGTGCCCATTTGAAACACATGCATGGCTGCCTCCTACATTCGTTTAAATGCAGGGTGGTGCTGTGCCACTCGGGACAGCGCGACAGCGCGGTAGCGGCAGTGCTGCACGGCCAGAAGGAAGTGATGATCATCAGGTGAGGCAAGAAGCGGCGCCTCTTGCACAGGCACAGTTCGCATGCGTGTGCATGTGTGCGGGCGGTTGCGGATGCTGTGAGACCAAACGATGGAAACGGGTTGAGAGGAACGGGCTGTTTTCGTGTCCTTGTGTGCAGCTACGACACAATGCGCACGATGGAGGAGCAGGTCCTGACTGTGCCCTGGCACGTGAGATTCCTTTTTTCTGGACTTGCTGCTTTAGGGTCCTGTTTCTTTCGGCAAGGCTCTTGACTGTGGCATGATGCACAGGCCGTTGCACTATGGGCACGCGCTAGTTTGGGCACGGATCGTTGCGGACACCACAGCCGGGGGATTCGACGCCCGAACCAGCCTGTCGTGCCTGCCTGCCGCAGGCCGTCATTTTCGACGAGGCGCACGTCCTTCAGCAGTTCTGCGGGCAGCTGTTTAACACCGCATCAGGCGATCCAGATCTATCCTGTCCTGCTAGCCACCTTGCTGCAGGCCGTCATTTTTGACGAGGCACACGTCCTGAAGAACAACAAGGCGCAGGTGGGTCGCTTTAATAATTGAAGGACGAGCCAGTCACGAGATCGGATTTGAAGCTGACGCGGCGGGCGTCCTCTTGCAGGCACGAGTCTTTGCCCAAAAGCGTGCCCGGCCCACCCACCCTGGTGTGCTGCAGCTGCCCTGCTGCCCAGCTGCCGGTCGGCAGCCCCTGTGCACCTCTCCCTGCTCCTGTGCGCAACACCCAAGCAACTGGTACTACTGTCCACTCCTCTTCCTCCCACGCAGCGCTACAAGATCGCCAACCGGCTGCCCACGCGCCTGCGCTACGGCCTCACCGGCACGCCCTTCCAGAACGACTATTCGGGTGGGTGGGCTTCCACTTTTGAGCACACGTGTTGCCAGTGCACACAAGCATGCTGGCTGGCTGGTGCCCAGGTGGGTCTGTGCACAAGCATGCCGCAAACTCACCAATTACTCCTCCTATCTGTATTCTCAGAAATCTACAACTCTTTTAATTTGTATACCCTCAGAGATCTACAACGTCATGGACTTCTTCTCACCCAACTGCCTGGGGGAGAAGAAGGAGTTCAATGCGGTCAGGGGAAGCTGCCGCTGGTGCTGCTGCTGCTGCCGGGACGGCTGCCACTGCACACCGCCGCTGCCACGCTGCTGCTCCCAATGCTGTTGATGATGAGGCTGTGCTGCTGCGCTGCACCTGCTGGCAGCCTGCTTGCCTTTTTGTGGTTTCTTTGGTTTGAGTCTGCTTTTGCCCTTGCGGATTTCTGATTTGATTCTCCGATTCATCTGACTGTTTATTGCTGCCGCCATTTGACCGGCTGTATCGCAGGACATGGCCAAGCCAATCATGAAGGGGCAGAAGTCAAACGCCACTGATGATGAGATTGCACAGGGCAAGGACGCTCAGCACGCGCTGCGCGCGGTACTGCAGGAGTTCCTGCTGCGCCGCACCAAGGCGCTGATTGCCGATCAGGTGGGGTGCAGTGGGGGCCANTGAGAGCGATGCANGCGGGAGGCGGCTTGGCAGTATTGCTTTCCTTCCCGCTGGTTGCTATATGCGATAATGCCCCTCGCTGGCTTGGTTGCAAATGCCATAATCATGCCGTGCCTCTCCTTCCACTCCCATTTGTTTCGCTGCTGCCCAAGAAGCCGGTCAAGATCGTTTGTCCATTCAGTGGCTGTGCCGTCCACCTTCAACTTCCTCCCATTGGCTTCCGCATCCTGTGTTGCAGCTGCCCAAGAAGCTGGACAAGAGTGTGTTCTGCGAGCTCACGCCCCTGCAGCTCAGGGCCTACCAGTGAGTGGCTGGGGTGGAGTAGACTAGTGGCACAGGGGTCGACAAACAGCACCGTATTGTTTGTGTGGGCCGTGTGGCGATAAAGCACATGCTTGTGTGGGCCATCCGGCTGGCAGTTTGGTGCATCTCAAACGCCCAAGAGGCCTGCCAACAGGCGCATGATACTGCCGGTGCAGGCGTGTCCTGCAGTCCTTCAACACTGGTCCTTCAACAACCTGGTACTGTTTTGTACCGCCCCCTTGCAGGCGCATCCTGCAGTCGCCCGACATGGAGCTGATCATGCGATACAAAGAGAAACCGTGCCCCGGCTGCGGCGGCATGGAGGAGTGAGCTGGGATGGGTGTACCCTTTGTCAAACCTGCAGCAGCAGGGGTGCCGTGCAGTGCTGCTCCGCAGTGCCATGTGCCTCTGCCAACATCCTCCCCTCTCTCGCTTGCCACGTATTCCTGCCAGGTACTTCAAGTGCTGCGGCTGGCGGGTTGACGAGGACCAGGGGGGCGTGCTGTGGCCGTTGTACCACCTCTGCGAGTGAGTGGCATTTCCCGGACGTGTCTGTTGAGAAAGTACAAAGGCTGCTCCTGACCAGGCATGGCAGCTTTTCACTGTGTTGAGGCCGTTGTACCACCTCTGCGAGTGAGCTGGCCCAATTCGGTCTTTTTCTTTTTTATTTGTTGTAGCTTGGCCGCTGCACTGCCTGGGCCGGCATGAAAACGCGGCTGCACCAAT
>JADXDR010000037.1:140096-154780 GCA_025026875.1 Chlorella ohadii
AGAGAGGGCAGCGATGAGGAGGGCAGTGATGGCGAGGGGCCGGCACCTGGGGAGCTGCTGGCCAGGGAGGCAGCCGGGGTGCCTCTGAACGATGCGCAGCGGCGGGGGGCAGAGGTGCTTCGAGCGGCGGGCATCACAGGTGGGCGGGTGGATTCTGTTCAGTTCTGCTGTGTGGCAAAGGGTGTCAAAGAGGTGCTGTTGTTGGGCGCTGCTGCTTTCAACACCGATCGGCGGGAGGCGGAGATGTTACGTGCGGCGGGCATCGCAGGTGGGTGGGTAGCACTGCAAAGCACTGGCTGCATTGTGTGGGGTGAGCAGGGAAGGGCTTAGTGGCTCTGATCGATTGTGCGTGGGTTCTGGCAACTGTGGAAGCGCTGCCGGAGTGATCTTGGTGCTGTTCGTTTCGTGACACCATGCACACACTGCCCCGCTCTGTCCGTTTTACCCTCACCCGCAGGGACGATGCTGCACACCCTGGCTTTCACGGGCGCCGAGGACGAGCAGGAGGAGGAGATTGTGCAGCGAGTGGGCAAGCAGTGAGTGCTTGGCTTAGCTTTCAGCCTGGCCGCCTGCGATGGCTGCAGTTGCTGTGCTGCTGCCGTCGTGCCCATGCTACAGCGCAGCAATGCCAGTCCGCTGTTGCATGTTAGTTTGAGCACCAACCTGTGTATCCCCTACCTCGTCGCAGGCGCTCCCAAGCAGCAGCGGCGCAGGCAGCAGCAGCCGCCGCCAACGCGGCCACACGGCCGCGGCAGCTGCAGTCTGCGCGAGCAGCCAAGTATGCAGCCACAGCGGCTGTGGGCACCGGCAGCGGGCTGATGCAGGAGCGAGAGCTTCCTTTGCTGGAGTCGCTTGCGCAGCTGCTGGGCCTGAGTGTGCAGGAAGCAGCTGGTCAGCTGCTAGAGATGACGGCTGAGCAGCGGGCAGACCTGCGCCGCGGCTTTGCAGCACAGGACGACCCCTCTCTGGGGCCCAGCAACGGCGGCAAGGGCGGCAAAGGCGACGGCGGCGGCAGCAGCGGCGCGGCGGCAGCAGCACAGCCAGCGGAGGAGAATGGGCTTGATTTGGAGGGCCCTACCGAAGAGATGGATGCAGAGGATGGCTCGGAAGGAGAGTTTGAGGTGCAGAGCAAGTGATTGGTTTCTCGCTGCTGCTGCTTCCGGCTGGCCCAATGCACAACACAGTGCGTCCTTGGACCATGGGCACCCAATTACTCACTGCCTAGCTCAATCTGTACATACCCTACTGCTGCCATGCAAGCAGCGCATTTCTTGGCTGTACTGATTTCTGCCTTGTACTTGTTTGCCTACTGTACAGCACGCCACATTCTTACACTCTCAAGCTAAGCAACCCAGATACGGTTCACGGGTGTAACAAACATTCGGTCAGTCAGTTGGTCAGTCAGGAGACAGCAGGCGCGCTGGGGCACAACGGCAGGAGCAGCCGTCCCAGCTTCGTGTTCAGGCGGCGGGTTTTTGTGCGGTGACAAACCAGCAGCCATTATCCTTGCAGTGCAGGTCTCCGCCCTCAGTTAGCCAGCCCTGCTGCCCTGCCATTTCCAGCATCTTGAGGCGCCCCTCCTCGAAAACATCTTCGCCGGGGCGCTGCGCCTGGGCCTTTGCTAGCGCGGGCTGGATGGGCAGCGGCAGCTCCAGCAGCGCCTGAGCCGGGAAATTGGGAGGGGCGGCGCCTTGCTGTGTTGAGAATAGTTGCAAGCAGCAACGCAGTTGCAACTCGCACCAGGCAAGGAAGGAGCAGGCGGGGCACTGCAGCTTGCAAGTGTGGATGCAGCAGCCAGGGAAGCGGCCAAGAGCTGGGGCAAGCATGCTGGGAACAAGCCGCCTGCTCTTGAAGGCTCACCTTCCACCAAAGGTGCGCCTGCGATCGAGCACGGGCCGGCCCAGTTGTGGGAGCAGCAGGAGCGAGGGGAGGCACACTCATGAGCGAGAGGGCAGATCAGACCAGCAAGTGGGCAGGGCAGACAAAAGCAGGGGCTCGCGCCGCATGGCATCAGCATGAGCTTTCAGTTGAGCTGATCAGGCCTCATGAGGCCAGCAGGCAGCCGGCGGCAAAAGCAAGGTGTACACTGGAAGAATGCACGCAGCATACACCATCAATAACTACTGTACAAGCATTAACCCCCAGCACACACCGGCAGGTCGTAATCGACCTCAATGCCCTCCGCCCGCCCATCCGTCAGCCCAGCGCCGCCCAAGTCGTGCAGCAGCCCCGCTGGGTCGCCGAAGCGCACCGCCATGTTGGCTGCCGCCAGCACGGTTGCTGGGTCGTACTGCATGGCTAGTATTTTAACAGTGAGGAAGAAGGGCATGCGCTCCTCGGCCATCCACACAGTGGCTGCAAACCAGCCGCCGGGCTTGAGCACGCGGGCAAACTCGCGCAGGGCGGCGCCCAGGTTTGGAAGGAACCTATGATGCATGAGGCAGAAAACAGAAGCTTATGTCGTCTGGGTGGGCATGCAGGAAAATGTTGTGGAACGCTTGGGCATGAGGGATAGGTACCTGTGATGCAGGGCAGCAAACACAGAAACATGTGTGGGCTGCGTGGGTAGGGACTCTAAAGAGGGTGTCTGCTGGAAGGTGTAGTCATGGCCATGGCAGCAGGGCGAGGGCAGGCAAGCCGCCCGCAACCATGCACGGCAGCTCCCGCACGCATGTGCCCTCCAATCCCTCAGCTAGTCAGCCGACAAGCTGCATGCCGCCCTGGCTGGGCACAAACAAGCCAGCTCAGCGCCTCCTGGTGCCTCACATGAGTCCGAGCGAGCAGGTGACAGCGTCAAAGCTGGCATCTGCGTATTTGTGCAAGTCCTCCGCATCTGCGCTCTCGAAGCACACATTGCCCAGGCCCGCCTTTGCCGCCCTTGCCCGGCCCAGCTCTTGGAAAGGGGCCGCTATGTCTGTGGACACCACTTGGGCGTGCGGCAGCGCAGCCGCCAGCGTCACCGCTGGCTCGCCGCTGCAGGCAGGGCGGATGGGTGGGAGGGCAGGCGGGAGGGGACCGGCGGCTGTGGTTATGGCATGGGGCAGGCAGTTGGAGGCGGATTTAACCCAAGTTGCAATCATCGGGTGGTGGCCAGTACGCCGCAAGCAAGGTTTACCAAGGCCAGCATCAGTGACCATCATAAGTGCCCCAGCAACCACCATTTTCCGCAATGGCACGCAACAACCTTTACCCACACTTGCCTGGCGCTGGCCACATCCAGTATCCTGGCCCCCGCCACATCCTTCAGCCGGGGCACCAGCCACTCCTGAAAGCGCGGGTACAGCCTCGTCAGCAGGCGGTTCTGAATGACCCTGCAGAGGCGGGAGCAAGGGACTTGCATACTCGCTCGCATACTTGCAACCCCCAGGCTAGCTCATCGTTTTCCTCACACACACACGCGCCTCCCCATAGCTGTGCAGCTGGCTGGCTGGCTGATCCATGCTGGACCCTGCTAGTTGTGGACCAAAACATGCCCTCTGCCCGGGCTTACCACTCGGAGTAGGAAGCTGCAGCCTTGGCCCAATTCTCTGCAACAGGGCGTGCAAGCATGCCGGTGCAGTGATTTGCGGGCTGGTGTGGCACACGCTGCCTGCGGGGCACGCAAACTGCTGTGCCGGCGCCGGCACGACCGCCTACACGCGCTGTAGGTTTTCAGCTCCAGCTGCTCTCACCCACGCGCATCTGCAGCACCCACACCCTCGTCCACACCTTCTATTCGTCGCTTCATCTCTGCCTGCTGCTGGGCCTCGGAATCCGCCTGTGGAGGGACAGCAGCGGCAGGGGGGGGGGGACATCGGCGGCGGCGGCGGCGGCGGCAGCACGGCGGCAGTGGCGGCGANGCGGCGGCTGAGGCCGTGACGCTGGCGGCCTGCGCTGATCGGCATCGCAAATAGCTCCAGATGGCAATGCTGGCGGCTGAAGGCAAGGGCGCACCATTCTTGCCCCGACCGGAACGCGTTTGAGGCCCAGGAGTTCCGCCAGAGGCTGCAACCGATGCCACACGAGCCAGGTCAACCAACAAGCATATGCGTCAGTAGTGGACGTGCAGCCAGCACTCTTTGCTGCTGCGGACGTGGCGGCGGTGGCGGCGGCGGGTGGCAGCAGGCAGCAGACCCGCTTCCCCTTTGAGTGCTCAGGGAGCTCGTTGTGAATCCACCCCTGTGAGTATGTTTTCACAAATCTTAAGTAACGGAAGCAACAGCGCACGATCACATTCTATCATGAAGAGGGCGGCAAAGAATCGGGCGGCAAAGAATCGGGTGCAGGGCAGACGTTCAATCGGTGTCTGTTTATGCTCAGAGCAGGTGGAATAAATCATATTCTTACGACAGAAAAGACGCTGCTGATGTCAGCTGGTATCCGATACAGCAGCGGTCGCCTGCAGGGCTGTGCGCCGCAGCGTGGCCGCCGCCTGCTGCGCCATGTGCCACAGCGCGCGGAACGGGCGCTGCCAGGCAGGCACGCTGCTCCGCAGCGCATTCAGCCGGTCCCTGTCGCGCTGCAGGGTGGCGCTGCAGCAGTCGGCCAGGGCAGCCAGAGCTGCACGCAGGCTTGGTGCGGGGGTGTCCTGTGGCAGGCGGTCCCGCAGGGCTGCCGCCTCGATGGCCACAATGCTCAGCTCGCCCGCTGCACGCTGGCGGGCAGGCAGGTCTTCACAAAACAGGTAATAAACGAGGGCGATGTAAATGGCCAGGTTGATTGCCAGCCATGTCCAGGACGTNGCCGGCTTTGCCCAANGCANGCNGTAGCACAATGTAGGGCGTGAAGTACCAGTAAGNAAATCACAAGGAAGACCCTCAGCAGGCCCTGGAATGGCGGGCGGCCCAGAAAGATGGCCAAATCGATGAGGCAGGTTGCCAGGAAGAAGCGCAGCACGCGCCACAGCGCGTAGCCCAGCCGCCGCGCCCAGCCCTGCAGCACACGAGTGGGAGTGGAAGCACAGCACTTGGCACTTCAGGGTGCCGCTGCCAAGGGGCAGATGCAGGCAAGGCTGAGCGCCGTGCTTTTGGACCCTGGCTGGGTCAGCACTCGTCATGCCGGGCACTTGCAGGCGCAAACGCACGCTTGATCAAACACAAACACCCGCTTGTCATGGCAGCCTCACCTGCTGCGGCCGCACGACGGGCCAGCTGTCCGCATGCCACTGCCGGTCCTGCTCCAAATCCTGTGCCTCTTCCACCAGACGCAGCGTGGCGCTCTGAACATGCGGTGCTGCAGGGCAGAACCCAAACGGGATTGGATCTGCTCACGCTCCGCTGCCCCTGTTGCAGCCATGCATTGCGGTTTTGCAGCACATGCGTTTGCTGGCACCAGCATTTGCAAATGCATGCCCTGCAGCACCGCTTGGACCATATACATACATACTCATGCATGCGTTTGCTGCAGCAGCAGCCCGAGCGGTAGCTCACCCAGCGCCATCAGGGCCTCGGCCTCTTGATGGATGGCGTCCACCGACGCATGTGACCCTGAAATGAGCGGCACAGGCGGGTGCCAGTCAAGTGAGCAGCAGCAGGCCATGGCATGCTCAAGCGCGCACGCAGCTGCCTGCACTTGCCACCCGGCAGTACGGCTTGCAGCAGGCGGGGCAAACACCCCAGATGCTGCCGCTGTTGCAAGTAGGGGAGATTGCTTGCGTGCACCAGAAGAGCAAGACATGCAGAGCCTCACCAAGCGCTGCCAGCAGCTGTCCATAGGCGTCTGCCGCCGCTCTCCTGGCGGCCTCCAGGTCGGGAGCATCAGGCAGAGGCAGCGCCGGCTGCTCTCCTTCATCGATATCGTGTTGCTCAAGGCGGTTCAGCTCGTTGAGCTTCTCAGCCAGACGCTCACGGCACGCACTACTTTTCTGATACTCAGACCCTGCATGGCGTCTGCAGGGGCAGGGGTGTGATTGGTGAGTGCACAGCAACCAACTAAGCTCTGTGCAAAGGCGGGGCGGGCGGCAGCGCCCGCCCGTTGCCGCTATGTCGGCGGCGGCGGCGGCGGCGGCGCACCGGTGAATGGCGACGCGCTAGCAAGAGCTCCGCTTTTCCCTGACATTCGATGAGTTGCGTAAATGTGTAGCGCAGCCTGGGGCTTACCCGGGCACTCGAGACGCGTTTGGCGATGGTGATGGGCACTGCGCGCACACGACAGGGCTGCGGCGCCTCCACACCGATGCCAACAGTCGGCGTGAGACGTGTTGAATGGAGTGCGATGCCTTTGGAGCCACTCCAGCTGTGAAACCCTTGCATCATGCATGCATGCAATCATGCAAACCTGACCAGGCGATGGGGAGCTCCCTATCGGGGGTCCATTCCGACGATTAAGGCCCGCAAACAAGCGCGCGCAGGCGCACAACGTGCCGAGAGGGGCTGCCGCCGCCTGCCGCCGCCGCCCGCCGCCGCCGCCGCCCGCCGGCCCGTCGAGCCTTTCGTTTGGCGACTGCCTTGCTTTACATCTGTTAGCCGGTCAGAGCAGGGAACGGGGTGTTGAGGGTACATTCGAGTGGGCTGGAGTAGGCAAAGTGAGGTGCGGCTGCAGGTGCCGAGCATACAAGTACAGAACAGAAGGTGGCGCAAGCGGCACAGCGCACAGTACTGCTAGCAACACAGCACATGAGACATTGATACAGCGGGTCGCCCGCAAACCGAGCTTGAGTGCACAACATTATTTCAACAAATGCACACATCATTGAAAAAACTGGATGTCCTGCCAGCCCACCACCATCTGTCTGAAGGCGCCCACCGCCGCTCCCACACACACCAGCAGCATGCCGACTTCGACTGCCGCCATGGCGCGCCGCACAGCGGGGCGGGGGCGGTACACTTTGCGATACATTGCGTCTGCAGAATGATGGGTGAGGAGCGTCGGCGTGGCCCTGCAACGTGATGCATAGTGCAGGGCGCACAGCAGCAGTGCAGGCACGAGCACTGGCTGGTGGCGGCACGCAGCGCTAGCGGCAGCAACGCATGTTGGCAATGCGGGGCTGCAAAGTATGCTGGTGGGCGGCCGGCCATCCGCTGCTGTTCCCCAATTAGGCAGGTTTCCAGTGCACTGCCTACAGCCCCAAGGCGTATAGCTCACATGGCGCAGCAATGGTCAGCGGCCAGTAGGCGCAGGCGCCCACAAAGGAGATCATCACTGAGAAGAAGGGCTGCAGGCAAGGCAAGGCGCATGGGCGGGAGGCGGAGGTGCCGCTCAGAGCGGCGGTAACAGTGGCACAACTGCATTGAGGCGATGCCAATGGCCACCGCGTCTGCAGCTGCCCTGCAGCTCGGGCTCCCTTGCCTTAGAGGCACGCCCTCCAGATCAAACCATGCAGCAGCTGCCTGTGCGAGCCAGACAATACACTATCCAACGTGGAACTCACAATCAGGATGGAAACCATAGTGATAGCAGCCACAACAGACGAGCGGATGATGGTGCGCTGCCACCAGGGCAGCAGGAAGCCGGTCTCGTTAAGTGGCACCTGCATGGCAGAAGCACAGCATGACCACAGCGTGACAGCGGGCAAACACACACCCTCAGACAGCAGTTACAGAGCAGCCGCTCGCTGCACACAGATTCCAGATGCAGCAACAACAAAACAGGATCACATGCGCCTCCCTCCCACTCACATGCTCGTTCTCGGCGCCTGTGGCCATGTGCAGGCCCACTGCATGGCTGTCCAGCAGCGATGATACGGCTCCAAGCATGCCCCTTAATCGGGAGGGCACCGCCGATGGCGGCGGCTGGCGGAACGAAGGCACGCCTCCCAGTCGGGAGGGGTGCTTGGGAGCCCACCCTGCAGCCAAGGAGTGAGTGGTTCAGCACTGTGAAGATGACACCTACACCTGAAGGATCCAGCACACTCAGGCATGGCATCAGCGGAGCAGCGCCCATCCAGCATCTTTCCTAGCTGGTCTGCCATCAACACCTCGACATACAGCGGAGCTGCCACCAAAGTCGCTGTGCCAGCAGCAGCAGCAGCAGCAGCAGCAGCAGCAGCAGCAGCAGCAGCAGCAGCAGCAGCAGCAGCAGCCCCACCCGGCGGCAGCAGGTCTGGAATTGGGGCAGAGTTGAAGGTGACCAGCCCGTGCGAAGCGCGAGCCGACATGCGGCGGGACCGCATGCGCAGAGAGGCGCATGCCAGCGCCGCCCGTGCAGAGGGCGCTGCCGCCTCCAGCGACTCTGCTGATGCCGCTGCTTCTAGGTCAGCGGTGCCGATGGTGTGCGCTTCTGGGACGGCTGCCAAGTGGTGGTGCGCCCCTGCAGGCTGCTGCTGCTGCTGCTGGCTGCTGTGCAGGGGGTGGTGATCGAAAGGAGAGGGAGGAAGGGGCTGGTGGCGGTGGTGAAGGCCGGGCTGGCTTGCCAATGCTGCAGCCTCCAGCGGGGCAGGCGGCTGCACGGCGACTCCACTCTCCGCATCTGCGTGTTCATCCTCCTCACACTTTTCAGCTGCCTCGTGGCTGGCGTCCAATCCCTTGCCCTGGCTGCCCTCTGCCGCTGCTGCTGCCGCACGAGCTGCTGCAGCGGCCTGTGCACGACGGATGAGCCGCGGTTTCAGGTGCGACTCGATACTGTCAAACACCTGCTATCAAGGAGGACGCGTGATGATACCAAAATCAGATAACATGCGCTGCGCACGCTCTGCACACCTGGCCGCCTGTCCTCATGCCTGCCTGCTGCCCCACAACCACTCGCTTGGCGATCACGCACCGGCTGGGCCCAAATTTGCCTGCAAAGGTTGAGGCATGGAGGTAGGATTGTAAAGGCACCCCCCCAGCATTGAGTGAAGCTGCCCCCACACGCACATGAATGCTGCTGCAGCTGCAGTGCTGCACTGCGCTGCCACATTCACCAAACCATCTGCGTTTGCAGCGCCAGCAGCATCCAAGTCGTCAGGATCAGCCAGTTGGGCACGCCTGTGTGCACAGAGTCGGGCACAGGGTGGCTTCCAGCTAATATGGTATGCAAGCAATGTGTGTGTTGTGGCGCACGGCATCTTCCAACCATTCTAGCGTTCATGCACTTGACACAGCATGTGCAGCGCCACCGATGCCCAACACTACCCCATACGAAGCAGGCAGGAAGGTTCATTGCAATGCTGGATGCCCTGCCCACCTGCGTCGTCCTGAAAACCGTCGAGCACCGTGCCTGGTGTTGCATTGCCCAGCGCAGCGTAGCACACTCCGCCGATAGCGAGATAGAACACGGCAGCCGCAGTGACGCCCTGTGTTAAGGCAAATGCAGGTTGAGGAGCAAATGATTGACAAGCAGTGCACTTCATGCTGCAGCCAAGGAGCTTGCCCTCATGATGAATCATACAGCAGCCCCAGGAGCAGTCATGTCACAGCAGTACAGCAGTGCAAAGACAAGCAACGGCAAGCCTCAGGTGAAGCAGCTGCGCCTGTATCAGCAACAGCGATTGAAGCATTAGTGCAACCAGCAGTGGCAGCCACTGCAACAGCAGCAGTGCAGCAGCAGTGCCGCGGTGCCGCGGTACAGTGGTGCGCACCAGGTTCAGTGCTCGCTTCATGGTGGCCTTGGCTGCGGGCGGCTGGCGCAGCGTGTCTTGTATCTCCATCAGAATCTCGCAAAAGGTATCTGAGGGCCAGGGGGTGCAGCACCTTAGTGAGGGCAGGGCGGTGTGTTGACATGGTGCCATCACAAAAACATGCTATGATGACACACATGCTATGATCGTGCACATGCCGTTCTCGCACCACATGGGCATGCCCAGATAGCAGGCAGGTCGTTGCAAGCAGCAGGCACCCGGTGCCTGTGCCCGAAAGGCCAACTCACAGGCGAATGCTAGCACTCCCATGGACGCCAGAACATTAAAGGCTTTGTCTGCTGGGGTGGATGGAATGCCGGCCACGCCGCTGCTGCCGGCGCCATCGGCGGCTGCAGGGCAACGGGATGCACCTTGCAAGCGCTCTTTAGTCGCCAACCCTCTACGACAGCCTGCCATACAGCGTGCTGCCTGATGCTGTATGCAAAACAGTGCATAAGCAGGCTGCCCATGCTGCACGTGCTGTGCATGATGTGCGTGCTGTGCCTGCTATGCTCCCTCACCTGCAAGGCAGCCCATGATGAAGGTGAGGCCGCAGAAACCGCCAGCCAGCAGGGTTGCCAGCGTGCCCACCCACCACAGCTCAGCGAGGGATGGGATCTGCGGTTGGACAGGAGCAGACCGGCTGGCGTCAAACCAAACTCGGGAGTGGCAGGCGGGGTCACCCAGCAGCGGCCACTCGCCTGCCTAGCAAACAGGGCCGCCCATGCACTGATTGGCTACTGAGCCACAAATGGCCTCTCATGCAAGCATGACTGGCAGCCAAGCCGCAAGCCGCCGCCNGGTGTCCCTGCCATGCCCTGCCCACCCAAGCATCGGTGCAAGGCGAGCGGACTTGCCTGCGACAGCATCACCTGGACACCGCCCAAAATGAGCAGCCACTCCCACTGCTTTGTGGGTGCGCTGCCGCCCACGCCTCGCACAAACTGCACCATCGCGTTGCTGCCAGCCAGGCTGTAGGTGGTCGTGCCCAGTACACAGGACAGCAGCTGCGTGGCTGCGATGCCTCGGCCCCAGCGGTCGCCGAGCACGTACCGAACAGCGTGATGGTCTACAGTGGAAGCGCGACAGCTCAGCCTGCTGAGCCTGCTGCGTGCGGTAAGGTCACCCGGCCAAAAGCATGGCATGGCACCATCAGGCCTGGCACTGCAGAGCTGCAATAAAAGGAGATAACTTGTCCTGCCAACCTGCTCAGCCCACAGCGGCAGGCAGCAGGGGCGCCCGAGAGCGGCGCAGCACAGCGGCACAGCACACACACCATGCGAACTCTACGTCTTGGCACAGCGCAGCACAGCGGCACGGCACTCACAGCGTGCAAACTCCACGCCGTTGACGCAGCACAGCGCAGCACAGCGCAGCGCAGCACAGCACAGCACGGCACAGCACAGCACTCACAGCGTGCAAACTCCACCCCGTTGACGCAGTACAGCTGCCGCAGCATGTGGGCGGACGCCATGGTGACTGCCCAGAACACGACAATCAGCAGGGGACCTGCACACAGGGCGCTTCGAGTTCAATTTTGCAACGGGGTAACATTCGGTTCAAATGTTGGTGCCGGCGGGAAGGGCATGCACCTGCCTGCAAGCGCTAACCTGCGACCCAGCCGAGCCYYGCAACCGCATTGGGTACTGCCAGCGCGCCGACGCCGCCCTGCAGCCAACAGGCAAGGGTTGATTGCGCACGGGCTGTCACGGGGCGCGGCTAGCAGGGTGTGCACATTGGCGCCAGATTCTGACCTTGCTGTGGCTTGCTCATGGGCCTCTAGCCTCACCACAGCACCGATGACAAGCACGGATGCCGTGAAAGCGGTGCCTGCAGGTGGAGAAGCGCAGGTGGGGAGGCAAAGGCGGCGCAGCTGTGATGCTGGGGCCGGCGACAAGCTTGCCCTGCACGGGCAGCTGCAAAAGCGGCGGCGGCGGCGGCGAGTTTGCACAAGGTCACCAAGCCGCATCCCAAGGCGCTCACCCGACTTGTGATTGGCCGGAACATCGCCCCCCGAGGCCGGCGCGGCCCCCTCGAAGCCCTTCATCCGCACCGGGTGCGCTGTGGCGAGCCCTGGCGCATGTGCGCCGCGGGGAGGCTCAGATGGCCGCAGATTGTTATCGATAGGAGCTGAAACGGTGGTCGCACGAGTGGCACGGGGGACCTTCCTCCAGCCGCCAGCTCGCCGGCGGCAGGCGGCGGTGACGCTTTGGCAAGGCAAGTTCGTAGGCAGGATTCTGGCCTCAGTCCACCTGTCCATCCTATCGGCGTGACTTCCCTCAATGCACCCTATGGTTCATCATTCCAAGGCGGGAGGGCCATCAAACGCTTGGTTGAGCATGCTGCAGCCCAGCCATGCGACTGCCACAATTTCCTCCATTTGAGCCTTGGTGGGCCTGTCACACAGGCCAGCAGGGCAACAAAGTATAATATCAGCTTCACAGTCCTGTCTTACATTCGCTCTATATGGAAAAATGTCAGTTCTCACTCGGTCACTCAGTCACTGCAGGTCGCGCAACACACATCCGCTGCAGCTGCCGCCGCCATCCGCTGCCAACCTGCCGCGCCGCGGCTATCCGGCAAACAGGAAGGGCAGTGCGAGCGCAGTGCCCGCAATGTAGTAAGCCAGGCAGGCAGGCAGGGCGGCACGCACAAACTGGCCCTCGGGGATGTGCTGCAGCCCCATGACGGCGCGGCCGCCCAGGATGTTGGAGATGGAAATCATCTGCAGAGCAAGATGCATGGCAGAGGAGTTGCATTTGAGCTGAGTAGCATAGCTCGAGTAAGACGGCCAGTCTGCTGTTGTTGCACTGGCGCTGCCGCCAGCGAACAGGCTGCGTGTCGTATCACGAAAAAAGGCGTGGTAAACGCGGCGCCTAGCGCAGGGTGCGAAAACGGGAGCGGCGGTGACGTGGCGCTCTGAGAGCACAGAACGGCCCCAATCGTTACTAGTCAACGTACTAACAACCGGCTGCATGCGCCGTGCCTTCCACCCGCTCCGCACAACCAACGCCCTGCTCCGCCCAGCAAGCCTACCTGCCCTGCGGCGCCGCCCACAATCTGCAGCATGACCATGGCTGTGGCGTTGAGGCCCAGCTTCTTGGCAGCCACCTGGCAGGCAGGGAGGCAGTGCAGTGCAGCAGTACAGAGCGGCAGTCGGTTGAAGGGTGGGGTTATTGCATGGATTGGGGCTTGGCAGCCTGGCCGCTGCCGGTGCTCAGCAGCACAAGGCACTGCCATGCCACACGCCAGCATTGGTGCGGGCGGTGGCAGGTGGCAGCAAGCTGCGCCGATATCAACAGCCACAGCACTCCCACCTGCTGCAGCAGCCCAAACGTCATGTTTGAGGTCGCCACCGAGCCAGAGAAGAACGAGCCCACAGCGCCCAGCAGCATCTGCACCGGACCGTTCAGCGCCAAATGGGCGGCAGGCATTTGGCAACGGCTGATGCAGGGAGGCAGTCTGCTGATGGTGCAGCACATGCGCGCTGTACAGCCATTAGCAGCTTGGCGACCCATCCCTCTACTCGCAGCGCTCACGCTGACTGCAATGTAGCCGTGCTTCAGCCACTCGCTGAGCCAGTATCCAATGATGAACGAGGGGGCCTGCGGTCAGGGCAGGGCGGGATGGCAGCTGATTGACCAGCTAGGCACACGGGCACCAGGGTGCGATCTTTGGGGCAGCGACAGTAGGGCAGCCGAGAACTTAGCTTGCACCGCTTACAAAGGGCACCGCCACCCAAGCCTCGCCAGCGCAGCGCAAGCACGACAGCTCCCCTTGCTTGCCCCGCCCCAGCCCCTCCCCTCTTCCCCACCTGCCGCCCGCCCTGCACCATCTGCGCCACCAGGATCAGTGCACCCACAATGGCAGGCGCCACSCTGCGGCACTTGGCGGCCGCCGCTGCAAACGGGTCCCGCCACGACTTGTCGCTTGGGATGCTGGCACGGAAGGCCCACAGCGTGGCTGCCGCCACGCAGATGAAGGGCAGCAGGGCGGGGGTGTAGAGCGCGGGGAAGCTCCAGTTGACGCCGATCCTGCAGAGTGGGGATTGGGATGATGGGAAATGATGGGTGAGGTGGGGGTCAGCGGCTGAGCAGGTAAGAGTAAGTGAGAGCTGAGTAAGATCGGGAGGCCAGGGGACAGCAGACTCCCTCCCGCCATTGCAGTGCCGCCGCCACTCAGTGGCTTAAGCCGCTTCACTTGAATCAGCTGTACCCGCCAACGTCAGCCGCTTACCCGGCCCCCTCCCGCACCTGCACAGGTCCTTGAACTGCAGCACCAGGTTGCTGCTGAGGTAAAAGTCGCCCAGGCTGCGCAGGTGCAGGCGCAGCTCGTGCCCGTTGCTGCGCTGCAGGTACGGCACGCGGGTGCCGGCCACCACAACCAGCATGGCACCCCAGGGCGCCAGGCGCCGCGCAAGCTCTTTTCGATCACTGAGGTAGTCAGCATCCCCTGCTGCCCCACTGCTGCTACCGCCGCTGCCGCCGCTGCTGCTGTCCTGCGCTGGCCCCGCTGAGGTTGCAGCTGGGAGGTCAAGGGGGCCGCCCAGCGCCGCCCGCCCGCCTGCATAAGCGTCAATGTTGTGATGGGAGCGCACCGCACGGCTGGGCAGCAGCGCCTCGTCACCGCTGNCCATCCTCGTCNTCCCCCGNCCAGCTCAGCAAGCTCGCTGGCTTCAAGCGCAGCAGGAGCGCTGAGCGTGCTGTCTGGSSGGGGGTGCTCCCACTGGGTGCCTGCCTTGNCGGGGCTGGAGGCCGCCAGCGCTGCGAGCAGGCCTTGMGCCGCATCGCCGCKAACCTGCTGCTGCGCATGCRCCACCTGCCCCTCCGCCTGCCGCTGCTGCTGCTGCCACTGCTGCTGGTGGCCCCACTGAGCCGCAGGGCTGGAGGCAGAGACCGCCGTCAGCTCAARCACCGGCCGCCCCGAAGCGGCCGCCTGCTCCTTGCCAGCCGCACCATCAACTGGGCGGTGCGGCAGGGAACGGTCAGCTGCTGTTCCTGCTTCTGCTGCCGGTTCAGGTAAGGCTGCCGCCTGCCCTCCCTCCAGCTCTTTCAGCCGCCTGGCTGCCACACAGGGCACGTCCTGGCTGAGCCCCAGCTGCTTGTAAGCCATGACACCAGTGAATGCTACGCCCAACACGCCGCTCAGCAGGCCAGGCGCCTCGAAGCTG
>JADXDR010000037.1:154816-180742 GCA_025026875.1 Chlorella ohadii
GGGTGGGTGGGCGGGTGAGGCGAACTACTTGCATGGAATGCAGCTTGTGTGGTGCATGAATGGCATCAGGCAGGCAGGCATGCTGCGTGCCAGCCATTCACGACAGCAGTAGTACAGCAGCAGTCCGTTCGGCAGCATCAGTGATTGCAGCCCCACCCCCGCACCTGAACAGCGAGGCCAGCAGGGCGGGCAGGGCGCAGGACGCGATGGAGAGCACCACAAAGCGCCAGCAGCCGCGCAGGTCTTCAAATGTGACCACAAACCGAGCCGCCATGTAGCAGATGGGGAAGGACTGCGGTTTTGGGATCCGCCAGAGGGGCAGCATTGAGCGTGAGGCGGGGCAGTACAGCATGCACAGCTGCATGTCGAGCATTCAAGCATGCTGGCTGTCCCCTGCACCAAAGCAGGCTGCAATGCCGCTGCGCAGTGGGCTCCGCCGGCCTGCCACTGGCACGCACCATGATCGCCATGCACGCTGCCACCAGGAACGTGGCGCGCACGAGCTGCGCGCGCGTCCAGTCCAGCGTGGACAGCCCAAACCAGATGCCAATGCCGCTGGAGCCAAAGGGGCCCACGCAGGTTGTCATTATGAGCAGGCACACCAGCGACTCAAATGGCGGGTGGCCCAGCGCCGCCATGATAGCTGCATGTGCAGGTGAGAGATAGGCGGGCGGGCAGCTGGATCAGCCACCGCAAACATACAAGCCGCTTCTCCAGCCGTCCCGAACATTCGGCGGCAGCCAGGGCTCACGTGTCAGAGTGGCGGGTCCTGTGCCAAAACCCGAAGCGCCTTCGATAAGATGGCCAAGGCTCCATAGGACTAGCATGACCTCTGCCACTGGGTGCCCGCAGCAGGTGGCTCGCACAACAGCTGCAATGTAAGGCATCGTCTGCAGCAGGGCAGGCATGGGTGCGGGTTTAGTGGCGGCGGCTTCATGTGGCTTGCATTATCCAGCACACTGCCTGCTGCACAGCTGCTGCATCTGAAGTTGGGGCTTCGCCAATGCGCACCTGGGTGACTTGCAGGGCGTTGAAGAACACGAATGCAGAGAACAGGATGGCAAGCGGCGTGAGCGCAAGCAGGGCGCCCTGCATGATGGTCGCTGTGATGTGGATCGGGTCCTGCAGCAGGGGTTTGATGCCAGGAAAAGTGCTGGGGGCAGTCACTGTTGCGCACGGCAGTCGGCAGTCCGGCCTGCTTGGGGCGGAACGGTGCCACATGTGTGCATCTCCGCACCCAGCTGCCGCTGGCCAGCACCCACCTCGCCTATCCAGCACATCTTCACCACCCACATCATGACGGCGGCGTAGGGCAGGCTTCGAGCCGTGGGCATGAACTGCAGCAACAACATGGCAGGAGTGGTCAGCCGCATAATGCCTCCACTCACACATGCGCTCAGGTGCGGACCAGGCCTTCCCAGACAAGCGCACCAGCTTTTGTGACAGCGTGACCACGAGCAGGAATGCGACGGGCGCCAGGCAGAAGATGACATCCAGCACAGGGCTGGAAGGCCCTCCCAGCGGCGTCTCAGCTGCTGTGCCGTTGCTGGTGGCGGCGGCGAGGAGTGAGCGGGCGCTGCTGCGGCCGCCGCTGCCGATGAGCGCCTCCATGCCTGCGGCGCGCTAGGTCGCTCCGGCCGCCACCTCCAGATTGGTCGCGACGGTCGGTAGGCGCGCAGGAACAGCCAGCACGCGAGTGGTGGTTTGGCGGGCGCCGGAAAGAACGGTAGCTCGGTGAAGGAGGGGTGTGGAGTTTGTAATGAACGCGACAAAGCGCTGGGAGCCGGCGCCGGCGGCTCCAATGTCACGAGCATGGCATCGCCGCCGCCCATGCCCGCCCTCAACGGCCCGTGCTGCCCAGCCGGCGTGCAGGAGATGGCTGAGGCATTTTCGTGATGCATTCCTTATCTGATCCACGAGAACCACTGCAAAAATGTTAACTCCACCATGCGCCTCGTGCTGCGCTCTACCGCCCGCCGGCAGCCCGCCGGCAGCACGTGTCGTGGTCCGTCCTTTGGCGCCGCCAAAGCGGGCATGCATGCTCCTGGCCCACAACCAAGAGGCTGAGCATATCCTCGTTATTTCAATCCATGAAACAAATGAATGCGGCATGAGCTGGAGCTGTTCCGCACAGTCGTCGCCTGCCGTGCCCACTGCCACTGCCGCCGACGCATGGGGTTGGCGGCGGGCACAGCGTTGCGGCACGCACTAGCACGACTTGCCGGATAGTTGCGGTAGACGTGATAGGTAGTTGCAGCTCTTAGGCAGCCCTCCTGCTGCACTGGCGCCTGCTTGAGTTTGCGGCCGGCCGCTGCGCTGAGCCAACGCACCAGCTGCGCATCCCGGCAACTTGCGATCGGTTCTGAGAGGCTCGTAAACACAAGCCGGGGCCGCGCGGGCGGCGTGTTGAGCCGCGGCGATGCCGACCTACACGCTCAGGTGCGCAACAAGCCTGGAAGCCGCACCTATCGGATGATCTATCGGGCATAGAGCCGTGGCAGAGGCGCGGCGCCCGCTTGCCGCCCTGTCGACGACCGCCGCCTGCCGCCGCCTGCCGCCGCTCGGCTTGCGCTGCCGACAGCTTGCGGCAGCCGTTCAGTGGTTATCGCTGCCTGCAGCCTAGGCCACTGCTTGCATATATTGCCGATGCTGTTGCTGTGGCGCTGGCATGTCTCTCGCAGCCGCAGACACCTCAGCCCAGGTGGATGACTTTTTGCAACAGGCAGCATTTGTTTCATTTCTATTTCTGCCCTTTGCAGCGGCATCGAGGTGGAGTTTCCCTATGACGCCTACCCATGCCAGCTGGCCTACATGGCCAAGGTAGTGACCGCGCTGCAGCAGGTGCGCATGGCTGCTTTTCCTTGGCTTTGTAATGCCGCGTGCCACGGCTGCAGTGCTTGTTGCCGCCGCTCGATCCTGCTGCTGCCTGGCATACCGCGGACCATGCTGCCGTCATGCAACGCTGTATTTATGCTGTGCATGGGCTGTATGAGCCATGCAGTCTCCGGGCCCACTTGGTACTCCCTGCCTGTGCCTGCAGGGCCAGCATGCCCTGCTGGAGTCACCCACTGGTACCGGCAAGACGCTGTGCCTGCTGTGCGCCACGCTGGCATGGCGCCAGTCGCTGGTGGGCCAGGTGAGCAGCCCTGCGATTATGTGCAAGCGGATTGCAGAGCGGCATGTCTCAGGAAGCATGGGTTGGCTGCGCATGTGCCGACATTGGGGGCCGGACTTGTGGGGGCATAAGCTGGGCCCGAACAGCGTCAAGTGCTGTCAAAAAAATGCAACTTGTGCTGTTTACGGCCCTTGCAGGTGGCAGCACAAGTGGAGCTGGTGCAGCAGCAGCCGCACTCCAGCACCCTAGTGCAGGGCCTGCGGGTGAGCGGGGAGTGAGGGGCGGGGTGTTTAAGAGGCACGCAGACCTCCTTGCTGCTGCCGCCGCTGCCGGCTGTGGTTGTATCTGAGCCCAATTTTG
The DNA here is from genome assembly GCA_025026875.1 of Chlorella ohadii. Taxonomy (NCBI): domain Eukaryota; kingdom Viridiplantae; phylum Chlorophyta; class Trebouxiophyceae; order Chlorellales; family Chlorellaceae; genus Chlorella; species Chlorella ohadii. The sequence goes on from JADXDR010000037.1 coordinate 158,292, forward strand.
ATTGCCCACAGCTGCTTGTAAGTGCACATGCCAGACTGCCCGTCCTACTTTCCTGTAAACCTTCCTCCCTGCACCCTTGCTCCGCCGCAGGAGGCTTGGGCGGAGCACCGAGCGGCAGCGGCGGCAGAGGGCGGGCCTGCGAGCGGGCTGCCGCAAATCGTTTACTCGTCACGTACGCACTCCCAGCTGCAGCAAGTGATGCGGGAGCTGAAGAAGCTGACCACATACAAGTGAGGGGCTGGTAATATATCCAGTTGGTTGGTGAAGCGCGGTTGCGAATGTGGGCTGCGTTGGGCAGTCGCTGCAGCAAGTGATGCGGGAGTTGAAGCTGAACACATACAGGTGAGTGGGGCTGAGCATGCCTGGTGCATGGCTGGAAGTGCGTGTGGGGTGCTGGCGCAGCGCTGAGCCAGCTGCCCGACCACCCACTCGCCCGCCGTCCCTGCCCATTACTCTCCAGGCCGCGCACCGCGACAGTCGCTTCCCGCCAGCATGGCTGCCTGCACCCCACCGTGTCAACCATGCAGTCGGGTGCCAACCAAGCGTGCCGCGCTCTGGTGGCCAAGCGCGCCTGCAAGTGGTGCGCTATGGGGGAGGGAGAGGGCGTGAGGGGGTGGCTGGGAGAATTGACTGGTTGGTTGTGTCGCTAATAGCAAGGCCCACTAGGCAGCCCAGCTTGCGGAGCGACTAGCGGCCATGCTTCTGCCTTGCAAGTGCAAGGGACAAACACGTCTTTGCACCCTTGCAGGTACAACGGCGTGGAAAAGTTCATGCGCCAGAATCCGGACGTCAATGCAGAGGTTCGCTGTGCGGGCTGGGCTGCCCTGCCCTGCTGGCCGTTCGTTTATTATGCCGCTGTCAATCCGCTGTCCTTCTTGCCGGCCGCTCATTTTCGGTCTACTGTAATCCTTGCAAGCCCACCAATGAGTGCAAATTGGTTACTTTCGCAGGTGCTGGACATTGAGGACCTGGGCCGCATTGGCGAGTCGCGCTCCGTCTGCCCCTACTTCCTGGCCAGGTGGGCGGGCTGAGAATTTCATCACCCCACGCAGTTAGGGGGGGGTCNGGAAGTGCTCCATCTACCCCTTCTTGGCGGGCTGATGTGTGTGTGCGATGGTGGGCGTGTGGGGGATCGATCAAGTCTGCATGTGCCAAGAGTGCCCGCCCATCCTTGAATGATGTTTGCGGCAGCCACCCGTGCTGGCATCAATGCCTTCCTTCTGCTCTACTTGTAAAGACGTCCACAGCCGGCATCATCTGCATGCCCTAAAGACTAACCTGACATTTGATTCTTACGTAGAGTCACCTTGCTCGTCACACAGGGAGATGGCCTCGACCGCCGACATCGTCTTCATGCCCTACAACTACCTCATACCACAAACTGATCGTTGTACACTTTTCAGAACACTCTTTCGCAACAGGGAGATGGCCTCAACAGCGGACATTGTCTTCATGCCCTACAACTACCTCATCGACGCCAAGACGCGCGCCGGTCTGGGCATCCAGTGGGCAAACGCGGTGCTCATCTTTGACGAAGCTCACAACGTGGAGGTGGGTGGATCTTGGTTGGCCGTTCTGAACCCGTATCGCCACTACAGCGAGCGCCTGCACACAAAGCGGTATGCATTCATACTGCACCGACAGCTGGTAGAACAGGTTGCAAATTGTGCGTATCACCGCCTGCCCACCCCCTTCCGCCTCACCCCTGCCGCAGCAAGTGTGCAGCGACTCGATGTCCTTCGACCTGCCTGCCGCCACTCTGGCGGGTGCAATCGAGGAGCTGGGCACGGCGGCAGAGGTGGCAGCCAACAAGGGCGAGGCGCCGGTCAACATTTACAACACGCTGGGAGATCAGGGTGAGGGAATGGGATGTCTCTGAGGGAATGGGACGTCTGTGAAGTGGAAGGAGGGCAGTGGGTTTGGATGGATGGAAAGCGGGTCTGTTGGTCATTGCGGGCACCGAGGACGACCCTGGCCCCGTCCCCCGAGCTTGCGTGTTTCCGAACCCTTCCTTGCATTTGCAGACCGCAACCCCTCCTTTGCCAACGTGTCTGCTGACCTGCACCGCGGGCGGGCCGTGCTGTGCCGCCTAGAGCAGGAAATCGCCAAGCTGGCACCCAGCCCAGGTGTGCTTTGCTGTGCTGCGCTGTGCTGCGCTATGCTGTGTTATGCCGCGCCGTGCTGTGCGGGCTGGAGCCAGAAATCGGCAAGCTGGCGCCCAGCCCAGGTGTGCTGCGCAGCTGCGTGCAGGCTGTCAACGCGCGGTTGGAGGCTGCTGCTGTTGTTTCCCTTCACATGCAGCTGCCTCCCAACAGCAACCTGCCAACCACCCGCCCCTATATCGTTGTCCTCTTTGCCCTCGTTGTCACACGGTGTCCCACACCAACCAATCACATGCCCTCCCCTCCCTGTTGCCCTCGTCGCACGATTCAGACAATGGCCTGACCCGGCCGGGCGCATTCCTGTTTGAGCTGCTGGCGCGCTGCGGCATCACCCCCACCACCTGGCAGATCCTGTGAGCGATGCTCTGCGGGCAGAATTGCTCTGCTGGCCTAACTGCACATATGAGTGCAACCGGACGTCATGTTCCATTGCATGCCTTTGCGTGCAGGTACGACTGCCTGGACACGGCAATCTGAACCTGCATGATTAAACTGCTGGTACCCTTGCCTCCCTTNGTTCACACAGGTACGACTGCCTGGACACAGCCACCTCCANTTCTAACAGAGGAGGNCGGTGGAGGCCGGGCGCAGGTGAGCTGTGCTGCACTGCTGCTGGCTTGTTGTTGCTCGCCATGTGCATCGCTGCATGTCTGCTAATGCTGCTGGCCTGGTTGCGCTCGTCATCTGCGCCGCTGCTTGGGTTCTGCCTGCTGCCTTGTCCGCTGCCTGTCGCCTGTGTGGCTGCCAGGTGTGTTGCTTGGCGCTGCAGTGATTGCCCCTCGCTCAAAACCTTGCATTGCTCCCTGTGCCACGCCTCTGCAGAAGCGGCAGCCGCAGCGCATCTTACTCGCTGCACTCTGTAGGGGAGGCCCTCCGCCTAGCCTTCAACGGCACAGCAGCCATGCCTGCACCAGAAGACAAGCCGGCGGGTGCCCCCGGCCCCGGCGGCATTCCGCGGCAGGTGCAGCAGGCGGCGGTGGGTGCAGCGGGCGGCGGCGGGGGTATCCCGCCCTGGCATGCGGCCTACAAGGTGCACGTGCACCTGCAGAAAAGCAAGGTGAGCTCTGTCCACTGAACCATGCACATACTGGTGGATGTTACCGAATTAAAAACAGCGCTTGATGGAGACGGGCAGGAAGGTGGGCTCCGGGTGGCTTGGTGGCTGGGGTTGGGTTGCAGGCTTAGTCTTGATGATGCAGCGTGCAGCAGCAGACAGGAAGGTGTGGATGCACACGGTGGATGGGCTCAAGATGTGCTGTGCTGCAGGTAACTGTGTGCTCCTGCGATGCTTGCATGCCCACAACACAGCCGCCGTGGCCCCTTGAGCAATGCTGGCCGCCGCGCTGTCCCGCCATGCAGTCGCGCCACATGCCATGCCGTGCATGCGGCTCTCATGCTTCATCAGACACAGCTCCTGGCCTGTTGCCCCGCCCATGCCTCCTCCATTCCATCCTGCCATGCAGTCGGGCCGCCAGGCGCCCACGCTCTCCTACTGGTGCTTCTCGCCGGGGCTGTCCATGAAGCAGATTACTGAGATGCGGGTGGGTTCTGTCGCAACAGAGTATTGTAGATCAAGTGTGAGTTACGTTCGCCGCTGGACAGCCTGTCCATGAAGCAGATCACAGAGATGCGGGTGGGTGCTGTCTGTTGGAGGTCAAGTTAGTATTGGAGACTGATGAACGCAGAATGTCCTCTCGGCCAACAGATCCTTGCACCCTCTTTCTCCTCAAGCTTTGAGTTGCTCCCACACCCCTGCAGGTGCGCTCCAGCCTGCTCACCAGCGGCACGCTCTATCCCCTGGACTCGTTTCACAGGCGTAACATTGCTGTGCTGTGCCTCCATGCCCTGCAGGTGCGCTCCATCCTGCTSACCAGCGGCACGCTCTCGCCCCTGGACTCGTTTGCGCACGAGCTGGGGCTGGCCTTTCCGGTGCGCCTGGAGAACGGCCACGTCATCGGCAAGGAGCAGGTGGGTGCAAGGCGGTTACATGTATGTTCGTTGACTGAACGCGATTCTGATGGGATGCAGTTGGTACGCCTGGAGAACGGGCACGTCATCGGCAAGGAGCAGGTGGGTGCAAGGCGCTTTTTGTGGACTGTAAAAATTTTGGCGGGATGCAGTTGGTACGCCTGGAGAACGGGCACGTCATCGGCAAGGAGCAGATGGGTGGCACCTTTTGGCTGTTTTGGCTGCAGGGCTTTTGCCTATGCAGGTGGTAGGTGGTGGGCGGCAGTTGGTTTGTTGCAATAATACTCGAGGAGTGAGTGGACGCTGAAGCCCAGCGGTTGCTGCAGCTCGGCTGCGGCAGCTGACGGGTGCTTTGGTGCCCGCCACCTAACCGACTGCATGCCTTACTGCCTTCCAATTCCCATTTTTCTTGCCAGGTCTGGTGCGGCGTGGTGCCGGCGGGGCCCAGCGGCCAGCCCCTCAACTCCAGCTATCAAAACCGCGACAACCCGGCATACAAGTGAGCCTTTGGGAAAGCCTTCCAGTGAATGTTGCTGTTGATGTGTGGTTGGGCTTGTCCAATGAGACACGTGTCCGGGGCTACCGTGCTGCTTTGAACGCTTGCTCCCTATCCTGCAAGTGCCGCAGGAACGACCTGGGCATTGCGCTGGTCAACTTCTGCCCCAGTCCCTCTCCCTCAGCCTGCAAAGTGCCCTTTAAAATCCTTTAAAATATACCTGTGTGCACCGCAGGAACGACCTGGGCATGGCGCTGGTCAACTTCTGCCGCATCATTCCAGATGGGCNTNGCTNGGTGTTCTTCCCGTCCTACGCGCTGCTGCAGGCGAGTTTTTCGCATTATAAAGTTTTGGTGTGCTGCTGCTGGTACCAGTGCAGTCGTGTTTTCCGTGGTAAGCTGGGTGTTGCCAACTGACTGCTGACAGCAGGCAACAAACCATTCAACTCCATGCCATTCCCGCACTCATGTGCAGAACTGCGTCACTGCGTGGAAGCTGCAGCCCAGCTCGGGCGGCCCCTCCATCTGGGAGCGGATTGCCAAGTGAGGGTTGTTTGATGTATCGCTCTTTGACAAACTGCATCAGTGACCTGGAGAGCATCGCTGGTCGACTGCCAAGAACACCGAAGCTTGCAATCCTTTCACATGCTACCCTTGCAGGACCAAGCAGCCGGTGATCGAGCCCCGCGAGTCGGCCGCCTTCAACGCGGCGGCGGAGGACTTCCGCAACAAGCTGGCCAACCCCGCGTACAATGGGGCCATCTTCTTCGCGGTCACACGGTGAGCCGAGACATGCTGCTTGCTTGGGCATATGCTAGCCAGTCCAGCCTGCACGGAGCATGAATCCTGCCTTGCTGCATGATAAGCGTTGCATGGTTGCACAAGGGTCATTTCCGCTGATCCCTTGCTGCAGTGCGGCAAACTTCCACCCCAAAGTACATTGAATAACCCTGCGCACCGACCCTTCCCTCCGCAGCGGCAAGGCAAGCGAGGGCCTGGATTTCAGCGACGCGGCGGGGCGGGCGGTGGTGCTGACCGGCATCCCTTACCCCATGAAGATGGATCCCAAGGTATTGGGGTGTGTTGGCCTAGGGTGCGAAGTGCGTGGGTGCGACGTGCTAAACAAGCTGTTGCCCCAGTGTTTACAGCAAACCTGTGTACAACAGGGCAACACACTTGTGTGTGGCGCCCAGAGGGCAAACTGGCACGCACACATGGTAGTGGGGCTCTGATGCTCAAGCCACGTTCTGCCATAGTTGCTTTCTTTTCGCACGCATGTAAGCCGTCCTGCTCTGCCCGCAATGCGCGCAGGTGCGACTGAAGCAGGAGGCGCTCAATGAGGCCCGCTCAGCGCCACGCAAGCGCCCCGCCGCCSGGCCCGGCAGCGGCGGCGGCAGCGGCGGTTCGGCCCAGGGCCTGTCTGGGGACCAGTGGTATTCACAGAGTGCAATGCGAGCGGTCAACCAGGTGTGCTTGCTGCAGTGCATGCTGTGGGGTGCCCAGTGTGGCTTTCAGCACGGATGCCTGCTGTGCAAGGTGTCCTGACGCGCTGCCCGTGTGCTGTGCCTGCTATGCTGTGGCACTGGAGCTTCCTTTATTGCTGCGGGCCTGCTTGCAGCGGTGTGCACTCGTTACTCTGCGCCGCATCTGTTTGCCTAACGGTGCAGTCTGCAATTGGAACCCCTGCAGGCGGTGGGGCGCGTCATTCGGCACCGCCGCGACTATGGGGCCATCATCCTTTGTGACGAGCGCTTCAGGGCGCCGGTGAGGCAGCTTGCATTGCAGTAGTTCTGTTGGTTACTTTTTGGTGCCATCGTCCGGTGTGATGGTCGCTTCAGGGCGCCGGTGAGGCTGCGGCGCCTTTTTCGTTGCCATGCCTCCTAAGCACACGCCTAGCTGCCCTGGTGCAGACAAATCAGCCTGCCTCACGGGTTGCTCGGCGGGGATCAATGTGCACACTGCTGCTCTGCCTGCCTGCCAATCCAATTCCACTCTGCCGGTCCTGATTTTTGCCTGCAGAACGTGCAGCGCCAGCTGTCTTGCTGGCTGTGCGACTGCGCCTCGATGCATGCATTCCTCCTCTCCCCTGAATCGCCAACCAGTCGTTGTACCTGCCCCTTCTACTGCGCGCAGAACGTGCAGCGCCAGCTGTCCTGCTAGCTGCGCGACCGACCACCGTGCACGTGCTGCTCCTCTACCACACTCACAAGTCACCACCACTTTGCACTCGCCATGCCCCTGCAGAATGTGCAGCGCCAGCTGTCCTGCTGGCTGCGCGACCAGGTCGGCGTGTACCCAAACTATGGGGCAGCCAACGTGGCGCTGGTGCAGTTCTTCAAGCAGCAGGCGGAGGCGGCTCGCCAGGTGGGCTGGCTGTGTATGTGTCCGGGTTGGCTGTTGACGTGCTTTGCGCAGTGCAGGGGACCGGCAGTGGCAGCAGGCAAGGGGTTGCAAGCCAACACTCCACGCAGGCTGACATATCCCATGCAGTGACCACACTCCCAGCCAGGTGCAGTATACTTCTGAGAACAGAGTGCTGTTTTCTATCAAAACTGTACCTCGTTTCCCCTGCTTGAGCAGGGCCTGGTGGATGGGGGCCAGTCCGCTGTGCCAGGCGCCAGCCGCCCCTCCGGCGGCAGCTCCCTTCTTGCCTCGGCAGCCGGCGGCAAGGCAGCTGCCGGGCCATTCCAGGGCGTTGGTGGCGGCGCTGGCGGCGGCCGCTCGCTGCTGCAGTCAGTCCCCACTGCTCTGGACGCCGTCGGCATGACTGAGCTGTTTGCTCCTATGGCGGCAGCAGCGGCGGCAGCGCCTGCGCCCCCGGGGCAGCAGGCACAGCAGGTGCAGCAGCGGCAGCAGGCAGGCAGCCAGGAGACGAGCGCGGGGGGCAGCATTGCTGCAGCCGGCGGCGCTTCCCGCCTCGTGTCTGCCATTGGGCGGGGCGGCGGCGGCAGCAATGCTCCCGCTCGCCAAGTCAGCGGGCACACAGCAGCGGCGGCAGCAGCAGCTGACTCCCTCCTGGGAGAGCTGGGTGCTGCAGGCCCGCAGCAGCGTGGCAGCGGCTTTGCAGGCAGCAGCGGCAGCGACGGCAGCAAGCAGTTTGAGCCACGGCCGTGGGAGAGAGCTGCCCTGGCGGCCTCCGCTCGTCCCTGCCCTCCCCGACCGCCGCCGCCGCCTGCCGCTGCTGGAGGCTCGGGCCCGGCCGGCAACATTGTGGGGCCTGCGCACCTGGTGGCAAAGCATGCAGAGCGGCAGCGCTCGCGCAGCTGCAGCACTGAGCCGGAGGCAGAGCAGGCGCAGCAGGCAGAGCAGCTAGGAGAGGCAGGCGGGCCGGCGGCCATGGGAACCGATCAGCAGCAAGCAGAGCAGGAACAGCAGGGGCCAGCGGGGGCAGAGCGTGCGCCGCAGGGCGCACAGCCGGCCCAGCAGCAGCAGCAGCAGCAGGCGGACGCCGCAGGGCACAAGGCCAGCAGCGGCGCTGGCGCCAGCAGGGAGCAGACGGTTGCTGCCTATCTAGGCCAGCTCAAGGCAGCACTGTCCCAGGTCAGGCGTCTAGCAGTGCTGTGGGTGATGCTGCGGGCCTTGCTGTGCCTGGCTTTCTATGCACAGCATGCAGTGCATGGAGCGGTATGCATGGCTGTAGCTGCACGGTGTTGCGCACCGCTCTGCATTCGAGCCCGCCAGCTCACACTCACTACGCTGCCTGCCACTGCCACCCCTCCCTGCTGCAGGAGCAATTCACCGCCATGCGCTCCGAGCTACAGGCCTACAGCAAGGGCAAAGACCTGGCTCGCCTGATGGCGGCCGCCCTGCCGCTGCTGCAGCCGCACCCCGCCTTGCTGGAAGGCTTCGCCACGTTTGTGCCCAAGTCGGCAAGGCCGCAGCTGCTGCAGCGCATCCAACATATGCGAGAAGCAGGGGCGGGTGCGGCTGCAGCTGGCGGTGCAGCAGCAGCAGCACCAGCTGCAGCAGCTGGGGCCGGGCTGGCAGGTAGCGGCGTGGCCAGGCAGCAGCAGCAGCAGCAGCAACCGCAGGCGCAGCAGGCGCAGAGGCACCCGGCTGCAGCTGCGACAGGGGCTGCACGACCTGCACGACCTGCACAGGCACAGCAGGCACAGCAGGCTCGGCAACAGCATCAGCAACAGCAGCAGCAGCAGCTGATGCGCCCACCCCATCAGCAGTTTGGGCAGCAGCAGGCGGCAGGTGGGGCGGCAGCCGGCCTGCGGCAGCCGCTGGTGCAGCACCCGCAGCTGCGACCGGGGCAGCAGGCACAGCAGGCGCAGCAGGCGCAGCAGGTGCAGCAGGCGCAGCAGGCGCAGCAGGCGCAGCGTGCTCAGCAGAAGCAGCAGGGCAAGTCGAAGCTGCAGCAAATGCTGGCTAGCAGGCCTCTGCGGCCCAACCCAGCAGTGGGGGGTGCTGGGGCCGTGGCACGGCCAGCCCTGCCAGGCACCCTGCAGCAGCAGCAGCAGCGAATTGGTGGTGGCGCAGCGCTCGCCGCCGCCATGCTGCCGCCCCGGGGCATGCACCAGGCAATGGCACAGCCGCGTAACGGGCAGGCCGCTGCCATGCGACCAGGCGGCATGGCGGCAGCACCAGCGGTCCCGCCGCTGCAGCGACCAGTGGCAGCAGCCGGTGGCAGCAGGGGCRAGCCTTCGGGCGGCGGCGGCGGCGGGCAGCCGAGGGCTGCCGGCCCGCCCTGCGCGGTGTGCAGCAAAGCGCCCATGGAATCGCCGCACCAGTCGGGCTGCGGCCACTCTGCTTGCTACAACTGTTGGCTCAGGGCGCTGGCAACCTTCAAGCCCTGTCCTGTGTGCGCCAAGCCCGTGCGCAAGGCGCAGCTCACCAAGCTGCACTTCGTGTGAGAGCAGGCAGCTGCTTGCCTTTCACAATTGATGAGCACGTGTAAGGCGCGACTCAGCAAGCTGCAATCCATGCGAGTCATGCAACCAATCACAAAGTAAAAATGAGAGTCTTGGTTGCATTCAATACTGCGGCTACGATGATAGTTTTACACCACTCAGCAGCAGGCAAGCTGTGCCACATCTACCAGAGCCGCCACCAGCTCTTGGCAGGCGCCGCTGCTGCCGCCTCCTCCTGCTGCTCGCCAGCCTGCTGCTCTTCCGCCTCTTCCTCCCCTTGCTCCTGCTCACCTGCCTGCTGCACCGCTGGCTCTGCTTGCCCCGNCTGCTCAAGCTGCTGCCTTTCCTGCTGCTCAGACTGCTGCTCAAGCTTCTGCTCCTGCTGCTGCACCGCTACCGCTGGGCCAGTCGTCAGGCTGGCCTGCAGCTGGGCCAGCAGTACCGCTGCTGGGTCGTGCCCAGCAAGCGTCGCTGCCCGCTCGCGCTGCGCCGCCTCTGTGGCAGGGAGGGCGGGGGGCGTTGCAACACTTCAGACACTCGCCTGTGCCCGTGGACACGTTCGTCCAAAGAGGTTCCAGGTGCAGAGGGCGTGGCATAGCGCACCAAGCATGCCAGCCGCTTGCGAAAAGCCATCCGCATGGCCACCCACATGCATGCCACCCCGCATCGCACCCACACACCATACGGCCCTCCAAAAGCTGCAGACAGCAACAGCCCAGGCAGGGCTCACCCTTGGCAGCCGCCTCCTGCTCCTCCACCTTCTGCTTGTTGTACCAGCCCTCCAGAACACCCTGGCGGCAGTTAGTAGAATTGTATTGAATGCATGTGTCGAATGCATGAAGAGCGCTGGAGCGCAGCAGCTGGGGGTGGGGGCCAAAGCCAGCAGTCGGCCGCAGCTGGCAGCCCTGGCGCGGGCAGTGTGGGCTGCCCGGGAAGCAGTCCCAGCCCCGGCAGCAGCACCGTGCAGCACAGCGCAGCACACTGGTTTCTGCATAGCCCAGCCCAGCAGCCCATGGAGCAGCCAAATGCACAACCCAGCCAGCACACCTGTATTGTGCCCAGGCCCACAAAAGTGGCCACACGTGCCGGCAGGTTGCCGGCGGGCGGCCAGGTAGGGGAGCTCGCCGCATGGTGTGCTGCGCAGTGGATGTGAGAGGGCAAGTGAGGGGCAGTGATGTGGGCAGGCCGCAGAATACGCTCACCAAAACCCACCAGCAGGAAGGCAGGCCATCCTGAGACATGAGCAGCTGACTCAGCAACATGAGCTGCAGCAGCCTGAGCAACAGCAGGGGGTTGGCACCAACGGTGGCAGCGCTGGTGCTAGCACCAGACAGCTGCCCAAACCACCGTGCCATAGCAGCTGCTGCGCGTACCTGCATACGCCGCGCCCGCAGCCACGCCGCCGCAGAAGCCGTCGACTGCAAAGTTCCGCCGGCCTCGGTAGACGCTGGACAGCGCGTGCACCTGCATGAAAGTGTTATGTGCCGTATGCGCAACAGGTGACCAATAGCACTGGCCGCAAATTTGTGGTGTGGGATGCCGTGCTGCGGTTTTCCCAAACCTCTGTCATCGAAGAAGTAAGAGCGCGACCCGCCGCCGAACTTTACCGTGTTCCCCCCACAACCGCGGCAAATTGCCCAATTCTGAGTAGCAGCATTTCATGTGCACACTGACGCAGCTCTCACTGAGAAGTAGAGGGTGACTAGGCCAGCTTCCTTAGCAAACTGATTCGAGCACATTTTTGTTTGAACGCGCAGCATTCTAGCGCTCTTACCGAGAAGTACAGCGCGACGAGGCCGCCAAAGGACAGCGCGCCCCGCAGCGCGGCGTCCGACACGCGGAAAAAGTGCTGCAGGTTGGTGGTGGAGTACCAGAGCGCTGCGGCAGGGGGTAAAATAGGAGGGGCGGTTGGCGGGCTGTGGCTGTTGGAGGGCTGCGGCAGAAGTGCTAAAAGGCGGTGATGGAGTACCAGAGGGCTGCAGCAGGGGGGAAATGGCGCCAGTGCTGCCACTTTCCGCACCCAGATCGGGTGCAGGGCTGGTTGGGATGCGTACAGGCACAGCGACAGCCTGCCGAGTTTGCTGCAAACGCCACTGCACGTTTGGAAGCACGCGAGCGTCCTTCAAACAGCAGCCCTGCCCACCTGATCGCTGCCCCAGCGGCCGAGCGGCGGCMCGGCTCSCCCCCTCCSCCTGCCACTGCTTGTAGCCACCGTGCAAAAAGCCRATGGCCACAGCCGGAAGCATGGTGCGGTGCCACTCCCGCAGCTCCTCTGGCACTTCTGGGGCCTGCGGAGAATACACTGGCACGAGTGCGGTGGCCAACAACAGCAGCAGCCGTGCAAAAATTGCAGCAGAGGGCCTGGAAGGCAGGCGGCGGCGGCGGCGGCAGGGCGGCGGCGCGGCAGCAGCGCCTGAGCGGTGTGACGTTGCATGGTAGAGCTTCCCCGCACCTCTTCGCGGCGGTCGTGCGCGCCGACGGCGTACTTTAGCAGCCGCTCCACTGCGGGCCAGCCTCCCTCGCGCTGCTCGTCCGGATTCTGGTAGCGTGACATGTTGAGAAAGACCTCGCCAAGCAGAAGTGAATCCAAAGCGGCTGGACCGTGCGGGTTCGGGTTAGGCCCGGCCGCCGCCACGCAGGCGGCAGCGGATGCGGCCCGCGCCGTCCGCACACCCTCATCGGTTTGATTTTGGACAACCTTGCTAGCTTCGTGCTACCTGATGAGTCGATTTACATCATGTTCAAGTACAACGGGTCACACAGCAGCGATACGCAGCTGACACTGCCACGTCGCTGCCGCCCCAGGCATCACCGGTCCTTCCATCCGCGGTCGTGGCTGAGCCCGATATTCTGCACTAGGCCCAGCGACCCCTCTGTGGCCCCTCCCCCTAGCGGCACGTGGGTGACCATGATGGCTGCTAGAGTCACCTGCGATGCATACAAGAGGGAGGGCAGGGAGGCGGACAGGGGTGACGTGGTGGCTGGGGAGGGCACACGTGCAAGCCGCTCCTGCAGCTGGACTGGCAAGGAGCAGTGCGGTCCACGGATGCCATCTGCAGGGCAGGAAGGTGTTTCATGTTACTCCGCTGCCAGCAGCACTAAAACTCTGTCCCACCGCACCTTGTGCCCCTTCTGCTGCTTCCTGCCCGGCTGGCTCAGCACCGTCACGCGTATGCGGCAGGCCGGTGACCGCGTGACCTGCAGGCGATGGTGAATGCACACAAGTGCATCAGCAGGTGTGTGCCGCTGGTGTCACTGGTCAGCCACTGTGGCAGGTGCAGTGCCATGAGGCGAGAGGCAGAGCGGCCCTGTGCCCTTTTTCACAGGCGGTGAATAAAAGCCCAGGTGACTCACGTGGAACCGCATGACGGTGAAGAGCGAGGCCTCGCGCCCCCACGTGCCGTCCAAGATGTTCCGCTCGCACTTGCAGCCTGAGACGCACTCCACGAGGGCGGTGCCCATGCCTTGATACGAAGCCAGGTGGCTCAGCCTGCGGCACAGTGTGACAAGAAAGGACGGGGCTGTTTCACATGCCCTGATAGGAGGCCATGTGGCTGAGCCTGCAGCAGAGTGTGAACATGCAAATAGATCAATGCATTGGGGCGTGGCAGCGGCAGTCTCCTGCTGATAAGGCGCAAATCAGAGCAGCGAGTTGGGAGGTCCACATAGCGGCATCTGGCTGCCGCCCTGGCGATCAAAGAGCACTGCGGCTATTCATTCGTCAGTGCAGAGACGCACCAGATGTAGGTGTTGGCAGGCGGCGAGCCGTCGCTGGCTCTCGTATCCACCTCCAGCTCCGCCCAGTCGCCTGCAGGAGCCAGCAAGTAAGCTTAGGGGATCGGGTTGGCAGGACAACAGCTGCTATTGAGCCCATGCTCTGCTGTCCACATTGAATGCAGCTTGCAGCAGCGCAGATGCAGGCAGGCCAGCCTTCAGCGGTTTTGGCGGCCTAAGTGAGCACAAATTGAACTTGCCTGGCTTGGTGCCACGCCAGCCCCACTTCTGCCGCATGCCAACCGATCGACTAAGCCCAGTGCGGAAGCAGGCAAAACCGCGCTCACTGACCTGGCTTAGTTCCTCGCCAGCCCCACTTCTGCCGCATGAAACCGTCCGCTTCCGGCCGCTCCGGCAGGTACTCAAAGCCTTTTGCCTTTTTCACAATCGGCTTGAACTCCTCCTGCAAAATAAAAGGGGCGCACAGGGGCACAATGGAGGCATTGAAACAGTCAGTAAGGGGCCAAGCATGCAGTGGGGCAGCGGCGAGCGGCAGCCGCAACGTTTACGGCACAAGCGAGCCAGCCAACAGCGCCCATGGCACGCCAGCACGCGCACAATCAACTTGCGCTTGCCTGCATGGCGCAGAGGCCTGGCAGCTCATCGCGGCTGAAGGGAACCATGGGCCGAGGCAGGTCCTGTGAGACTGGGGGCTGCCGCCGATCCGCATCGCTCACAGCGCCGCCCTCGACCTGAGGTGTGTCCAACGGATAAATAAGTTGGGTTGCGGGCAGCAGCTGCAGATACAAGGTGACAAATCTGCCAGCCCGGTTGTACGCGCCTGTTCAGGCCCACTGGCTCTGCTGCAGGGCAGTCAACTCAATGCTCGCACCTGCACCTCCCACACGGCCCGCATCAGCGCTCCCGCCAGCAGCTCCGCAAGCACTTGGTGCCCCGGGTTGCCTGGGTGGGTGCTGCGGGGCGGGTTAGAAGAAGTGAGGGAGGGGTTGTGGGTGCAATGGTGCAGGGGCAGGGGAGGCAAGGGAGGCCTCCTGACTGGTGCATGGACAAAAATCCCAACTATGGTGGCTGTCTCAGCCGTACCTGAGCGTGCATTCGATCACCTGCCCCAAGCATAACCAACCGGCTCCCACAGTGGTAAGTTTGACACTCACGCATCGGCATAAAAGTACTCGTTCTTGCTCTCAGGCGGCGCCAGGGGGACAGGGCCCACCCGCATCTGCCCCTTTTCGAAGAACAGGTGCTGCTGCGGCAGGCCCACCCGGCTGACCTGCAAAATGAGAAGGTAGTTAGTTGGGCGGCAGTTAGGAAGGGGATGTGAGGTGCATCACAGCCATTTTCAAACAACAGGTGCGCTGCAGTTGCACCAGCAGAGCAGGCAGGCACCACCGGACGGCATGTGCAGCAGACAGCGCGCATAGGTTGCACCACGGCGCAACCAGCCATCTGACGCAGCAGTGCAGCTGCAGCAGGCGATTGACAGGCCGGCTTGCCTGGAACTTTGGCAGCCCAGCATCCATGAGGTGGTAGGCGGCTGACCGGAGCGACAGGGTGGGCAGGTCGTAATACTGCGGAGCACGGCAGCAAAAAAAAAGGATTTGTCAGCCCTGGCTATAACCATCGCAAGGCAGAGCGTGGGCAGGTTGTAGTACGGTGAGGGGGCAAGGAGGGCAGGAAGGGTGACTGAGGGGCTGAGCAGGTGGTGCAGCAGGCACAGCAGAGCAGAGCAGGCGCAGCAGGTGCAGCTCACCTGAGAGAAGGCGGTCAGAATGCTGCCCCTCTGGCTGGGCATAAAACAGTGCTCAGCCGATGCAGGCGCGCAGATGCAACACAGCAGGCACAGCAGGCACAGCACAGCGCAGCAGGACCCACATGCGAAAAGGCTGTGAGCTGGCCCTCTGGCTGGGAGTAGAAGAGGCCGCGGTCGATGCCGTCCCCCAGCGCGTTCCACCAGCCCCAGTGGTGCAGCACCAGCAGCGCGGGCCTGCAATGACCGGAGCACAGAGCAAGAACTTCTACCTCAGCCGTGCATGCGCCCGCTGCACAATACCGCGTTGTCACCAGCCCACCCTTTTGCAGCAGCAGCAACCTTGATGCAGCACTCCCGAATCCGCAGCTGCACTGCACTGCACTCCACAGCCAAATTGAAGCAGCAGTGACTTACCGCCCCGGCAGGCGCAGCAGGCGGCGCAGCAGCTGCTCAAAGGCCCGGCGCTCGGGAGAGGGATACGGTGCGTCTGGCTTCTCATTGACAGAGAACTCCAGCGTTACAAGGTCCGCATCCTGTGCAGGCAGAGCAAGATGGCAGCATGCGTCAAGGACAGCAGCAGGCGTCAGAGGCAGCGGCGCAGCGGCCAGGCCTGCCCCACAGCAGCGATGGCACAGCATCCGTTTGCCGCCCAGTTCCGGCCCACACCAGTAGGACTGTTGAGCTTGCAACGTGCAGCGAAGCGCTGCCAAAGCCAACCACAAGGCTCACGTGGTTGAAACCTGCCGTGACCTCACCTCGGGCACGTGGTGCTGCAGGCAGGCCACAATCCGCCAAAGCCAACCACAGGGCTCACCTCGGCCACGTGGTGCTGCAGGCAGGCCGCATACATGAAGGCAGTGGATGCCGCAATCGCCTTGTTCTCCAACACATGATCCCTGTGTTTCAGGGAATTGCAGCAGCATTGGAGCAGCATTGAAGCGGCGGGGCAAAGGCACACCAGCATGTTGCAGCAGCCAACAAGCAGCGGCTGCAGTAGCGATCGCTTTGTTTTCCAGCACATGGTCCCTGCACGCAGGGACAGGTGGCAGCCAAGCACAGCGCGCACGACCCCGGCTGCTCAACGAAGCCCTTGTGAATCAGCCGCCGCTGTCAGCAAAGCAGCTGCCCTTGCAGGTGCAGCCACCCTTGCATCACTCCCCTTGCATTGCTNCCCCCCNTCACTTGTGTGGGAAGTTGTGCTGCAGGAACTCGAAGAATTTGGGCACGTATCCCAGCCGGGTGCTGCTGGAAGAGCCTCCCCCCGAAGTCACGCTGCCGCCCAGCGTGAACACCTTGACAGGCTGCCCCGCCAGCAGCTTTTGCGCCAGCCGTTGCAGCTGCGCGCCGCTGCCCCAGTAGCTGATGCCGCGCAGCCGCTCNTTTGCNGGGTCAGCAGCGGCTGCCAGTCGGGTGGGAAACTGAGCGTGCGCTGCGCGGCGGGTGGGGGTCAGAAGAAGGAAGTGGGTGGGAGCGGGCGGGCTTGCAGAACATACTTGGAGTGGCAAAATAATGCAATGAAGTGCTGGTTGATGCTTGGGTGCATGCTAGTACGCGGATACAGCCCCACGCACCAGCGGTGGCGGCTGCGGGACGGGCGGCGCTGGCTGCACAGCTGCCGGCTGCTGCTCTGCCGCCGCTGCTGGCTCGCCCACGCACGGCAGCAGCTTGGTGATTGCCTGAAAGTCATCTCCTGCGTATATGCAAGATTGAAGTAGCAAAATGAGCGTGCCAGCCAATGCACAGGCAGCAAAATGGGACAGAGCAAGAGGGAGAGCGGCGGCTGGGCGGCGGCGGCTGGCGGCGGCACTCACGCCGGTGCACCAGCGCTGGCGACATCGTGATCAGCGCGCCCAGGAGGAGAGCGCCAATGAGCAACCAGACGGTGGCGGGGCTGAGGAGCGCGGGGCTGCCGCCGCCTCGCCGCTGCTGCTCCTCCTGCTTGCCGCGGAGCGCCGTGATGAACTCGGACGCCATTTCCAAAGTACAATGGGGCGCTGCAAGTTGCAGCGGAGAGCCCTCGGCTGCTCGGGGTTTGAGGCCTGCTCTCACGCAGCGCTCGTAGGGCTATCGGGGCATATGGCGAGCACCAGATAGAGTCACGAAGCTTCCGGCACCAGCTGCGGGTTTGAAGGTTTGCCTGCACCAGGCGGCGGCAGCTGCCGCCACCGCCAGCTGGGCGTCGCCTGCTGCCGTCGCCGTGCCGCAGATGGCACTTGTCGGCAACCTTGCTGCCGTGATGTCCGCAAGCCCCTGTCAAGAGTGAGTTTGGCTGCTTGAGCAACACCGAACATGCCAAACAAAGCATTAGATGGCCGAACAACAACCTGTGCGTGCACCTTTGCCGGTGAAGCTGTCGGTGAGCAGCCCATGGCCCAGGCGGCAGGCACATCCAGCCAAACTAAGACAGCAGCACAGGTATTGCTTGCTGCCAAGTCTGAATTGAGTTGAAGTCTTGGTCATAAACCAGGGAGGGCGCTGGTGTGGCACATGTGGCGAGATGGCATTCGTGAATCTCGATGCTGTGCCTGCTGTGCCCGCTGTGCCCTGCTTCCCGCTCCTCCGGGCTTACAAACGTGGCAGGGCTACCCCGCTGTATTGGCCACCTGAAGAATGACGGAGCTTTTGTGCATGGCCCAATTGAGCAGCACAATTTGGGCCGACCCTTTCCATAGCTAAGCTTGTTCCGTCCCCACTGACGGGTGTCGTGCACACGCATGATGAACTGTGCTAGCTCCGTGTGTGTACGTGTCTCAGCTTGCATGATTTCATGCTGAGTTTATGGCAAGATGACTGCGTTGGTGGGAAGGATGGTAGCTCCGTGCGCACGGAATGCAAGCCTGGCCGGCGGGCGGTGGCGGCGGCGGCCGCAGCGCAGCACGCAGTGTGCCTCTGCAGCACCAGCTGCACCAGGCTTTCTCAGATCACGCTATTATTGCACCTACCGATCGGCAGAGCAACCAGCGACCCACAGGGCGAGCGCCCTCACTCAGCCGCGGCTCCCGCTGCCCAGTCAGCGTGCTGATGCTCTGAAAGCAGTCACTGCCTTTATGGCGCCGCTCAGAGGCATGCGGGCGCCGCCCCGCAAGCCCACCTCGCTCCAGCGGCTGGCTTTATTTCTCGCCGTGGGCTTTGGCCTAGGATTGGGCTTGGGGTACATATTCATGGGTGCGCTTTATTGTGTAAAGCTCTCCGATCGCAGCGCGGCTCCTCCCAGCCGCCGCCGCCGCTGCTCCCGCCTGCGTCGCTCTAGTACGCTGCTGCTCCACTCGCTGCAGGCACCACGCACGCCATCATTCAGTCCCGCGGCGCAGCACACTATGGGCACCCCGAGTCCACACTAGATGGAGCGGGCCAGCAGCAGCATGGGCAGCAGCAGCAGCAGGCGACGGCCACGACTGCGGCAGCGACGGCCACGGCGGCGGCGGCAGCGGGCGGGTCTGCCCCTCCCAAGGACTCGATCCACACGCTGTGCACCGGCAATGGCAGCCCCTATCAAAACTACCAGCTGCGCATCGCATATGCCACCTACAAGCTCATACAGAAGATGCCGGGCGGAGAGCGGCACGTGGCGTTCACACGGTGAGGGCGCAAGGGATTCGATGATTTGATGCGCCTGCCTGGTTGGATGCCTTGCGGCCGCAGTGCTCATGGGATGGCGACCTGAGGTGCCTGCGTGCTTGCACATGCTACGCGTTTGCCCTGCTGGTTGCTCTTGCGGCAGTCCTGCATTCTGTGCTGCGGGCAGTGCATTATTCGATGCACCGCTGTCTTCCCACGTTGCGTGCAGCATCCTGCACCGTACCAAGCCCGACCACCCAGGGATCATGGCTGAGATAGAAACTTTCCGAGCCGAGCCGCTGCAGCCTGCCTGCGACGACTGGTGCGCATCTGGCTTGGCTGCAAAAGCAGCAACATGCTGCGGGACCCAGTGTGACTGCTGCTGTTGATGCTGCACCGCTGCTGCTGCATTGCATTGCCGCAGCCGCACTGCTCCTGCATTTTGAATAATTAGTGTGTGCCCGCTGCTGCTGCTGCTGCTGCTGCTGATGGCTGGGCCGTGTACTAAACGTGCATGCTCTGCTTCTTGCACCACCACCATTGATGCAGGTGCGAGTATCCAGTCAGCGACCGGGCAAACGCTATGCGCCAGTTCTTTGAGGCCGCGGAAAAGGACCCGTCCCTGATCAAGGTGCCGCCTGCTCTGCTGCCAGCGTGTGTTTTGTGCTTGGCCACTTTTATGTATGCGCCTCCAGGGCATTTCGGCAGGCTCTGCCGCCCACCGGCAACAGCTACCGTGCTCAGAGCTGCTTGCCAATGGGCCGCTTATTGGGCTGCGCCGGGGCCGCCGCCGCCTGCCGCCTGCCTGCTGACGCCCAGTCGTTCAACCTCCAAAACACAACAGGGGGAGTTCCTGTATGTCGTGGAGAGCGGCTCATTGTTCATGACTTGNTCCTAATTCATTCATTAACTGGAATGGTTCGTTTACCTAAACAGGGCGAGTTCCTGTACGTTGTGGAGAGCGACNTACGTTTTCNANTGAAGCCGCTGCAGCTGCCGGACGCCGAGGCCCAGGTGGGCTCAGATCAGCGGGCCGCCCCCGCTGCCATGTTGGCATGCCGCAGCCTCTGCTCGGAACAGCTGCGACAGCACGCAGATTGTGCCTGTGGCTTGACAGGGCCCCTGCCACCACTACGCCCTGCCGCCCTGCGCCCGCAACACGGCATCATGCAGCAAGCAGGGGCCGCCTGCCTTCTGGCCCTCACCGCTGCCGCCATTGCGCCCTGCCCCCGCAGAAACAGTTCCAAGGGTTTGGCTTCCCCTTCGATTACATCAAGCCCACCAACTTCCCTGGTGTGTGAATGGGGNCATGGTATCCAGGGCACTTGGCGTGTATTGCCGCAGCAACCCTTGCTCAAGTTCATAGCCCTGGAGCAAGTGAGGCATGCCGCTTACCTGCGGGTTGTTTGTGGGCAGTCTGCCTGTGCGAAACAGCACAGTGAATTTGTGGTCTGCTCCTTACAGGCCCCATGTCCAAGCGACGTGTCTCTTTGGTATCCACCCCTGACTTGCATTTTCCACTCTATAAATCCCATCTGCACAGGCCCCATGTCCAAGCTGTACGACGGCCCGGCAAGCGACATCCCCGGCACCGGGCCTGCGCCCTTCCTCATGAGGGTGGAAGACTGGAAGCGGGTGGGTGCAATTGGTTGCTGGTTATGGATTTATCATTGTCACAATAGCTGCAAGTTGCTGCAGGGAGCCCCGCCCTCCTCATGAGGGTGGAGGCCTGGAAGCGGGTGGGCGGCAATGCTCGTTGAATGTGTGATCTGGAGACGAAGCTCCTGTTCCTTTGGAGTCAGCTGGCGCATGTTTTGCTGCTCGCGTGCCACTTACCAAAGGGGCCTCTGCGACCCTGTGCCTTAAACAGTTCAACCCCGACTGGGAGCGAGCCGCAGCAGCCAAATTTTCAGGCGTTTCTTCTCACATTCCACCCAAACATGTGGCTGTTTCCCCGCAGGTCACCCCTGACTGGGAGCTCACCGCAACAGCATAGCAGGCCTTTCTTCTGACGCTCCACCTTTGACATTCCGCCGAAACATGTGGCCGTTTCCGCAGGTCACCCCCGACTGGGAGCGGCTCACTCCAACACAACAGCAGGCCNTTGNTTTTTTACAGACGGCCCTGTGCCCCACACAGGTCGCCCCCGACTGGGAGCGGCTCACCGCCAAGGTGGAGGCGGATCTTTCTTCCTGACACCCCACCTTTGACGTTCCCCTGACACAATGACCTGCAGGTCACACCAGACTGGGAGCGGCTCACCGCCAAGGTGGAGGCGGACCCAGACCTGGTCAAGACCCTGGGATGGGTGAGTCCGCTGGTGCCTTGCAATAACTGAATGGGCTGGTCGCACAACTGATTGGCTGACCGCAGTGCGCGAGCATGCAGCTGTGCAGCAGACTGGTGAAGCTGCTGGCCAGCTGGGCGTTTGGGATGGCATGGGATGGGTGGCTGTGTGCTGCAGCTGTGTGGACCAGGGGCTGCTGCTCTCCACAGGCTGCCCGCAATGTGCACGCTGTAGGCTTCGTACACAGATGTGGCTTCCCCCGTTCAGTAACAAGAAGCACCCCCAACCTCAGACGTACGCATCTGCGCCTCCCATGCAGGTCCGAGAAATGTACGCATTTTCGGTCGCTCTGGCGATCAACAAGATTGCCACGGAGCTCAAACCGTCGGGGCAGACGCACTACATTGCACAGGTGGGCTGGTGGCTGGGCCAGGTTGGCAGCGCGCGCGGCATGGCCTGCCTGGCGGCAGCGGTGTGGTGCGTAAAACAGCGTTGCCAACCGAGGTGTTTAGCGGTCTTGCACGGGGGCCACGTGTCAGCCACTTCCAGATCTGATGATGATGATCTGCTCAGCGCTCAAACAGCTCTGCCTTGCCGTTCCGCCTGCAGCTGCCGATCGACGAATCCCTGGGCAACGCACACGCCTTCCACTACACCCAGGTCTGCTTGTATAAATGGCTGGCTGTTGCATGCACATGCATATGCCAGTCGCATGTTGTGGGTCTGCTGGGTTTGGGGCTGCTCTGTGGCTGTGCCTGAGGTGGAGCGTTGGCCTGCCAGCTGCTGAGGCATTGCATGCATGCATACGCCCACTCTTTGCCTGTCTGCAGTTGGTGCATTGGCCTGGTTGGGTTGCAGAGGCGGGAGTTTAAACCAGCCTGCCTGGTGAGCTGCCACCCGCCACCAGCCTCCCTCCCACCTGCCCCAGCCCACACACCAGCCTGCCGTTTCGCCGTGTTTTGAGCTGCAGTGCACGATTTGGAAGACGATAGAGGGCGATAAGGAAGTGTGGAAGTACGACAAGCGCTTTCACACGTCTCTGGAGGACAGCCTTCGGGTGCCGGCCATTGACACGCCGCCGCAGTACCAGGTGGGTAGGCATTGCGGTGTTTGTAATGCTGCTTCTCATGAGAATTGCAACGGGCCGCCGAAGTGGGCGCAGCGGGCCGCCTAAGAGGGCATGCGTTGCAAGCTGGGCTTGTTGAGACGGCGGTGGCACAGCTGCACAGCTGCTCCACGGCACAGCTGCACGGCTGCTCCGCGGCACAGCTGTCCCACCTCACCTGCTCGCTCCGCCAGGACCAAGCAATTCAGTCAGCACATGCGGCAGATGCTGCGGCGGCTGCACAACCGTACTGCCGCTGCCGCTGCTGCTTGTCTCGACGTTTGATTTCAATCGTTTCCAACACTTGCAGGCCGACAAGTGGAAGACGATTGAGGGCAAGCCCATCAGCGCGAGCCTGCACCACGCGGTAGAGGCGATGGTGGGGCAGATGAACAGCGGCATCGCTATGCTGCCCGTTCTGCAGAACCAGCGATAGCGGGCGGCTTACAGAAACAAATCATCAATGCAACAGAGTGTCTGTAGGACGTAGCCCCCACCTGACGCAAGAAAAGCAGTATTGTCATGTAACATAGGC
>JADXDR010000037.1:181479-200878 GCA_025026875.1 Chlorella ohadii
GYWGAGAGATAAATGCCACTGATTAGTAGCAGCAGCTCACACAGCCTGCTGCCCAGGGTTTTACTCCCGGCTGCAGTGTTCATGACGTTGTGCCTTCCCGCACCAGCAGGGGGCAGCCTGAGCCGCCTTGCTGGGCGACACAGAGCTGWGTCAAGCTAAAGAGAGGGGAGATAAAGTGGGTGACCGTCCTGAGAAAGTTTCAGCACAGTGCCGGGCTGGGYTGCACGGGGTTAGTGCGACCACCCCGCCGCTAGGCAGCAGGGCGAGTGTCGGGGGAATTCTGTGAGCACACTGTGCTGCACGTGCGGCCCCGTCGCCCCCGATTGGCCAGCAGCCCGAGCCCGGCACAGGCTCAAAAGAGACCACCATCAGCCTCCCAATAAGATAAACACCAATCCTTGGGCYCTCTGAGCCGAGCCCCTCAGACCGCTTTTKCCCGCCCAGGCGGGTCACTGCGACACGAGCAGCGGCGGCTGGATAWTGGGGTGGGCGGCTTCTTACCGCGGATCGCCAGCGTGTGCCGCTGATGCGGCGCACCGTGCGTGCTGGGTCCACCCCTGGCGCGAGGGCTGTTTAGCTGCGCCATAGCGCGGCTGTATCCCTTAGGTTAGGCTCCTTCGATGGACAGCAGAGGGCTTGGGTGAGGCGGCGCCGCAGCGGCGCCCGCAGCGCAGGGCAGGTGGGAGGCACACAGCGGCATCGATCGAGCTTGCAGCAGCGCACGGMACGAACCTCGGGTCAGGCCGAATTGTGTGGAGGATCGCTGGCCGGCAAGCGAGGYAGGGTTTGGGGCGGGCGGGCWGCCGTTCAAGCAGCTAGCCTTCCTGATGGGCGGTAAAAGAATTGGCAGACCTTGTTGTAGAGAGCCTGGACAACAAGAGCGCGGCAGTTGAGGCAGGCGCCATCCCAGTGCTGCTGCGGCTGCTGCAGGCGGATGCTCAGGTGGCTGAGGAAGKGGKGGAGKATGCAGTAATGACGCTTGGCAACATTGTGGTTGCAAGCATGGAGGCCCGAGCTGCTGCGATTGCTGATGGCGCGGCGCCGCTGCTGGTGCAGCTGCTGACTGAACGGCGCAGCGGCTGGCTTGCGGCAATGGCGGCTGGCGCGCTTCGCAACCTGACGTCAGATGGTACAGCCATGGAGGTCTTGCAGGCAGGCGCCGCTCCCGCGCTTGTGGCAGCTCTCGCCATTTCCAGCAGCGGCGATGCCAGCAGCGACAGCGAAATCAGCATCTCTGTAAGGTACCATGCCCTTGATGCGCTGTACAACCTTGCATGTACTACTGAGGCCCACCCGCGGCTGCTCGCGGTCGGTGTGCTCCCTGCAGCAGCACACTTTCTTGCCAGCTGCAGCCCCCGACTACAAATGGGGGCAGCCAACCTACTCAGCAGGCTCAGCACGAGCGATGCCGGCGCTGAAGCTGCCACAGCGGCTGGGGTGGCACAGCGGCTGGTGCAGCTTGTCAGTCCGAGCAGCCCCCCAGAGGTGGAAACTGCTGGAGCAGGCGCATTGGTCAACCTGGTGCACGTGCAAGCTGGGGCTGATGCAGCAGTGGCATCTGGCGGGTTGCCTGCCCTGGTGGGCCTTCTGCGCTGCAGCTTGGACCAGCAGCAGATGCAGACGGCCGATCGTGCCATTATAGCCTTAAACAACTTGGCAACTCGGAAGCATTTGGCCACTTTGGCCGCAGCGGGCAGCCTGCCAGCGTTTGTGTCGGTGCTCTCGCAGCCCTGCAGCAGCCGAAGCCAGGTTGCTGCAGCTGAAATGCTGCATCGCCTGGCCTTTGAGCATCCACAGCTGATGGATGCCAGCACAGCAGCTGAGGCCACAGCTGGGCTCATTCGCTCGGCATCTCGCTGCCAGGTGCAGTGCCCTGAAGACCGTCAGAAAGAGCGTTCTTTCATTTCGGCGGTGCTGGGTTTGTGGGGCAGCAATGCAGAGAACCGGTTGGCTATTGGTGCAGCTTTGGCCAGGCTGCAGCGCAGCAGTGACGGTCGAGTGCAGAGCAGTGCTCAGTTAGCGGCCAGCTTGATAAACTTGGAAATCGCGCGTCACTCAAGAGCTGCTGCAGCGAGCGGGTATGCGATCTGTGGGCATGGCAACCTTGCATGCTGAGGCTGTCAGTTTGACGAGTTGTCCAACCCCAGTGGGATGCAGACTGCCAAAAGCTAACTGTGTGGCTTGCCCTCATGCAGACAAAATGCCCAGCTTGGCCAGGCGACTGAGGCATTCCAGCAGCAATCATCCGTGCTGTCCCAGCCTGCGGCTGCTGCAGCCCCAGCCCCAGCCCGCTCACTGCTGCCGCTGGCACCGCGCATTTGCGCCGCTCCCGGCTGCCTCGCTGTTCGCTACTGCAGCATGGCATGCAGCCGTGCGCATTGGCAGGCGCACAAGGCGAAGTGCTGCCGAGGCCAGGCGGAGCTTGCGGCGGCGGCGGCGGTGGTGCAGAGTGCATGGCAGCAGTAGAGATGATGCCGCAAGCTGCAGTGCAGGCTTACAGCGGTGACTGTTCATCTTGCGCCTGCTGCATTCCAACAACGTGTTCAAGCTCTCCAATTCTGCTGTTTTCACGTCTCTTCAAGGTGTTGCCTGCTCTTCCGGCTTGCATGCCATCCTGGTCAGCATTGCATACCCTTTTCTTGCATAGAAGCTTGCCAGCACACCTTGCATGTCATGCAAGTGTCTCCCACACCAGCATTTCCGGTGTGACTGCGCATGCGTGTTAGTTGCCGCAGTTGTTCAAATCATCCCAGCTGCCCCCTGCAATCAGCGCATGTTCAAGTCAGCAAAATGAAGTTGAGCAGGCACTGCTGCGCTCAGCAACATTGACCTGCCGCAGCTGCACAATGTCTTGCCAGCTGCCAACGCACATGTTGATGCTCACAGCCATCAAGCAACAGTGGCAGCTGTGCAGCTGCGGCTGCATGGCGGCGCGCATGAACGACTGGGCATGAACGCATGGGGTGCGGCAGCTGCCACAAGCCAGTGCCTCTCCATCCGTGCCACTGGCAGCTGCTTGCTTGTCCCCAGCACAGTGTGGCAGCCGAAGTCTGTAGCCGGCAACCCTGCAGCGAGCCAGCAGCCGGCCCGTCCTCTCAGCCCCAGCGCCCAAGCGCGTCCAAGGCCCGCA
Organism: Chlorella ohadii; assembly: GCA_025026875.1. Taxonomy (NCBI): domain Eukaryota; kingdom Viridiplantae; phylum Chlorophyta; class Trebouxiophyceae; order Chlorellales; family Chlorellaceae; genus Chlorella; species Chlorella ohadii. Next base: position 184,610 of record JADXDR010000037.1, read on the forward strand.
GGTGGCTGCTGGGGGGCGGCCCATGCTTGGCAGGCAGCCAGCGGATGCCGTGCTGCTGCTTCTCGCCGCCGGTGGCCTGGCCGCCGGTCACCCACCGCTAAGAGCAACACCTGCTTGCACCGACATTCCCTGCCATGCGGTTGCGGTCCTCTGCAGCATGGCCTCTCCATCCATCATCATTGCCTTGGTGGAAACGCTACAAAACAGCAGCGGCAGTGAGCAACGGCGGGCAGCAGCAGCAGCACTTGCTGACCTGGCTGCGGAGAGCCCAGAGAACAGGAGCGCTGCATCTGCGGCGGGCGAGGAGTTGATGCAAGAGGCTGTGAGGGCTCTTGGCAACACAGCGGTTGGCAGCCCAGAAATCAAGGCTGCGGCGATTGCTGCTGGCACAGCGCCGCTGCCGGTGCAGCTGTTGACAGATGGGCAGAGCAGCTCGCTGCATATCGTAGTTGCAGGGACTATCCACAATCTAACGGCAGATCACACAGCTGCAGCACTGGTGTCAGCAGGCGCTGGCAATGCCCTTGTTGGACTGATGGGCAGCGGCTGCTGCAGCACGTGTAGCAGCATCAACTGGGTTGGAGACAAGACTGGCCAGATGGATGTGCAGAGCATGGCTGCGAGAGCTTACAGACAACTGTCGCAGAAGCGCTCGCCAACATGACTACCTTAGCCACCACCGCAGCTGCTGTGGTGGCGGCGGGAGGCGTGCATGCCCTGCTAGGCTTGCTGCGCCGTAGCACGGGCCCACAGGCGGCAGCTGACGCTGAGCGTGCAGTTGGAGCACTGGCCAACCTGGCGTGCAGTCATGCCGTGGCAGCCGCTGACGTGGCAGCAGCGGGTGGCATACCGCTCATCCTGTCCATGCTCATGCGCCAGGATGACTCAGCTAGTGGCAGTGCTGCAGCTGGGTTCCTGCAAAATGTTGCTGCCAACCAGCCACACCTGATAGACGCCAGCATTGCCGGTGCGGCCACGGCAGGCCTGATCAGCTTCAGCGCCCACTGGCTGGAAGACGAGAAACAGCTCAGCATGGCAGGCAATGCAGTCGCAAACGTGTGGCAAAGCAGTGAAGCCAACCGGCACATAGTTGAGTCGGGTCTCGCCAGGCTGCAGCACAGCAGCAACAGCAGGGTGCAGCAGGCAGCTGGACTTCWGGCAGCTGTTCTGCCTCGCACGGAGGGGTGCACCGCACACACCAGGCAGGCAGGGCGGGACTGCCTGCTGCTTCCCTGACCTGCAAGTTGAAGTTCTTGCCTTGCCTTGTGTGCGATTCACTGTTTGTCGCCACCAACTAACTAGATCATCCCAGCTGCATGCAGCGGGAACCCAACACCTGAGGAAGCAGCACAGGCATCCCAGCAACAGCCGCCCATGCCGGCCCAGCCTGCCGCACCGGCAGCCCCGGTCCCCTCACTCCTGCCCCTGCCACCCGCAACCCGCATCTGCTGTAGCAGCACAGCTAAAAGGTTGGGCGCCTCCGGGCCCTTTGGCGGCCTTTCCCAGTTAGTGTGGCTACTTAGGCTGGCTATGGCTGGCTGGTATGCTGTAGAGGACTCTCGTCCTGCTACATCTGCGCTGCCCCCGGCTGCGGCGCCACGACAGGTCTGCGTCGCTGCGTCGGCTGCCGTGCCGTGCGCTACTGCAGCGTGGAGTGCAGCCGCGYRCACTGGCGGGCGCACAAGGCGGAKTGCCGCCGAGGCCAGGCGGAGCTCGAGGCGGCAGCAGGCAGTGCGCAGCAGCCGCCGCCNGCCGCCGCAGCAGCAGTAAATGCCATCACCGGCCCNGCAAAGTCGCCTTTTGGAACGTGCTGGAGCCCAGCCTTTCTGTCTCCTATCTCCAACCCTCTGCATGCTCCACCATAAATTCCACCAGCANGGGCTGCTTGCCCAAAATNGCATCGACTGTTCTGAATAGCGCTCCTCTGCTTTCATTGCACAGATTACTTGTTAGCGATTACAGCCAGCTGCCAGGGCTACCACAAAACCAGCCTGGTGTCACCAGCACAGTTGTTCACTTTGCTGGCGATTGCACAGCGCCGCTCATCTGCTAGCCGCCACGTGCATGCGCAATCACTCAGTCCGCCAGCAGCGCACTCCCTGCCGCTTGAGCTGTTAGCACCCAGTGCACTCTCAGCCGCTCAGTCTGCCAGGGGCGCCCGCCCGCGCGCCGCCTCCTCATCACACAGCGCTGCGTACAGCTGCTGCAGTCGGGTCACCATGGGGCCGCGCCGGCCGGTGCCGATGGTGCGCCCATCCACCTCTCGAACCGGGATCTGCCCCGCAAATGTGCCGGTCACGAATGCCTCGTCTGCTGAGTAGACCTGTCCAGATCGGAGGGTATGGGAGGTGGGGTGGATTCAAGCTGCCAATTGGCACGGCATGAAACTCAGCTGCATGCACTCAGTGGCGGCCCGCGGCAGGTCTGCAGCCACTGTGCCGGCAACGCCATTCGCTGCGCAAGCACCCTGCCATCATAGCAGGTACACACAACCATTCAGCAGCAGCATTGCAAGGGCCCTTCACCTGCGTCAGCGTAAAGTCGAGCTCTCGGCAGGGTATGCCCTCCCGCCGGCACAGCGCCAGCACCTTCTGCCGCGTGATGCCGTTCATCTGGTGCTTTGGGTGGGGGGCCCACACCTGGAGGCAGTACAAGGCGGGGATGGCAAAATCATGCCGTATGCCGTAAATATGCTTCATGATGGCGCCCGCTGCCCCATACAGCCATGGCGTGCCTGCCCCAAACCCATGCACACCAGCAACGACGGAGCGGCTCGCTGGTAGGCACCGCCCCCTTCCAAATCACAGCAACGGCGGCTCAAATGGGTTCTCACCTCGCCCTTGCGCACAGCAAAGAAGTTAGTGCTGTTGCAAGTAGCCAGAAAGCCCTGGGGATCCAGCATCAGCGCCTCGTCGGCGCCCGCCTTCAGGGCCTGCGCAGCACCAGAGGAACACACACCGAATCCGCATTGTGCAATGCGTAACTTGGACGCCTGTCCCAAGCTGTGCGTGGCGTTCAATCCCAACTAACCCACTCCAATCTCCCCTGCAACACACAGCTGAGCTATTGCCTACCTGGATGCAGGCGGAAATGCAGTTGAGCTTGGAGTGGCTGTTCCAAGCGGGGTCCTGCACGTCGGGCGACCCCCGCCGCACGTGGCTGGTGAACAGCTTCAGGCCCCGCTCCTGCATAAGTGCAAGCAGATGACTAGACAGTGCAAGTTAAAAGTTGCAGTGTTATCTCAGCGCCGCACGTGGCTGGTGAACAGCTTGAGGCCCCGCTCCTGCAAGTGAGCGAGCAAGTGGGCAGCAGCGCACAATCAGTGCTCCAGGGAAATGATTACTTCAGCAAGCCAACCGGCATTGCAAGCAAGCACCAGAGGTGGGCGGCCCAGCCACCCAAGGCAACCCAGCCTGCCCTCACATTGTGCTGGCGTGGCACCTCCTTGTGCAGCGCCACAATGGCAATGGTTGGCTGCCCTATCGTGATGGCCGGGTTCTGGTGCGGAGTGGGCTTCAGGCCGCGGCTGACCTGCGGCGCAGTGACAAAAAATGGGGTTGGCCGGTCATGCAAAGCTGGGTGCGACACACATCTTGTGGCTCACATTCTAGTGCCACGAAACAACAAGCCATCCAACCAGAGGCATTAAGCACTGGCGGTACCCACCATGAGCCGGATGTGCACGCCATCCTGCATGCCATTGGCATCCACTGTGCGGTACACCAGCTCAGCCAGCTGCTGCTTGGACAGGCCTGCGGAAGGCAGTGCAGCACGCTGGCTGGATGGAACGCAGCAAACCACAGCGGAAACAAGTGTGGTAGCGGCGGCGGCAGCAGTGGCGGCCGGCGTACCCACCGCACCCACTGCTGCTGAGCCCTGCTGCAAGCTGTTAAAAGGCTGGCTGCGATGGTACCCACCAATGTCCAGGTCAATGGCTTTGGCTCCCTCGTACAGCCGGTCCAGATGATCCTGCAGGGTGCACAAACGTGGATCTGTTGAGGACTTTGCTATTCCAAGCAAGTCCTTGAGCAAACCGTGGAGTACGTTGCCAAGCCGCCGCGGCAGGTGGTATGCCAGCACAGCACAGCACAGCACAGCAAGGCAAAGCAATGTTCAGCACAGCACCGCACAGCCTCGCCTGCAGGAAGAGCAGCACTCCGCGAGCCAGGCAAATGCCCTGCCACAACACACACAGCACATCAGAGCGCAGCACCGCCTGGCATGAGCAGCAATGCACCACATCACACCTGCAAGAAGAGCAGCACTCCGCGGTGCAGGCGGATGCCCTCCCACACTCCGTCCCCCAGCATGAAGCCGCTGTCAAACACGGACACTTTCGCCTCTGGCCGCCACACCAGGTCGAAGCGGCCTGCAGTGGGGAGGACTGGGCAATTGCATCACCGCCCCCGTGTACACCTGGCTTGAAGCCAGCACAACAGTTGAGAGCAACATGACCTTGCAGTGGTCAAAGGAGCACATGCCACACAGCTGTACAAGTAAGGCGGGTGTTTCCATGTAACCAGCACAGCCTTCCTCTCAAGCCTGGCCGTTCTTTCCAAGCCTGCACACCCCACCTGTCACTCCGTCTCGCATGCCCACAAGGACATCCTCATTGCGAGAGTCTTCTAAATAAGCCAGCGAGCCGCACTGCATCGCTGGCGGTTCTGCTGCATCTGGGCTCCTGCCGCTCTCTGCCTGCTGCCCGCCCTGCGGCCCCTGCTGCCCTGCCTGCTGCCGCTCAGTGCCCCCAGCGTGGCCCAGCGGGCGCGGCACAGCAGGCCTCAGCGGACGCAGCGCGTGGCGGCGCAGCAGAGCATACAGCGGACGGCACTCCTCCAGCAGCGGCTGCAGGTGCCCAGGCAGGCGGCGCTCCTTGCGGGGCGAGAGCTGTTGCTGCGCGGCCTCAAAGCCTGCAAGGGGTGGCAGCAGTATGGCTCGGCCCAATGTGATCCTAACCGCAGCTGAAATATAGCAGCCAAAAATCCCCTAGCAAGCATCCACACGAAACAGCTCTTGGATAGATGAGGCAGCAAGATGCATTGCATACTGGTCCAAACCAGCGCATGGCGGCAGCAACTTGGTGTCGTACAGCACATTGCTTGCTCACCTGTGGACTTGTGGCTGCCGGCGTACCACCAGGGCGCCCACACACCATCATACGGCTTGGGCCCCGCCGGCCAGCTCAGCATCTGCTCAGCAGGCAGAGACAACCGGGAGACTGGGAGTTGAGGATTGTTGGGTCGGCGCTTTGTGCAAGGTTTTGGCATGTGGGGAAAGCAAAGCAGCATCCGCAGCATCAGCTGGGAGCTGGGGATGGCACGCACGCTACAAGGTTCTCAGCCGGCCCCCTTCCCAGTTACCTGCGGCTGGAACTCGATGCCCAGCGCAGCGCACAGCGCGCGCAGCGTGCCCTCTGGGTCTCGCACCAAGTCATCTGAGAGCACCACCGGCGGCGGCCGCCTGCGGGTGGTAGTGTGGCAGCCGGCTGTCAAGTGCATGCAGCAAGTGCAAGTTGCTGATACTGCTACACGTACAAGCGCTCCAGCACACAGCACAAAACAACGCAGACAAGCTGGCTTGGGCTGGTGCGGGTTGCAGTGCTGTTTGGCAGCTTTCCAACACAGCCAGCGGCAGCAGCTGCTCACCCCAGCGCCCGCAGCTCGCTGTACAGCTCCATAAGGGCTGGGTAGCACGTCTCCTGCAGGTGAGTAACGAAGGAGATGTGAGCTGAACAGGTTGATGCGCAGCGCTGGGTAGCACTTGCTGCAGACCCCAGGCCAGGCGCAGATGTGGCTTCAGCACGTCTGGTCTCGCAAAGCGGCGTCAAGCCCTTGAAAAGCAGCTAAACAACCGCACACAACTCTTGCAGAGAAAGCAGGAAACCACCAGCCTCACCGTCAGCGTGGGCTCCAGCACTTCAGCGAACGAGCTGATGACGGCAGCAGGGTCGCGCACCAGCAGCACGTGGCGGGCGCGGCGCAGCAGCGAGCGATCCACCCCGATGCGGTGCCTGGGTGGGAGGGGGAGGGCAGAAGGTGAGTTAGCAAGGGTGGCGAAATCAAGATGCGGTGCCTGGAGTGTTGGTGCATCAGCAAGGCTGCCTCATTGCTGGACTCAGGCTACCTTGCGCCAAGCTGCGTGATCTCACATGGCCCAACAAACCGAAACGACCCTCACTTGGCCATGTGCTTGGCATACAGCAGCGGCTTGTCGCGCGGCCCCAGCAGCTGCTGCGCCACCACGCGACTGCTGTCTGGCTCCTGGCTCTGCATCACCTGTTGGGTTGCATTAACAGGAGGAGAAGGGCAGCGGGAATCAACATGCATGAGCTGCCCTATGGCGATTACTGCACCGCCCTTGCGAACCAGGTTTGCTTTGTGCCCTGCCTCCTCACTGGTTTCAGCCATGCAGCATCCCAGGCAGCACCGCCCACCCACCAGCTCTGTGTACGGCCGCTCGGCTCCCGTCAGGCGCAGGAAGTGGGCATACAGCGGCTCGTCCAGCACCTGTTTGGATAGGAGTACAATGTGAATGTGCTGTTGCACACACAAAACGTAGCCTGACGACGGCTCCCGGCAGCACCGCAGGAAAGGCAGCACAGCATGCACAGCTGCATCTGCTCGTACGGTGCTGCAGCGGCGTACCTGGCAGTCGGAGCGCTGCGCGAACGAGTACATGAGGCTGGTGGACACGCAGCGCGGCCCGCTCCAGCAGTGAATGGAGCCGGCATCAAAGGGCTCGGCATCGGGACTGGCCGAGGGCCCAGCAGCGCCGCCCGACATCAGGCTGGCGGCGGCGGCGGGCGGCGGCGGCAGCGGCGGCAGCGGCTTCAGGTGGCTGCGATGCCGTCGGCGGTACTATGAGCCGATCTTATGTATCCAAGTGAGCATGCAAAAGACCGTCTGAGAGTCGATAGTGCAGCGGATCAAAAGCCCGACACTTGAACTCGTTCTAGAGGCGCGCAGTCACGCAATGAATGGCGTCGATCACGAGTAGCAGTGATGCAAATCCAAAAACACCGCCCAGCTCTGCGTTTGGCCAGGAACCCTGCGTGTGTGCCCATGCAAATTGCCATGGCATCTGCTGGCTTCCCAGTTGCCTGCCCAACCGATTCCAGGCAAAAGCCGCAATGCGCCGAGCCTAGCATGCGGGCTATAGCAGTCCCCGCAAGGCGGCCCGCGATGCTGCCAGCGCGCCTGGTGGCGCTGCTGGCCCTGGCGCTCACCCTTGGCGCGATCAGCCTCGCCAAGCTGCGGGCGGGGACCGNCCCCACCGCCATCAGGCAGCTGGAGGCGGAGAAGAAGCGGCTGCCCGCGGCTGGGGAGCAGGGCTCCCCCGCTGGCGAGGTGGGAGTCGTTGGGATCACTGGGATGGATCAGTGACGCCGGACCATTACCGCCCAGGCCGCCTGGGCCTCTGCCGCCCGCGCCCACCCGACTCCACCGCTGCCGCCGCCGCCACGCAACCGAATGTGCCGCCTCGCTGCTTCTTGAACTCCGCAGTCGGATAGCTCTGCACAGCAGCAACAAGATGAGCGGCAGCAACAGCAGCAGAAACCAACAGAACCGGGGACTTGCTTCAGGCAGTTCCCCTGGATTCAGCCGGCGCTCGAACAGTTTTACGCCCCCGCATGGGCCGCCGCCAATGCCAGCACCCAGAGCAGCGAAGAGGCGCTTGAAGCGCTGCGTGCGGTCAAGTGGGGCAAGTGAGTGCTCACGGCAGCCGCGAAGTAACCCAAAATGGGGCTGCTGGGGCCGGCTTGGGGTGGTGGGTGCTACGTGCTGGCAGCATGGGCGGCCTGTGGCAGCCTGCAGCAGCCTGCCTGGCGTGGCGGCTTTGCATCACTCGTGTCGTCCTGGTTGATATCGCCTGTGCCGCTGCGCACCATCCCAAGTGCAGGTACCACCCTGGCATGGACGAGGTTATTCTGTCGCTCGATGAGCAGAGCGGGCGGGTGCAGATGGCGATCAGTGAGGTGCGGTGGGTGCTGCTGGGTGTGCTGGAGGGTGCTCTGGTATGTGTGGTCGCTAGCAAGGACAGGGATGCAAAGGTAGGGCTGATGTGCACACCAGCATGCAACCGCCCTGCAGTGTGCACCAGACTGCACCCGGCCTCAGCCTCCTCGACTGCTGCGCTGCCCGCAGACCCCTTGCTGTGTCTGCAGCAAAATGCTCCCTGCGCACACATCCCTCCTCCAACCGCTCTTCTCTGCCACCATCGCCTTGCAGGTGTCGCCCCCCAACCAGGGGCACAAGAAGCGGTGCATGCTGGGCCTGCTGCAGGACGCGGTGGAGGAGCACAATGCTGAGCTGGCGGCGCTGCTGCGGGAGCGCGGCGGCGGCCGAGAGCTGCGGCTCATTGTGGAGACAGAGGACTTTGGGGTGACGTGGCGCGCCGCAAAGTGGAAGCTGCCCGCCTTTGCCATGTGCACCGGTGGGTTGCTGGGGGGTGGGCATGGGCTGATGCGATTGGGGGTTGGGCACGGGTTGTTCATCTTGCGCTGCGCCTCACGACTGCTGATCAGGCGCATGCCGATGGACCGCCGCTTGTCAGCCGGCCCTTTGCCGCATGCAGCATTTGTTGCTCGTCTCGGGCTCGCTGACCCATGCCTGCTGTTTGCCGTTTGCTCCTTCTTCACCCGCAGACAATGACCACACCGACATTCCAGTGCCTGATTTCACGTACAAGTGCTACCCGGAGGCGCGGTACAGGAACAGCAGCTGGCCGTCTATCCAGGTGAGAGGCCTGAGATCAGGAGGTTATCGAGAAACAGGAGGCGAGGACGAATCGGGTGGCATGCTGCTGCTTACGCTGCAGGCCATTTATGTGCCATGCCGTTATTGTTCAATCCGGCGGTGCTGCTGTGCTGCGAGTCCACATCTTCCTGTCCACCACCTTCCTGCCTCTGTCCGCCACTCCCTGCACCTGCTGGTGGTGGTGGTGGTGGCTGCTGGCGCTGTGATGCACAGCCCACATTGCCCACTGCTGCTGAGGGCCCACTATTGTTGCATGGGCAGCTTTTCTGCCCACCCAACTTTCTCCCGGTTCCTTAGCAGTCCTCACCTGCGTCACATGCTGGTCTCATGCCGCTCTGTTCTGCCCGCTGCACGATCCTGCCCTCTGCATCCTACTCATGTTCCATTCTGCCGCGCATGTTGCCCCCTCTTCCCACTCCGCCTGTCCTCCACTTGCAGGACCTGCTGCAGCGCCGGAGCGACATGGTGGGGTGGCACGAGCGGCACCCGCTGCTGTTCCACCGCTCCAACTGGGGCGTGGGCCCGCGGCGAGGGCTCATGCCGCTGCTGCAGAGCTACAGCAACGGCTCAGGTGGGCTGAGTGCTGCAGTGCTGCTGGGAGCCTGCTATGGGAAGAGGCGGCATGAGAAGAACCAGGCGGCGATAGCGGGGTCATGTTGGTGCAGCGCGTGCTGCTGCTGCTGCACTTTTCGAGCGCCATTTTCTGCCTTGCCTGGCTCCTTTGTCCAAGTGCAGCGGGTGTGTCGGCGGTGGAGGCGTTTGGTGCTGAGCTGGACATTGAGGACACCGGCTTTGTGCACGTGGACAAGGGGCAGGTGAGCGCTGCTGTCTGGCAGCTTGCACCTCTGAACAACAAGGTTGGCTTGCAGGCGAGTTGACTGCACAGTTGTGCTGGCACATGGTAGTGTGTTCGCCGCCCCTGCTGGTGCCTGCAAACGCCTAGCCGTCCAGCATGCACCCGCGCCCCCTGTGCTGCAGGCGACGCGCAAGCACGACGCCTTTGTGTGGCTGGATGGCCAGTGCGACTACAAGTACATCATCCACACAGCAGGCTTCTCTTACAGCGGCGGTGAGCTGCTGGCCTGCCGGAGTGGGCACCTGCATGGCTGTTGTTGGGCATGGCGGCAGCAGGCAGGGGCATGGCTTGCCCTGCATGCAGCTGCGGTGGTTGAGCACATCAAGGTTGTGGGTATACACCGTGCCTGCCCAGCATCTTGGCGGCTCTGCCCTCCTCTGTGCACCTGACCCTCCAGCCCTCTCTTCTACACCCGCCGTGCCCTCCAGGCTTGAAGTACAAGCTGGCATGCGGCTCACTGGTGTTCAAATTCAGCTCACCATACGTGGTGCGTTCTGCTGTAGCACGGCTGCCCTGCTGCTTTCGCCGCCGCTGTGGCAGCTGACTTGCACCAAGTTGTCACCTACACCTGCCATGCTGCTACACCAGCACCTGCAGATACCTGCTCACAATGCGCATCCACATGCTGCTGTCCATCTTCTCAACACCATCAGATGTGCCTCTCCTGCACTCCCGCAGGAGTTTTTCGAGCCGGCACTGAAGGACGATGTGCACGTGGTGGCACTGCCTGCTACAAAGGAGGGGGTGGATGTGGAGCAGTTCAAGCAGTCGTCAGGTGGGTTGTGCTGGTGTTATGAACGCTGCTGAGTAATGTTCAGTGGCATTGCCTGCCTGCTTACAAGAAATGGGTGGGTGTGCAGCAGTTCAAGCAGTCCTCTGGTGGGCAGGGCAAGCTGTGATCATGTGTGCGATGAGGTTTGGTAGAAGATGTTTATTGATGAGCAGGGGAAGCACATGCCGATGCAGCAGAGGGGCCAGCAGCCCACCAGGCAGCAGGCGCGGCGAGTCAGCAGCAGGCACAGCTGCTGTGCAGGTGCCAGCGGCAGCTGTCCATACCTGTGTGCGTCGCATCCTGCTGCTGGCGCTGATGCAAAGTCCCCCTCGCTCCCCCACCCCTGCAGCACCGCGCATCAAACAAGTGGTGCAGCGCACGCTCGACCTGCCCGACCAGCCGCCCATAGCGCGGCAGGGGCAGGCCTTTGTGCGGGAGCAGCTCACAAGCGAGGCGCTACACTGCTACTGGCTGGGGGCGCTGCAGCGGTATGCAGAGATATACTACCTGCCGCGCACGCCGGTGCAAGAGGCAGCGAGCGGCGGCGGCGGCACGAGCGCGGTCTGAGCGGACTTGAGAGGCATGATGAGCAGTGCATGAACTGCCATGCATTAAATGACTGCCAATGATTTGATCCATGGACATGCATGAACTTACCAACAATTAAGCGCACGCAGCAGGAAGAGCCTGGCGCCAAGCCTGGCGCCAAGCACAGCAAGCACGTCTGGGGTGTGCATGTGACACCAAGGGGTGCAAGGGTATGGCATGAGCCTGCAGACACCTTCCGTGGCCGAGAGCGTGCACTCACACACAAAGGCGACCCGCATGCCATCTCCCAGTGCCTTCTGCTCCTCCCATCTTTCAACCAGCTCCATGCGCCTCTCATCTTTCATTGTCTGCTGCCCTCTGCCATCTCCCACCTGCCCTCCCTCCCATCTGTCATCTTTCAGTGCCCTTCCATCTCTCGCCCTTCACCTTCCGATGTGCCAGTGCAACCTTTTTGGGGCGCCGCCTCATCACAAAGATTTTAAACCTAGGTTAACATGGATATTAAGTTAACATGGGAGAACATGGAGTTAACCTGCTCCATGTTAGGCAAAACATGAACCTAACCTGCCGCTGGTTAACCTGCTGCATGTCAACCTGCACCAAACATGCAGCAGGTTAACCGGCTTGTTTCCCTGCCCCAGGTTATGTGCTGGTTAAGGACAGGTTGACCTAGCACTTTCCATGAAGCTGTATAGCTGCACGCTTGCTCACTCTTTGCACAAGAAGGGAGTGGGCAAGCTGTAGGCGGGAAGAGAGAGGGGAGGAAACCTGCCCCCGCACGTGCTGCGACGAGCGCAGCGCACCGCCCGTGCCCATGTTTGGGCGCACGCGCGACACCCTGCTTTTCCGCCGCTGCACTTCAGGGGCCTGCCCGATCATGTAGCGTCCCCATTCAGCCGAGCTCCAGCATTCTCGCCGCCTTGCACAGACCTTAGTTGCCTTCCATCCATCCCGCTCTGGCGCACCCAAAGCAGGTCCACCTTTGCACAGCTGCCTGCTTTTTATCATTGGACTCTCCTTCTTCCCACTGTTACACATCACAGCAGAGGCACGCTTACAGTTTGGCTGTACATCAAAGACAGGCACATTGCAGCCATTTCAGTACATGGCTGCCGCTGGGAAGCGGGTCAGGAAGTTGCGACAGAGGCGTTTGCAGCGGGGCATGCACTGATCGGGAGCTAGCGTGCAGTTAGCACAGAGGCTAGGCTGATCGGATGTGTTTTGTGCGAAGGTCCTGGACACTTGAAAGCAGATACAGCGTGCGGGCTGGTTGGCTGGGCCACAGGCAGCTCCGCAGCAGTTGCGGCGGGGCGCGGCAGCGTTTTGGCGTGCTGTGCTCGCTCAGCTCAGCTGAGCAGTGCTGCTGCTGACGCACAGTTGCAGGCCGCCTCAGGTGGCGGCGTCTGGCCAGAGGCGAGGGCGGACTATTACTACTGCTACACGCGAAGTGGGGGCTGCCTCCTCAGCTGCTGAGCCGGCGGCGGCAGGCGCTGTATCTGGGGAGGCTGCCGCCTATGCAGCCGCCTATGAGTCCGCCTTCTGAGCGGGCGCGGCGTGCTGAGCAGGCACAGCATACTGGGCAGGCCCAGCGCCCTCCGCCTCCTCAGCTGGCGCGGCGCTGCAGCCGCCTTCTGAGAGGACGCAGCATGCTGAGCAGGCCCAGCCCCTAATCCGCCTCAGCTGGCAGCGCTGCGGCCGCCCGCCAGGCCGGCTCCGGGGGGAAGGCGGCTTCCAGCTGGGCGCGAGCTGCGCGCACGTGTGGGTCACGATATGCGTCCAGCAGGCCGGTCAGGGAGGTGGGGGGAGGGTCGCCCGGCTGCGGGTTGGCCAGGCGCTCCACAGCCAGCTGGGTGGGCAGGTGCAGCACGCGGGCCTCCGAGGGGGCAATTTAGTAGCTGCGGGGGAATCGGGAAGCAGGGCAGGGGTGCAGGTGGGTGAAGTGCGGGGGACACTCTTGACATGCAGGCAATTCGCAAGCTCCCGCAGCAGCAGCAGCAGCAGCGCATGCAGCGGCAGCATGGCACAAAGGCCGCAGCTGAACCAACACATATGCATGCGCCTGGATCCAACAGCCCGCCCATGCCTCTCCCCGCCGGCCCCCAAACTCACATGTGCACAACGATCGCCAGCACGCAGGCCAGCACCATCGACGCAACGTGCCCCGGTCCGCCGCCCAGCGATGGCATCGCGGCCGCCAGCAGCAGCGCCCCCAAAGCCTGGGCATAGTGCTCCAGCCGCAGGCCCTGCACCGTGCCGGCTCCATAGTCCTCATAGGGCTGGCGGCAGGAGCGGCTGCATGGGGGGCCAGGCGTGGCGGCGGCAGGAGGGCATGGGGCAGGGGCGGGTCAGCGCAAGTTGCAGTGCAGATGAACTTGAAGGCAAGGCGCAGCTCAGGCTAAGCCAAACACGTGGGCGCGGGCGCCCAGTAACGGTTGCAGCTACTTCCTGTGACATGATATGCGTACTGCCCTGGACCCTGCCCGAAGACGCTCACAGGACCTTGCGGGTGGGCGACCACTGCGGGCAGACAACAGCGACGGCCAGGTCAGGCGAGTCCCCTGCCGTCGCAATTTGCAGTCTAGCCAGTGGTTGTTCTCCCCACAAGGTCATGTGAGCCATATCATCAAGCTCCATGGTCAAAGGAGACGAGCGTCCCCACCAGCTGCTTCCCACAGCGTGGCCAGCGCACCAACCGGTGCTCCCAGCCCCTCACAAAGGCCCACAGGACCTTGTGTGGACAAAGGACCACTGCAGAGCGAACACAGCAGCGGCCAGGCCGGGCGATGCCAGCGGCCAGGCCGACGCTAGACTTCTCTCCCGCAGTGCTCCTTTGCACACAAAGTGATGCGAGTCATCCTAGGCATCCGACACGATCATAGGAAGTGAAGGGTGACCATGCTCACGCATGCACCCAGCTGCCTTGCCCGGCACAGCATGCCATGTGGCACAGCGTGGCAAGCGCACTGGCCCCTGCCCCGCATTCCCACAGACACACACATGAACCGCATGGGCAAACGACCACTGCAGGACAAGGCGGCGGCGGTCAGGCCACCGGCGCCTTCTCACTGCACTGCCCAATTGCGCACAAGGTCGGGCGAGTCATCCTAGGCGGCCACTTGAGTGGGCGCTACCGCAATCATGCAACTCTCATGCCGGTAACGTTGTGTGGTCAAACCGATCACTGCAGGGCGAGAAGGCGGCGGCGGCAGGCCGCTACCGCCTTCCCATTGCAGTGGCCCTGCTCAAAGGCGGCCCGCCAGGATGGGCAGTGCAACAAATGAGTCCAGCCTTGCCACCAGCTGCTTCCGTTGCATGTGGCGTGCCACACGCAATGGAAGCAGGCTGACGCAGCTGACTCGTTTGGCCCACTGTCCATCCTGGCTCCTTGCCAATTTGTGCATCCTGGTGGGCCGCCTAGCAAAAAGCATGGCCTTGTGTGAAAAGGACCGCTGCAGAGGGAGGGCGGCGGTGGCCTGGCCGCTGTACTGCCTGGCCACCGCCGCCTTCTCCCAGCAGTGGTCCCTTTCATCCCAGGTCATGCGAACAGCATTGCACCTGCTCCCACCACCCCTGCCTGCGTGTACTCACATAGGTGCTTCGGCAAGGACCCTCTGCCTGTCGAAAAGGGACACAACTTCACTAGACAGGAAGGCGCTCGCAACTCACATGACCTTGTGGGCCATCGATGCTTGCAGGGTGAAGGCGCCAATGGTTCCCATGGCGGACAGCAGGATTGACAGGGGGCCAAACACATTGAGCCCCAGCCTCAGCGCCATCGCTGCAGCAGGATTGAGGACAGGGTGGGAGTTGGGTGGTGAGCAGGGCGGCGGCAAGGTTGTGGGGGCGTGCAGCAGCGCGCAACCTCGATAGCTTTGCCAAGCTGACCCTGTCCAATCAATCACTCGCACGTAGCCCGCCCTGGATTCAAGCGCATGCGTAGCCGCAGCATTGGGGGCCCACCACCACCACCTAAACCCACCACCAATCGAGCAGCATCAAAGCTTACAGAAAGCACAGCCGCCTGCTGCATAGTTCTTGCAGCAGCTGCCAGGCCCCTCCCCACTCACACACGGCACCATATGTGGCAGGCACGTCCAGCACAATGAGGCCCTTCAGCCCCTGCACCGCCTCACCCCGCCGCTGGCCTGCACGGGCAGCGAGCGGCGCCAGGTGTGCAGGCAGCAATTGAGATGCACGGGCGCCGTAGCTGATGTCACGCCGCTGGAACTGCCACCGCCACCAGAGCCACTGTTGCTGTCAATTAGGTGGCAGCGGCACGTGCCCACTTCAGCCACCCAAGGAGTGCAGCCGCAGGATCACAGTCCGCACTCACCGCAGAGGGTCATGATGCCGCCCCACCAGCCGCCCACCCAGAGCAGGGCCAGGGAGAGGTACACAAGGGCGTGGATCTGTGGGGTGTGGGGCAATGCGGGAGGTCAGAACTGCACCTGTGGAGCGGGTTGGTTGAGGCGGTGGCCCGTCGGATCAAAGGCAGGCGGTCCATTTGTGCTTCAGCGGGCCAGGCTGCCGATGTGTTGCGCATGCATGCAGAGCGGAACTGGTTGAGCAGCGCTGGTTAGGTCAAGCGGCCGCATTCAGTATGTGACCGGCGGCATATGCAAGCAAGAGCACTTGCGGCGATCCCTAAACAACCCTTGCAGGACAACAAGCTTGCAAACTGCCAATAACTGTATCTGCACTGCACCCACTGTGAGGAACTGCAGCTGGTTGACAAGCATGCCCAGGCCCGGCAGGCCGCGTGCCCACGCCGCAATGGCGCTGACTGCTCGGCAATGGGAGTTGCAGGTGGAATTGTGATGTTTGGTGGGCGGGAGGGGTGTTGCAACGCCTGAAACGCACGCTCGTGTGGGCCCCAGGCAGGCCCTGCTGCCCAGCCCCTCAGCCTCCCACACTTTGCGGCAGCCACCTACCGTCGCCGCGCAGCAGGGCTTTGATCAGCTCCCAGCTGCTGGCCTCTCCAGAGTAGGGCAGCACAGTGGTCAGGCAGAACCAGATGCAGAGCACGGCCGACAGGCGCCAGCTGCGCCGTGGAGCATCAATCCAGTGCACCAGGTGCTGCAGTGCGGGCAGGTGGGAGGGCAAGAGAGTGACAACAGAGCAGGCAGGGATGGCCATCTTGTGCGTACTCATGTTGTCACCCTCAAGCAGGGTGCAACAGATGCTGCCCCTGTTTGTCAAGCAGGGTGCAGCAGATGCTGCCCCTGCTTGGCACCCGGTATTGGTGGCGCCGCCAGTAGCAGCCGGGGCAGATGCATGGGCACTTGGCAGCAGCGGCAGGCAGCGGCACAATGCAGCGACGGCAGCAGGTGGCTGTG
>JADXDR010000037.1:215413-247939 GCA_025026875.1 Chlorella ohadii
CAGCAGCAGCAGGTAGTGCGGCCCTTCCAGCGGGGTGCGGCACATACAATGCTGCACCATTATCACCATCAGCAGCAGCAACAATACCACCAGCAGCAGCAGCAGCAGCAGATAGTGCGGCCCTTCCAGCACGGCGTGGCGCAGCCGCCGCCCTGGGCCTTCCCGGTCGCCCTGCCTCCCTTCTTCCCTGCGCCGCTTGGCTTCTGCCACATGGGCATGTGATACACTCGCTTCTCGCTCTTGTAACGCTGCCGTTTGTGAGCTGGTTGGTGCATCAATGGAGGCGCGAAGGGGCTGTTCACAGCTGCCGGCATTCAAGGCGGCAGGCAGCGGCGGCTGCTCCATGCAGCCCCAGAGCAGCGGCATCGCACGCTCCGGCACTCTCAACTGGCTCGAGCATCATATTAGAATTCCTCAGGCGCCCCATCGCTTGCCCCGGCTTCGCAAAGCGGCTCTCCGTGCAAGCCCTGCAGCCTGCGGCTGTCGCTTCAGGCTCGCTGCGCGCCTGCTTGCTCATAATCTGGAGATCAGGGACATCAGAGGTGAGCCGGGAGCTGCCAGCCGCGAAAACCCAGTTCGAGCTCCCTGCTGCCGTCCTGCCCGCTCGTGGCTGCCAGCAGGCCATTCAGCAACCTACATCCAGTCGCGTCAAGCCAGCCGCAGCTCCCCCGCTCACCGCCGCACTCACTGCCGCCGCTCCCGCCGCCGCCGGTGCAGCAGCAGCAATCGGGCGGCAGGCGCACGGTGCATGGCCGCGGCCGCGGCGTGAGGGCCTGATCCGCTAGCGGGATTGGCGCCGCCAGCCATGAGCGGCAAGGGCAAGCGTGCGGCAGGTGCTGAGGTGGCCGCCATGAATAAGAAGAAGCTGAAGGGAACAGAGGTGGGGCGGCACTGCTGCTGCTGCGGTTGGCCCGAATGGGAAGCAGATGGGTCTGCTGTGCAAGCATGAGCAAAGCTGCCGATGACTGACCTGCAAATCGGAGATGGACAGGTCCCGCAACCGCTGGCATTGCTGATGGTGCTGCAGGAGATTCTGGCCAAGGTGCGGCGGTTAGCAGAGCGCGTCAAGGCGGAGCCCGAGGTGCAGAAGTGAGCCTGGCTGGTCTCCCTTGCTGTGTTTTGCCTAATGTACWWKGGTGTCTNGGGCNGCTGGAGGCATAAGATCCAAAGCTCCGGAAGTNGGGTAATCAAGGCCGAGGTGCAAAAGTGAGCCTGGCTGTTCCTTTGTTTGATTTCCAGTATGTGTGCTTATTGCTTGCAGGCTCGAACCCAGCTATTGCGCCCTGTTGCCTGCCCGCATGAGCCACCTTGCCAAGCTCCCTCTGCTGCAACAATGCCTGCTGCTGCTCTGATTCAGGCTGCTGCCTGGCAGCTCACAATGCGGCTGCCTTGTCGTTTGGCGTTTGCAGGTCGCTGGCCGAGCTGAACCTGCCGCACGCGTGCCGAGAGGTGGTGGACAAGGACGCCGACGCTGTGCTGGGAGAGGTGGAAACCGCCATCCTCATGGTGCGTGGATGGATCAGCACGCTTTGCTCTGTGGCAATGATGGGTGACGGTGAGAAGGATGGTATGGTGGGTGGACATTCATTCTGGCTGCCTCTGCACATGATTTCCTTCCCAGGTGGCGGACTCCATTTTTGGGCCAGGGCTGCAATGAGGAGTTGTTTGCTTTTGTTCGCTGTTTCCTTCCTCCCAGGTGGCGGCATCCATCCTTCCGGGCGAGGGCTTGACCTACACGCTGCCCAAATGCAACATCTGGTGTTGCTTTCTGCCCTCCTGTTTGTTCACTTGGGGACACCTCTGTACCCTTGTTTCCTTCCTCCTCAGGTGGCCGCCTCCATCCTGCGCGGCGAGGGCTTCACATACACCCTGCCCAACCGCTCCAAGGGCAACCAGCTGTACGTGCCAGGTGCGCCGCGGCACCATTTGGATGCCCCTGTTCAAAGCAGCATGCTCTGCTGGCCTGGACCATGCAGGGGCAGGTTGGATGGGCTTGGTTTGAGGCGCCTTGTTCGAGCACCCAGCCATGTGGCACTCCTGTTCCCGCGTCCCCACCCTGCCCTCACTTACAGGCCCTCACTTACACACCCTCACTTACTCCTCCCCCATCCCCACCCTGTTGGTCATCCAGAGCTGGACCGCATCGTGCTCAAGGACTCGATGAGCCACCGCGCCTTCGCCAACACAGCCACGTGCCGCAAGGTGGGTCCGCCGGCGCAAACCGCGCCGCAGTGAAAGGGGCAGTCATGCCGGCCAGCCGGCGGCTGCAGCGCACGCATGTGGCGTTGGGCTGCAGCGGCTGGTCGTCATGCAGCTGCAGCGCAGCCTGAGCCAGCAAACTCCCAGGCTTTACCACGACGGGCATTCTGCATCGCCCACGGCTTTGAGCGCTCTTACCAGCGTTCTTGTTGTTTCGCCGCTTTCTTGGCAGGCGGTTATCATCATGTGCATCCTGCAGCTGGTGCACGAGCTGCAAGGCTGTTGGTTTCTGCTCACTATATGTTGTCCACCCCTTCTGTCGCACACAGGCGGTGATCACCACGCGCATCCTGCAGCTGGTGCACGAGCTGTGCCGCAAGCGCATCCACGTGACCAAGCGTGACCTCTTCTACACAGGTGGGTTGGTGGGTTGGCGGATTGCTGGGCGGGTGGGTGGGTGAGTGGGTGGTCGATGGTGGGGGGGTGGTGGATGGCTGGTGCATGCTGCTCACCAGGACAGGCTGAGCAGCCTTGGAGACCTGGAGTGTGGCAAGGTGGCATGCAAACATGGGCAGAAGAGGAAGCCTTGCTTGCCAACTGTGCCTGCATAGATCAGACCTCCTGATCACTGGAAATCTTGCCTGTGCAGACGTGAAGCTGTTTGAGGACCAGGGCAACAGCGACGCCACCTGCTGGCCACATGTCCCTGTTTTTTGCCGTTTGCAAACTCAACCTTGCGCCTGTCTTTTTTTCCTTTCCACAGACGTGAAGCTGTTTGAGGACCAGGGCAACAGCGACGCCATCCTGGACGACCTGGCCTGCATGCTGGGCTGCACCCGCTCCTCGCTGCATGGTGGGCGGGTTATTCGATTGCCTGCTGTGGGTGGAAGTATGCCGAGTCTGTGGCACTGGGCCTGCATGCTGGTGTGAGGCCAAACCTGCAAACAGTGCGCAGGCAATCTGCCGAGCCCACCGTGCAGCGAGGAGCGCGTGCAGCCCAGAAGCATGCAGTGGAGGTGCAGCTCTGTCCTGCATGTTTAGCTTGCTCAGCTGCAAAGCCCTCCGTTCTTCGCCTACTGCAGTGGTGGCCTCAGAAAAGGGAGTGGTGGTGGGGCGGCTGACGTTCCGAGAAGACGGAGACCAGATCGACTGCCGGCGCATGGGCGTGGGCGGCAAGGCCATCCCGCCCAACATCGACAAGGCAAGGGAAATTGGCTCTATTGCTTAAGGCATGCGTAACTTGCAACGATGCACTGTGGCGGCATGGCTCTGCAGCCGAAACATTGACAAGGCCAGTCTTGGGAACCTGCTGTTCGCTTTATGAGCAGGCGAGGACGCAGCACTGCCCCCTCTCCTGCTCAGGTCTCTCAACACCTTGCGCCTGTCAATGGGTTCCGATGCAGGTGGATTCCATCCAGTCGGACGCCCTCTTCATCCTGCTGGTGGAGAAGGACGCAGCCTTCATGCGACTGGCGGAAGACCGCTTCTACAACCAGGTGGGTGGGAGGAGCAGCCGTGTTTTACGTTGGTTCGTATTGCTAGATTGGCGGAGAAGGACGCAGCCTTCATGCGACTGGCGGAAGGTCGTTTCTACAACCAGGTGGGTGAAAGATTGTGGTGTAATATCTTGGGCGCAGAAAGGTGCGGCTTACATGCGGCTTGCAGAGGACCGCTTCTACAACCAGGTGGGTGAAAAGTTGTGAATTCGTTAGCTGCTATATATCTTGGGCGCAGAAAGGTGCGGCTTACATGCGCCTGGCGGAAGACCGCTTCTATAACCAGGTGGGTATTTGACGCACATGCGCTCTCGTCCGTTTACTTTGGTTCCTGGCAAGAGCTGAGCGTAGAATCCCTGTCTGCCTCTCGCCTCCAAGCCGCCTGTCCACTATGCGCTGAAAGTCCTCTCTTTCTGGTTTGGTGTTGACATTGCACAACGCCATTCCTTTTTTTATTCTTCTCCCCCACCGCAGTTCCCCTGCATCATCATCACCGCCAAGGGCCAGCCAGACGTGGCCACACGGTGAGCGCTGATGAGGTGCTTCCAATCCAGGGCGGGTTGCCCTCGCTGGCTGGGCATGCGCCCCTTGCTGGCGGCTTGGCAGGCCCGCCTCCCACATGCACTGCATTCAGCACGTCGGTGCTTGCCGCCAGGGGTGCTGGCGCCCGCCTGTGAGCCTGTCCCCTTGCTTCCCACCTCCTGCTGAGAGGCCAGCGCCCTCTCCCAACTGTCCACCCAACGTGTCCAAACTGCAAGCCTGTTCCTAAACCATATGATCTGCAGCCTGTTCCTGAAGAAGCTCAAGCAGACGCTGCGCATCCCGGTGCTGGCGCTGGTGGACTCGGACCCCTACGGCCTCAAAATCCTGTCCGTCTACATGAAGGGTGAGACGCTGGTGCCTGTTCCTGTTTCTGGTTGGTTTTGGGGTTCCTTTGCCCAGTTGTGCTCGTCAACTCGGACCCCTACGGCCTCAAAATTCTGTCCGTCTACATGAAGGGTGCGCTCCCTGACTGAATGGCAGGTTCAAGAAGGGTAAAAGCTGTGACTTGGTGGCAGTCGTGTGGGGGGTCGGACCCCAACGGCTTCCTTATGCCCATCACAATGCCGCCTTCTGTCAGGCTCGATGAACATGTTGTCCAATTGTTGCCTCTCCCGTGCTTGCTATGGAGAACAAATATCCCGTCTCCTCTGTTCCTCAACAGGCTCGATGAACATGTCCTATGACTCCTCCAACCTTACCACCCCGGACATCAAGTGGCTGGGGGTGCGCAACCGCCTGCTGCTGTGCACTGCCTTGTGCTTGCTGCTGCTCGGCAGGATCAAATGCTGTGGCTGCTGCACCTGCCTCACAGCTGGGGGTGCGCAACTGCCTGCTGCTGTGCACTGCCTTGTGCTTGCCGTGCTAATGCTGGGTGCATTCCCTGCCTGCTGCCGCCTGGCGCCCTCCCTGCTACCTCCTTATGCTTGCTGCTGCTTGCCAGCACTAAATGCTGCAGCCATGGTATTCTTGAAGGACACTCGTCGGCAGCTGTTGACATGCCCCGCCGTGTTGCCTCACGCTTGCTACCCTGCAGGTGCGGCCCTCGGACCTGGACCGCTTCAACATCCCGCAGCAGTGCCGCCTGCCCATGACGGACGAGGATTTGAAGACCGGGCGCAAGCTGGTGAGCAGTGAATGCAGCTGCCGTGTGCCTGCCTCTATGCGTGCGATGTTGGTTTGCTCGCGGACTAGACGGCAGGGGAACGTGGGTGAAGGCTGTGTGCGGGCTGGCGCCCGGCTGGTCTGCTGTGAGCAACAACAACAACCGAGGACTGGCTGCCTGCGCTTCCCACCTGCCCTTGTCTTGACAGCTGGAGGAGGAGTTTGTGAGGGCCAACAGCAAACCTGTGCAGGTTGTTGGTCACGTTTCCCACCAGCCCCACCACACACACAGCCCAGCTGCCTGCCTGCCTCCCCACAGCTGGAGGAGGAGTTTGTGAAGGCCAACCCCGAATGGGTCAAGGAGCTGGAGATCATGGTCACCACCAAGGTGGGCACAGCTTGCTTGCTTTGATGGGCATGTTCAGCCGTGTAGCTGCCCATGGCGACTCGGACGCTTCCTGGGCAGCTGCCGCAGCCGGCTTTGGAGCCAGCCCGACCTGGGCCCCACCTTGCTTCCCCGGCAGGTCAAGGCTGAGATCCAGGCGCTCAGCTCCTTTGGCTTCCAGTACCTCTCGCACCAGGTGGGCCGCAGGAGCAGGATGGGGGCTGGAGGGCTGCAGCCTGTGTCATGCGTGGATGGGTAGTGCGATCTGCCATGCCCCGGCCCGAGCGCTGCGCATGACTTGTGCCCCACTGCTCGTGCAAGCGACTCAGCGCTGCCCCTGCCTCCCCCTGCGCAGTACCTTCCGCTGAAGCTGCAGGAGGGCGACTGGATCTAGGCAGGCCGCGCTTGGCAGCAGCAGCCATGGCGCACAGCAGCAGCCGCAGCACACGGCTCACAGACTGCACGCATCGCGACAGCAGGCATGCGCTTGCTGAGCTTGTCTGTCGGCCAGCATAGGCAGGTACAGACCAAGTAGCAAAGCAGGTGCAGCCGGGCATTGCCGCGGTCGCTCGCAGGCACAGCACTGCCCCGTGCCCTGCCTCCCAGCAGCAACCTATGCTGCAGCACCTGCCTGGTCCCGGTTTCATGTTTGTGCTCCCCACTTGACACTCCCCGCTCAACGCTCCCTGCTTGACGTTGGCCCTGCACCGACCCCACCTCAACACCAATGCTGTTCCGTTCTGGAACTAGGCCCGCTCCTTCTCTGTCTCACTGAGCACTGTAACTGCTCAGCCCGGCTGATCCAGCAAAGTGCCAAGGTGCAGGCAGCAGCTCTGCTGGCGCAGGAGGTGGTCGCCGCCTCGTGCCCCCCGCCGGCCGCTGGCTGCATCGGGCTGCCATGCCTGATTGTTGGGATTCAGCTGTGCGATCGCAGGCTGGACATTATCCCGCCTTTTACTCCGCGGTGGACGGCGCCCGCAGCCACCGCTCGACTGACTAACGTTTGTCAACCGGGACAGGGCGCTGCGTGCGATGGCGCTATCCTGCAGCCCCAACACTGAGGCTGAGGCTGGGGGCCTGCAAGCGCCTGTGTGAGCACCGCCGCGGTGGGGCAAGCGCCACGAACCGGCTTGTGCGCTTGCAGGCTCCTGTAACGCATCTTTAGAGTGCCCCGGTGTCTTTGCTTGCCGGCAAAGGGCAAACGAGTGAGATTCCCGGGGCGCTGCATGGAGCGCAGCAGGGGCGGCTGTGGCCGCTTAGCAACACAATCCTGCCTCCGGCCCGCCTATCCTGCGTCCCGTGCCGCCTTGCACACATACAGGGCGGCTCTACAGCCTCTCCGCAACACTCTGCGAAGCACCTGCGACCCCCGCCGCCTCGTCTGACGCCGCCAGCATGTGCTGTCCCACCATCTACGGCTCGCGGCCCATGCCCGAGCAGCCACGGCAGGTCACGCCGCAGGACGTGGAGCAGGCGAGCTTGAGTTGCCCAACTCAGGGCGGGAAGAGCCGGGTGCCCGCTCTGCACGCCGCCAGGCCCCGCGGCCGCCTGATCCAGCCTCGGGAGGGGCCTGGAAGGCGGGGCGCGGCGCCCTAGCCGGCCCTGCAGACCGGCCGCCGCCCTCCCACGGCCCGCCGCCTTATCGGCTGGGCTCTCGTCCTGCAGGCACGCGTTCTCACCGGCCCCGCTCAACTTGCATCCCCCCCATTGCCTCCCACGCAGGTCCACATGGCCCTGGAGCGCTGCATCGGGCGCGGCATGAGCAAGATGGAGTCGGTGCAGCTGCTGGCGCGCCTGGGAGTGCCGCCCAAGTTTGCCGCCATTGGTAAGTCGCGCGACATCGCGCACAGTTGAACACCCCCACTGGCCCCGCCCGCCCAGCCGCCCAGCAGGCCGGCACGCCTTGCAGGCACATGCTGCTGGCTGTCACAGCCGCCGCCGCCCGCCGCCGGCGTGCCGCCGGGGCACGGCCGGATTTCGGTCTGCAATATGCCTGCTCGCCTCAGTCCAGTACGCAGGAGGGGGCAGAGGCTTGCTCGGCGCTCCCCCATCTGTCCTCCTTGCTCGCTCAAGCATCCCCCTTCCCCCACCCTGTGTGCCCCTTGCAGTGTGGGAGCGGCTGGAGGCTGAGAACCCCGAGTTCTTTGCTGCTTACAACGCCCAGCTGGAGGCCACCGCACAGATGGAGCGCTGCACCCTCTGAGCGGCGCCCCGCCCCGCCTCGGCTCGCACAGCGGCAATGCTGCAGGCCGCGGACCCACGCTCGGCGCTGCCTTAGAGCGCCCAGCTGCCGCCGCCGCAGCCCAGCTGCCGCAGCCCCTAAGCCCCACGCTCTGAGTCCGCTACCCCCCGTTTCTCCAGCCCATGCGGGACACCGGCTGCTCGTCTCCACAGCGCCGGCCGCCCCTGCCTCGGACCCCCNTCGGACCCCCGCCATCACACCTAACCCCCCCCCCTGCCCCCCTTCTCTCCCCGCCGATCATAAGGGTGCGCCGCTCTCGCCGGCGCCCCAGCCCTGCCTAAGCTCTGTACCATTTTTTCATGCTCAACCCAACCAACCAACAACGGCTCACGCNGGCCCCCGGGGCGCACCCACCAACCCCCCAAGTGCGCCCCCCAACTTGACTCGTGCCTCSCTGGCGCGTGCAGCGGTAGCGCCGCGGCCCCCAGCCGCCGCCCGCCCCTGCCCCGCTTCAGTGCTGTCTCGATTCTGTGACTTACCTCGCATCTCAAACGAACTCGCCCGCCCCGTTCGTTGCGCCGCGCTGCCCTGTTTCTCTCCCCTCGCCGATTCTTTACCCATCCCGCCTTTGCCGCCCCCACAGTGTGCCACCCATCTCTCCACCCCCATGCTTTCCCACAGCCGCCGCTCCAGTTTTGAGCCGTCCGCAGATCTGGCCACCCCGCCCCCCAATCCTGCAGTCTGTGTCTCCCCTTCTCAATCGCCCGCCCTTCCTCAATCTCTTGACAGCATGCACAGCACCGAGCGCCGATACGCCGTGCATGACCCCACCCCCCCGGTTTGAGCGATCCCCGCTGGCACACCCCTCGCCTTTGACCCTGTATCACAGCCGCCGCATACGAAAGCATGCGCTGCATGCACCCCAACGCACGTCCTGCTACCCCCCGCCCGCCTGACCATGCTTTTTTCGATACAGGGCCCGGGCCGGCCCGCCGTTCTCCCCTTTTCATTCCTTTCTCCTGCCTGTTTTAGCCACTGCCTGTTTGCCCCAATTGCATTCCGTCGAGCCTTGATCGAGACTAGATGATGCGCCCGCCCGCCTGCCTGCTGTACCGCCCTGCCTGTTTGTGCCCCCTCCCCCCCAGGGCCTCTCACCCGCCTGTTCGTACCCCTGTTCCACTGAACTGCTCAGCCGATTGATACCGTCGTTGAGGCCGCCCCGGCTTGAAGGGGCGGCGCCCAACCCGCATTGCTCAGGACTTGCCTTGCCCCCACCAAACTGCCCGCTGATGAATGATGATAGAGCGCACATGCTAGCTGTAACAGTTCGAGACGATGGTGGGAGAGAGAAACTGGGAGTGCAGGGATGAACAAGGGATGTTGAACACAGGAGCGGATCAAAGGAATCAGCAGCCCTTGCACAGCGGTGCTGTTCCGCCGTGAAAAGTTGCCAGCAAGCAGGCTGTCGTGCGCCACGCCGCTATGCTGCACCGCCTGCCGCCTGCCGCACCGCTGCCACCAGCAGCCGGTTCTCTCCGCTCACATTTGAGGGCACATACTTGACCAGAGCCGCCTCGAAACCCTGGCGCCGCAGCCAGCGCAGCCGCGCAGCGTCAATCAGCCGCTTGCACAGCTGGCCAACCGCGATCTTGCGCTCGCGCGGCAGATCCGCCTGCGGCCGCCAGCCCTGCGCTGCATCCGATGACAGCGCTGCGGCTGCGGCAACAGACGCCGGCTGCTGGTGGTCCTGCTGCTGCTGTGCCGCACCCGCTGCTGCCGCTGCAGTGGGCGGGGCGGCTGCCGGCTCGTCTGCCTGCTCAGCGGCTGCCGGCTGCTCCTCCTCCTCTCCCCCTTCCTCCTCCCGGCTGCGCTTGTGGCTGCGTGGCTGCCCTGCACTGCCTGCTGGCTGCTGCGCCTGCTGTGCCTGCTGGGTTGCGCCCTCCTCCCCCTCATCCTCGCTGCCACCAAAGCCAGCAGGCGCCTCGTGGCCGCACTGCAACCAAGGCGCATGGGGGAGCGAAGTACTGTCGGGTTGCATGCGCCAGCAGAGGGCAAGGCAAGCTGTTGGCAGCAATGCCACATGTATGCACACCCGACACTCATCTGCCACTAAATGTCACTCAGCACTCGAGCAGCAGCACTCCCAGCCACCCAGGGCACAGCACACAAGCATGGCTTGAACAGTTTTCCAACGCTTGCGGCTCACCAGGGCCCATCCGGTCATCCACACAATGGCCTCAAACTCTTGAGGGCTGAACCCCAGCTCGCTGAACACCTCCTGCGCCACCAAGTGCCGCCAGCTGCACCGGTGGTGGCAGCAGGTGGCCACAGCCAGCCCCCGCMCTCCACCGGCGGCTGGGATGGGCCCGCCGCGAGGGGGGTCAACCACTGCTGCTGCTGCTCCTGCTGCTCCTGCTGCTGCTGCTCCCTCTGCCGCCGCAGCAACAGCGTCTCGCTGCTGCGCTGCTGCCTGCTGCTCTTGCACCGCTGCCGCATGCCCCTGCCCCTGATGCTGTGACAGTCCCAGCTGGCGCCGCCGCTCGCGGGCGCAGCTGCGCAGCGTAAAATCGGTCGCTGCCCCGCACAGGTGCTTGCCAAAGGCCACCCAGGGCGCCGCGCCGCCTTGCAGGCCGGACACCTGTTCAAGAGGGTGGGGGGCGGAGGGCAGTTGAAATGTTGTTGGAAGCTGCGCTCAGCAGGTTGTTTGGAGTGTGCAGCGTGCAGCGGCCTTCACCCGCCAGCCAACCGTCCGGTCGCAAGATGGCAGCGCCAAGTGCGTGTGCCCTTCCCCTGCCCTCGAGCAGGCCATCAGAACCTAGCATCCACCTGGTGCACCCACCTGCGCCACGTCAAAGTCGGCTGCTCACAGTGCTTGCCCTTGTTGTCCTGAAGCAGGCACCACGGCTTGCGCCCCAGCCCACCTGCGCCACGTCAAAGTTGGCGATGTCGCAGCGCAGCCGCTGCATCTCCAGGTGCCGCATGCTCCTGCAGGGGGCGGGCGGGGGAGGTAATGTGCCAGGTTAGCAGTTGTAAAGGTGCCGCATGCTGCTGCGTGCATGGCTCGTGAATGCTTGCCTGCGTACCTCCAAATGCAGCGCAGCCGCTGCATGTCGAAACAATGCCTGCTCTCATGCCACCGCAGAGCAGGGCAGGCAGGCGGCAGAGCAGGGAGGCGACGCTCAGGCCCCTACCTGTCTGCCTTCTCCTTGAACCCGCGCACATCCATCATCACCACCTTGCTGGCCGAGGGCGTGCAGGACGCCAGCATGTGGCTGCACAGGGAGGGGAGGGGGAGAGGCAGGTGTAAGCAGGCTAATTGCACATAGCTTGGATGAGTTGAGCTACCCATTTGCCGCTGCGCCAACAAATCAACACGCTCCACAGGGCACGCAACACTGTCCATTGAAACAGATTCCTGGCTTCTGAGCCGCTGCAGCCGGCACAAACAGCCGTAGCTGCAGCGCGCACCAGAGGTAGCCCTTGCCCGCTCCATACTCGATAAACGTGGTCTGCTCTGCTCCTTCGAGCAGCCCGTGCTGCTTCATGTTGCCCACGATTGACGCCTGCAGGTGTAGATGCATGGTGCAGGTGCAATGAGTGGGTGGGCTTGTTGAGGGCTGGGTGCAGCAGGAGTAAAGGGGCAGGCTCAGGTTGGCCGAGCACAATGGTTGTAGACTGGACTGGTAACTCTGCAGGCTGGCTTGCTTGAGCAACCAGATGAGACAGCTGCGCACTGCAAACCCACACCAGCCGTGACACCCCACTGCGCACCTGCTGCTGCGCGTGCTTGAGCGAAAAGGGGCGGTTGGCGGTGGCCGATTCGGGGACCAGGAATGGTTCCGCCTCAGGCGGCACCAGCAGCGACAGCGGCTCCGGCTCACAAACCTGAATGCAAGCCAGGGAGGGACATGCGGCACGGTTGTCAGCAGCCCACGCAACCAGTCGATGGAGCAGGCAGCCTGCAACGACCAAGGCACACTGGCTGCAACAGAACGAGGGCACAAGCAGAACACGACATGCATGCCTGCACACGCAAGTCGCCCTTCCAGCTTGCGGGCTCAACCCCACCTGTTCACAGGCGGCCTCGATGCGGCGCAGCAGCTCCTCAAAGCCCTGCTCGCCCAGCGCTGCCGCATACGCTGCCTGAAACGCAGCAGGCCCCTGCGCACCGCGGCCGCGGCGCCGCCGCGGCGCCTCGCCAGCTGCCGCCGCCGCCGCTGCGGCCGCCTCGGCAGCCGCCGCCTCTGCTGCCACCGCTGCCGCCACCTCAGCGGGCCACTGCACCTCCTCTCCCTGCCCGCCATTGATGCCCTGGCTGTAAAAGGGCTGCGCCTGCTCTGCCATGATCCGCCGGTAGCCCGGGCACTTGTGCTTGTGTTTCTCAAGCTCGCTCTCCAGCACAGTGTGGCCGCCCTTGGGGTCCCAGGGGCACGGCACGCGCTTGGGACCCGTCCCCTGCGCAAGGGAAACCACAAGGGGGCAGCGGGTCTTGCAGCGCCAGCAGGTGCGGCAAGCCAACCGGCGGCACAACTGCTGCACGCGGCGCGCTGGGCCGTGGCCTGGAGCAGGGCTAGGCCCCGCCCCCACGCTTGCCAACGTAACTCACCTCTGCAAAGTAAATGTGGTTGCCGCAGTACTTCTTGCCAGGGATGGCGTCAAACTTGCAATGGCGCCGCTTCTGCAGGCAGGGTCACCCTCAACGATGAGTTGACACTAACAGCGCGTGCCTGCAGGGCTGCCCAGCAGGTGTGCCAAACGATGTGCAGTTCGCACCTTCTCCATGTAGTAGTGGCACTTGCCAGGCGGCCGCTCCTCCGCCGGCTGCCCTGCCGCTGGGGCCACAATCGCAGGCGCCTGGGCAGCAGTGGCGGCGGCGGTGGCGGCGGCTGGCGCCGCCTGCTGCTGTGCCGGCTGCGCGGCGGACATTGCGGCTGCCTTGATTCTCTGGCGCCTTGGGATGCGATGAGTCGGGTGCAGCGGGGCTGGGAGGCAGTGCAGGCTGCAGACGCCGACCATGCAACCGCTGCAGTGGAGTGTTGGCTGCTGCGGCTGCTGCAGGTAGATCTGCGCAATGCCCTGACCTGCTTGGGCGCCTTGCATGCATCTTAGGCCGCCGCCCATTTGGCAGGGTTGTTCATGCTCGCGCACTTCGTTCCGTGCAGCCGATCGCCACTCCCCAGTGACGTTGAGCAGTCAGCCATGGTGTGCAGCTGCGGCAAGTGCCTTCACGGCGCGCTGTCGCCGCGGATGGCGTGCCGCCTGCAGAGAACGGCGCCCGGGTGCTCCGACATGATCATCGACAGCATAAGCTGGCAGGGTGAGCGGCGACAGGGCCGTGCGCCCGCTGCCGGCACCTGCCGCTCGCCCGCTCGCTCGCCGCCGCCGGCCCGCCAAACCGCTCTCCCGGTGCTGGCCCCAAATCGCTACGCGCCCGACGGCCGCTGCTCTGCTGCTTTACTGGTCTGTCCACAGGGGATGCGCCAGTGCACGATCCGGAGGTCTACATGCTCGACTTTGCGCCGCCTGAGCTGCGCATCGAGGTGGGTGCTCTTTGTTCTTGTGGCTGTGCCGGGCAGTGCAGAGACGTGCCAGCCAGCGCGCCCTGGGGCCGTTGCTTGTTTGAGGATGCCGCGGGGCACTCCTATAGCTGTGGAAAGGATGCCGCACGGCAAGTGTGGCACAACATGCAGGCCTTTTCACGGCGCTGCAACACCAGCCAACCCGAGTCCTAGCTTGTGGCTGCTCTGGCCCCTCCGCTCATGCCCACTCACCCTCCGCCCTTCCCAAACACATGCCCACCCCACGCAGGTCACGCGCCAGTTTGTGGTGGGCTTTGCCAACTGCATGGCAGCCGCGGGGTACCTGGTCAGCCAGGGCCAGCTGCCCAAGCCGCGCCTGCTGGCCCAGATGCTGACCATCGTGCCAAACCTGGACAAGGCGTGAGTGCCAGGGCTGGCTTGTGTTGGTGTCAAGGAGATGGCATTGGTTCCTGTGTCTGCTGGGCCTCACTGCTGCCCAGAGGTTTGTAGAGGATGCACGTGCTGGCGCAAATGCGGACAAGGCATGAGTGCATCAACAGCCGAAGGATGTGCAGCAGCAGTGCTGAGGCTGTAGCTAGCTGGGCGTTTTGCACGGCGATGGCTCATCACATCAACCTCAATTGCGTGTGCCCCGCCCTGCAGGGCCTCCAAGCACTACCTCTCTCGCGGCGGCACAGCAGAGTACGCTCTTGATGCCCTGCTGTTCCTCATCTGTGCTGCTTACTGCCCACTGATTTGCAGGGCCTCCAAGTACTACCTCTCTCGCGGCGGCACAGCAGAGTACGCGCTTGATGCGCTGCTGGCCCGAGTGGAGGAGGAGCACGAGGGCCTGGGGGACGGCTCCTTTGTGCAGGCAAGGGGATACAAGTGTAGATGCTGTGCGTAATTTCCAGCGGCTGGATATCTAGCGGCTGCCCGGGTGGGGCAGGCCAGGAGCAGGGCTTGGGGGGCGGCTCGTTTGTGCAGGCAAGGCGCAGCGCTTGCGGGCAGTTGTGGTGCAGGCAAGGGGCAGCACCTTGGGGGACGGCTGCTTTGTGCAAGCAAGGCGCGGTGCTGGTGGGCAGCAGCTGCCCTGGTGCACGCAAGGCAGTGCCTGTTGATGAACCTACAGGGCATGGCAGTATATACGCGGCAGGCAAGGCCAAGGTTGTATGCCGCAACCCTGCCTGCAGGACGAGGCCAACGCCAAGGCGCTGCAGGCGCTGCCGCTGTGCCGCAACGACGGTGAGACTGGGTGTGTCTCGCTCCAGCGCTGCTGCGCCACTCTCTGTGTCTTGTGTGGCTTATGGCCGCTGCCCGCCAAGCTTAGGTGCCCTGCCGTCCCCCACCATGCCGAACCTGGGCTGCTTCCACCCAGACTGTGCATGCCACAGACCAGTTGCAGCTACGGCACGCCGACCTGCAGCTGTCTGAAACCTTGCCCAGTCCCCGCTTGTCTGCCCACCTGCAGACCAGTTCCAGCTGCTGCGCCAGCAGCTCTTCTGCAACTCCGACTTCTGGCCATG
Organism: Chlorella ohadii; assembly: GCA_025026875.1. Lineage (NCBI taxonomy): Eukaryota > Viridiplantae > Chlorophyta > Trebouxiophyceae > Chlorellales > Chlorellaceae > Chlorella > Chlorella ohadii. Next base: position 230,365 of record JADXDR010000037.1, read on the forward strand.
TGCGTGGGTTTGGATTTGATGTTTCATGGTTGCTGTGTGTTACAATACGTTTGGGGGTGGTGATGCACACGTCCGGCTGCCTGCTGTGCGGCTTGCATATGTGGTGGCAGCGGCTGGGCAGCAGCGAACTCACCTGCCTGCCTTGCGCACCGCCCTCACCTGCCTGCCGTGCTCCCTGGCCCTGCAGGCGGGCCCTACGGCTTTGACGAAGAGGAGGAGGGCGGGTGGACGGGCGAGTCTGGCGCGGCAGATGACGACGGCTGGGTGCACTACGACACTAGCAACTGGCAAGTGTAAATGTAGGGCATCGTTTGGCAGGGTAAAGCATGCTGCCGCGGCTTTCGCGGCGCAACCGCTGCATGGCCCTGGTGCTGCCGCCGCCTGGCTGGTTACTGATTGCCATGTGCTGGTGGCCCCTGCAGGAAGCCGCCAGCGGCGGCGGCAGCGGCCCCCGTGGCGCCACCGCCTGGGGCAGCCAACGGCGGCAGCTAGCTTGGGGAAGCGAGCTTCTGGGCCGCAGCTGAGCCATGCAGGCTGGCTGGCCCTAGTAGGGCTTGGCGGTGTGGCTCGCTTCTCCAGTAACTCAACTCGAACCCTCCACTGCACGTGCTCTCTCAGGCGCTTGTATGCTTCCACCCATTTTTGCTGTTGTGCTGTTGTTCTCACGGGCGGTTGGCCGGCAGCTCGCACTGTACCCCCTGACCAGGACTGTTTAGCCCTTGCCTTGCTGCTGTGACCGCTGCCGCCAGCCGCATGTTGCTTGTACACTACCATCCCCGCCCGAATTTGCCTGCCTGACCTGGGCTGCCGCTCGGCACGGGCTTGCACGGCTCTCTGTACCACCAGTCCACGGTATGCCTGTGCAGATTAACTGCTTTTGGTTGAGCGGCCGCCCCCTCTGCATTCAAGCCCTGGCGAAGTCCCGTCCGTGTAACTGGCACGTTGCCTGGCAGCGAGACCGCCGGTGACCCCAACGGCCCCATAGCGCCCTCCGCTGCCACGGCAGCTTGGATCGCCGGCTTTGACTGGTTGGACTGGCAGGAACTCTTAGCCATGTTCACGGCTGCATTGCACAGCTGGCCCGCGGAGAGTGCAGCTGTGTGCGCCATCGAACACCAAAAAGGGTTGAGGGTAGGGCGAGGTCTAGCGGCGCCAGCTCAGCCCATGGCAGCCCAAACACAAGCGCCCCTCCATCCGCCCCCACATTCTGCAGGCCTGTACATTTGTGAACGCGATGCGAGGCGAAGTTCTTGGTCAGAGGCAGGCCAGCCCGCGCCCCAGCCCGCTGCCGGGCTTCTACCACCTCCCACCCCGCGCGGGGCCCGCCATCATCGACAGTGTGTTTGCTGGAGCACCACCTGAGGAGATCGAGCAGCTCTGCGCCTTTCTGCTGGGTGAGCCTTGTGGCCCACCACTTGCCCTGCCTGCCCGCAGCCCCCAAACAGCGGCCGGGCAGCTCTGTTGGGGATCACAACTCGTCTGAGACGCGAGGGAGGCGGACGGGAGGTGCTGGCAGAACCAGCATATCAGGAATCCCGGCCGAGGCCACTCCTGCAAGTTGCCGCCGCTATGGAAGTCCGAGCGAGCAGCCACCAATGAACTGCCCACTCCCACCTCACCTGGCCCTCACCAACACGCAACCTGAACTCTCCCCTGCCTGCAGATGGCGACGATGGCGAGCCGCTGCAGGCCGGCAAGCGACCCAGCAGCGCGCAGCCGGCGCTGAGCTGCGCGGTGGCCCCTCCACGCGACCAGCGCTCGCCGCCGGCCGCCCAGCCCCAGACCCCCTTCTCTGCCATCGCGGCCTCTGCCTGGCCCGCCCACGTGTCTCCCTTTGCGTTGGCCACCACCCCCGCGCCCAAGTTCACGCCACCGCGCAGCGCCAGCGGCAGCGGTGGCCCGCCGTCTCCGGCGCACACTGGGGACCGTGCACTCAGCTGGCTCGCTAACTGGTGTGCCCGCGCGGAAGCGGAAGGCATCGAGTGCCTGCCGCCGCCCAGCCAGTCCTCGTGGCAGCAGCTGGTGGCCTCGGGAAGCCTGAGCGGCACCCTGACGCAGAGGTGAGGGCTGGCTGGCATGGGATACTGGGGGTGGGATGCGTGGGGGGTTGCAGGGACTTGCCCCGTGGGAGGGGTAGTGGATGGCCGGCCTGCAGCCTGGCAACCCACCCCATCAACCAGCCAGCCCGTCAGCCACCCAATCAGCCCTGCTATCGGCATTCCCCTTACACATTTGCGCCTCCTCACCACTCCACCCCCGTGCGCAGCACCCAGAGCCTGCCCCCGCCGCCACCGCCACTGCCTGTCACCAGCGCCGGGCCCAGCGCCGCCAACCCTAGTGCCGGCTCTCGCGCCAACAGCGGCCTTGCCGGCTGCCACCGCTGCGGCGGGCCCGGCGGCAGCACGCTGCAGCCCAAGCGCCGCCGCATGGATGCCAGCCAGATCACTGTGCGCTGGACTGTGCCGGAGTGTTACATCTGACCGGCTGCCAGCACCCACCGGGCTGCGCCCGCGCAGTGCGCCTGCTGCTGAGCTGCCACCAGCCTGCCCACAGCTGGCCCTCGTTTGTGGTGCACGGGGCTTACAACCCTGGCACCCAAACAACCACCTTGTGCATGACACACACACACACACACGCACACGCACACGCACACGCACACGCACACACACACACCGTTAGTACCCACACCCTCTCTCGCCCGCTCGGCTTGCTCCTCTGTSGCAAGCAAATTTTNGCTTCCCCCCACCCAAGCCAACTCGCGAGCGAGAGCTTTTCCCCATTCACTTCGCCACCGGCACATCAAGCTAGCTCACTTTGCATGTCCTTCTTTTCATTAGCGCATATTGCGCCCCGCGCGCCCCAGCACTCTTATCGAATCCTTCATTGCCATTACGTAAGCTCCGCACTGCGCATGCGCTGATACCCTACAACGCACTGCACGTCTTGTTCCCACTTGGCGACACTGCTTTTGCCGGGCCCTCGGACGCACATCCGCCCAGTTGCTCTTCTGCACTCCCCTACCCACGTACTCGTTCTCTCTACTGTTCTCTTCTAAGTAAGGTCTCCCCACTGCCACTCCGTCCAGCTTAGCTGCCTCTCGATGCCCTCTGCTCACCCCGCTGTGTTGCGCAAGCTTGATCGCCTGCCCATCGTAGCGGCGCTGTATTCCCAATCACCTCCTCCCCTCCTCACACCCCTCGCTTCACGCCTCCCAAATCTTTCACTCGCATCGCAGCGCTCACCCTGATATTCTCACCTTGCAACGCATCGCACACCTCATTCCTCCCCCTCACCTCTTTCCGACTCTTCTACCTGTCACTGCTGCCAAGCCAAGCACACACTTTGTAGCCTTGCCGGGCATGGCAACTACGGCCAGCCTGCCAGTTGCTGGTAATTACTATGGCCTTTTGAAAACTAGCAGCGAATGATTGCAGGCAGACAGGTACAAAGGGCTGAGGCAATGCAGTGCGCGCCAGGCTGGATACAGGGCTAGAGCTGCAAAATGGAGGGCCGGAGGGTAAGGGCGGCAGTGCAAAAGATGCATGCATGGCGAGCACAGCAAGGTGAGCTGTGGCTGGAGCTAATCTACATATGCGTGGTCTGGGAGTAAAGAGCTGCTATATATGCAGATGCAGGGCACATACACAGGGAATGAACGTACAGCAAATTGGGTCCCGCGTCAGACCTACATGCGGGCCTAAGATATGAATGTGTCTTGAAACTGTTGAGGTACTGAATAGGGAATAGGTTTGCGCAAACTGCCTCACGGCAGCACGGGCCGGTTCTCATCGGCGCTGCGCCGGCCAGCCGCAGCAGGGCGCCGCGGCAGCACATCCTCTGCATCCGCACCCACTGCCGCCGGTACCGCCGCCACTGCCACCAGATGGGTGCTCGCCTGCTGCTTGCCAGCTGCCGCCAGCTGGAGGCCCCCTGCCTGCTTGGTTGCCGCAAGCCTGGTTGCCCCGCGCTGCTGCAGCCGGCCGTGCAGCACACGCTTGAAGGACGACAGCACTGCCGGCAGCGCCCCAGCCGAGCCTGCAGCTGAGCCAGCTGCAGCCCCTAGGGAGGCAGCAGAGGCAGCAGCCCTGCTGCTGCTGGGCTGGGAGCCGCCGCCAGTGCCGGGTGAGCCTGAGCTGTGTGCCTCTGGCCCATCAAGCAGGGCAGCCTGGGAGCTGACTGCCGGCAGCCCGGCAGCCCGGCCATAGCTGCCGCTTCCGCTGTGCTCAGCTGCTGCGCCCGGGCTGCCACCTGCGCCGCCGGCTGCGGCATCTGAGTGCGCCGGCGGGCGGGATGCTGCTGTGCTGCTGCAGCCGCTGCCGCTGCTGCCGCACACCAGGCTGGCCGCCTGAGGCACTCCCACCACGAAAGCCAGGAAGCTGGGGGTTGTCTGAGCTGGCACTGCCTCTTCTGTGTCGGGCGAGGGGCGGGCGGGCCGAGCGGCTTGGGCAAATGCCGCCTGTGGTGAGGGTTGGGGAGGCAAGCGCTCCACACAGGCGCCATCTGCGTCCACCAGCTCGAGCTCTATTAGGTCCTGATCCCATGCTGCGCTGCCGCCGCTGGCGCCAGGGCTGGGAGCTGCCCAGGCTGCGCAGGTGCTGCCATGGTCGGCGGCGGAGGCTGCCGCCGATGTGGCGGCCTGTGCCAAGGTGGAGGCCGCCAGGCTGGCAGTGCTGCCGGTACCAGCAGCAGAGCCGCGAGCCAGGGAGGGGTGGGGCAGCAGCGGCGCGGCGCTGGCGGCGGCGCTGCAGCTGCCGCTGCTGGCGGGTGCGTNCTCCCCAGCCAGCCGGCTGGTGGCGCTCTGCATGGAGACGCTGCCTGCTGAAGACGGTGGCGGGGGGTCTGCTGCTATGCCCGCTGCCATGGCACGCTCAGCGGGGCTGTGCAGCTGCGCTGTGCCTGCTGCCTTGGGTGGCTGGGGCGCCTGCCGGCTGCGGTGCAGGGGCACCAGCTGGGTGCTTGCTTCAGCTCCGCCGGTGTGGAACACAGGCGCCAGAGTGAATGGCGGCGGCACCTGCTGCTGCGCCGGCTGCTGCTGCGCNGGCGGGTGCGACTGCTGGGCTGCAGCGCCGCCATTGGCAGGGCGGCTGGCCTGCGGCAGCGTGGCGGGAGCCGGGGGCACCCGCAGGCCGCGGCCCAGCTGCTGAAGCGTCTTCAAATGGTCGGACTGCTCGCGGCTCAGGCGGCGGCGCTCCCGCCGCCGCTGCTCGGGCGCCATGCGCTGGCGGTAGCTGCGAAGAGGGCGGAGGGCCAGGACGGAGAGTTGGGAGGTGTGTTGAACAGGGTTTGAAGGTGTTTTGAGCATTTCAGAGCATCCCTGTGCGTGAGCAAGCAAGACTGGCTCGCCGCAGCCCAGGCCTCCCATGACCCCATGCCTTGCAGCAGTGCCCGCCCACCTGCGCAGCCCAGCAGCGCAGGCCGCCGCGGTCTCGGCCACTGGCCCGCTGGGCATGTCCGCGCGTCCGACCTTTGGCGAGGCGGGGTGCTGCGCAGCCAGCACGTCCAACGCGGCTTCCAGGCTGGGCGGCACCGCAAACGCTAGGCTGCCGGCGGCGAGCGGCAGCGGCTCGGCGGGCGGGAGCGGCGGCGCCGGCGGCAAGGCGGCGGCCCGGGGCGGGCTGCTGTCCTGCGGCGGCGTGTCCTGCAGGGCGAGGTGGGGCGGTGTGGGTCGAAGAGAGGGCCCCAGCGAGCGGGAATGGAACCTAGGACGGGGGCGGGCCAGGGCGTGGCCGCCGCGCGATCTGCGCACCTGTGCAAGGCCCAGACAGCCCGCCAGGCGGGCGAGCATAGCGGCAGCGGGGCTGGAAGCGCGGAATGGCCCGCTCGGGTGCTTGACCGCCAGCAGGGCCACACGAGACGGGCTGGAAGCTAGCTAATTGAGCCTGAGCGATTAGCAGGCTCCAGATCATGCACAGGCGAGTGCCGGCCGCATGGGTCGCCCATGCCGCATGCAGGCTTGCTTGACATCGCCCTACACTGCTGCGGGGCACCGCCAAACCCTCTCCAAGCATCAGCGGTGGGCAAGCTAAGCCGCAGCCATGCAGTCGCTTGCCCCACGCCATGGCACCGCTCGCCATGGCGCCGCCAGCCGCGGCAAGTCCACCGTAACCTGCGTGGCCACACCCTCGCGACCTCCTGCGGCTAATAAGGCCAAGCGGAGTAAGGTAGAGCACATAAAAGAGCAGAGCGACTTCCTGCGGCACCCGCTGATGCAGGCAAGGAGGGTTGGGGCCCCGANTTCAGGGCAAGGGGGTTGGGATCGCGATTCAGAGCAGGCGGATGGGGCATTTCTGTCGCCGCCGCCGCTGCCGCCGTCGCCGCCGCCGCCTGCGCTGCGAGCCAAATGCGAGTGGGGCTGCCGCCAGTTTGCCGCACCGGCCTGCCCCCTTGCCCGTCGGTGCTACCAGCAGCAGAGGAGCTAGGGTGCCTGCAGCTAGAAACTGTCGCCGGCCAACAGCTGTCGCCACAGCTGGTGCGGCCGGCCGTGCCAGCAAATGCGGCAGGTGCCCCCTGGCTCGCACAATCGGCCATGGCCTGATTTTTGTTGCATGCATGCAATGGCCATTTTGCTTGCAGGAGCTGTCCACCGAGGCGCCCAACATCAGCGAGGACGCCGTGCAGCTGATGAAGTTCCACGGCAGCTACATGCAGGTGCGGTTCGGGTCTTGTTCTCAGGGGGCACTCAGTTTTGAGTGGCTCACAGCAGCCCGCTGGCTGCAGGGTGCGTATGGGACTGGCGCCGCTGTGCTGTGTGCAGCTGCGCCCGTTGCACTGCTGCTGTGTGCAAAACTGCTGACCACTCCACAGCTCTCCCAGCCTGCACCTGGCTTTGGGTGGGCGGCCCAAGTGCGCACGGCATTTTCAGCAACCTGCCAACCGTTGCTTGCCCTTGCCTTGGTTACCGCAGGACAACCGCGAGGAGCGCACGTTTGGCGCGGGCAAGTCGTACCAGTTTATGATGCGCACGCGGCAGCCCGCGGGCTCCGTCACCAACCAGCTGTACCTGGTGATGGACGAGCTGGCGGACCTGGTGAGGCATCAAAAACTATATATCTGGATGCTGCACGAACAGAAACATGCTGCCAGCTGTACCTGGTCATGGATGAGCTGGCGGACCTGGTGAGCTTATCTTTGTTACTGTGTTTGCCATGCACTGCGCGTATAATGGCCTGCCGCTGCCGCAGCCGCTGCCTGTCGCCGCCGCTGCAGCTGCGGTGTGGCATGCTGCTGCTGCACTGCATGCTGCCACCACCGCTGCTGCTGCTGCTGCTGCACTGCATGCTGCCACCACCGCCGCCGCCGCTGCTGCGGCTGTCGGCACAGCTGCTGTGCAGGACGCTGTCGCTATCTGCTGAAACACCTTGTGTCTTGTTGCCCTCTCTGCCCTGCAGCACGGCATCGGCTCGCTGCGCCTGACCCCCAGCTGCTGTCCAACATGTTCATTAAAACTCAACCAAACTGCCCTCTCTGCCCTGCAGTACGGCAACGGCTCGCTGCGCCTGACCACGCGCCAGACGTTCCAGCTGCACGGCGTGCTGAAGCAGAACCTGAAGACCGTGTTCAGCACGGTGCGTTTTTGTCGCGGGTTATTTGTTGAGTTGGCTGGAACTGATTGGGAGGCGTGTGTTGTTGGGGCAGCAGGGCAGAGCTTGAAGATGTGATCAGCACAGTGCGCACCTGCTGTTTGTGTGTGACTGGTTGACGGCCAAAGTGGGAGCAATGTGTGCCTTTCATATAGTTATGGGGTTAGGCTTGAGTGCCGCCCAAGCCATTTTGTGCTCTCCCCGTCTTGATCTTGCCTGCTTTGCACTTGCTGCAGGTGGTCAAGAACATGGGCACCACCCTGGGCGCATGCGGCGACGTCAACCGCAACGTCATGGCGCCCCCCACCCCCTTCAAGAACCGCCCGGAGTATGAGCACGCCGACAAGTGAGCTGCAGCTGTTTGGTGTTGTGTAGCTGTGGGGCGGGGACCAAGGTGCCGGTCGGTTGACACAACGGAAGGTCTGGAACCGCATACCCTGAGGCTGCCCAATGAGATGGCGGCCCCAGTTGCTCACTGCTGCTCACTGTATTTGTCCCTCCCTTCATGCAGGCTGGCCAACGACCTTGCCGACCTGCTGGCCCCCCAGTCGGGCGCCTACTACGATGTGTGGCTGGACGGCGAGAAGTTCTACGCACACACCATGGAGGTGGGTTTGGGAAGAGTTTTACCCTGACAGGGATTGTTTACTGAGATGTGTCTGGCTGTGTGTACGCACACCATGGAGGTGTGCGGCGCCAGGAGTTCTGCGGCTGGCTTTCCCAGCATCCTGATCGCTGCTGGTGCGCTGCGCCGGAGCTGCTGGCTCCTGCTGCTGGATGCACTGCGCGGGTTGTTGCTGCGCGGATGCAAGCAAGGGTACACCTGTTCAATCCTCTGCAAACCAATGTTCCCGCAGAACCCCAAGGTGACGGCGACCGCGCCTTCAACGGCTTTGGCACCCACCATGCTGCAAACCTTACAGTATACTTTATTCACGATTTCATTTCCGCAGAACCCCAAGGTGACCGCTGACCGCGCCTTCAACGGCTTTGGCACCAACTACGAGGGCAGCCCCGAGCCCATCTACGGCCAGCTCTTCCTGCCCCGCAAGTTCAAGATCGCCGTGACCGGTGAGCAGTGTGGTGTGGTTTGATGCCCTGCCAGGTGAAATATGCCATGGTCAAGGCGGATTGTTGTGCTGGCACGACTCAGAACCAAGTAGTGCCGGCATTGCTCTTGCTGCAACTGTTCTGCTGCTTGCATGCCACCTGCCTCCTTTGCACTGCTCATCATCGGCCGGTGATGCTCTGGTCAATACTGCGTTATCTTTCCGCAGCGCGGGCTGCTTCGGCGGCCCGTGTCGCTGTTGAAAACAAACACCCATGAGGCCCACTTAGCATGCACCTGCTCCTTGTGCTGCCTGCACGCTTGCTGCTGCGTGCGCCTGCCTGCCCTGCACACAACAAGAGGCCTCTGCATTCCTGCGGCTGGTGATGCACTGGTCAATACTGCGTTATCTTTCCGCAGCGCGGGCCGCTCCGGCGGCCCGTGTCGCTGTTGACAACAAACACCCGTGAAGCCCCGGCTTGCAAGCCTCGCATGCAGCTTCTGCTGCTGCCTCCCTGCATGCAATCCATGCATCAGTTGCTGTCATTTTTTCGCCGCCCGTCAACCAGCCGTTTAGTGCTCAGCTGTTGGGCGGTCAAGCCTATCCACGCTTCCTGCCCCTCCCTACTCAGCTGCCCCAAACTGAACCTTGTTTCTGCTCTTTTTGCCCCATAATCTGCTTGCAGTGCAGGGCGACAACAGCGTGGACCTGTTCACCAACGACCTTTGCTGGTGCCCATCCGCCTCTTAATGCTTGTCCTCAATCCCTCGACTCATTGTGGGCATCCTCTCTGCAGTACCGGGCGACAACAGCGTGGACCTGCTCACCAACGACCTGCTACACCTCTGCCCAAGTAGCCTCACCGAGCTTTTTTCACCCCTCTAACTTTATGCAGTGCCGGGCGACAACAGCGTGGACCTGTTCACCAACGATCTGGGCGTGGTGGTGATCACCAACGAGGCGGGCGAGGTGGAGGGATACAACCTGGTGGCGGGCGGCGGCATGGGTGAGCCTTTGTTGTGCCCTTGCTGATTGTGTACAGGCCGTGTGGTCTGAATGTCTGCTGGCGGGGTGCGGGTCATATTTGGGGGATGGAGGGCTACAACCTGCTGGCCGCGGCGGCATGGGTGAGCCGTTGTTGTGATGCTTCCTGGCTGACTCCTTGGTTGTGTGCTCTGCGCAGCTGTCTGATGGGTTGCGGGATGCACTTGTAAGAGGTGGAAGCCTGACCTGCTGTGGCTGGGGGCGGCATGGCGCAGTTTGCGCAGTACACACTCCAAAGGTTGGAGGGGCTCACCCTGCTGCCCGTCATCTCCCTCTGCGCAGGCCGGTCGCACGGCAAGGCCACCACCTTCCCCCGCCTGGCCGACCCCCTGGGCTTTGTCAAGGCGGAGGACATCTTCCACGCAGGTGCGCTGGCTGTGGCGGGACGTGTTGATTGCTACTTTATTGAGAGGGGTTCAATCACCGGCGCGTTAGGATGGATGACAGGCCTGGCTGTTCAGTCGCGCCAGCGTGAGACCTGACCCCAGTCGTGTGGGTGGCGTAGTGCTATGCAGGAGTTTTCTGCCTGCCCACCTTCCTACCCTCCCCACCCAACCTTTCCGCGTCTGCAGTCAAGGCTGTGGTGGCGGTGCAGCGCGACTACGGCCGCCGCGACGACCGCAAGCAGGTGCGGCTTTTGTCTGGGTTGTACATCCATTGGATGGATGTGTTGTAGGTGTGCCTGATCAGCGAGTGGGTCTTTCTGCCTCCCCTCCCGTTCTTGGCAAGCGGCGCCTGCCACAATGTCTACTGCTCCACGTGCGTCTTGCAGGCCCTTCTCGGCTGCTGAGATCCCCTTGCTGTTTGTCCTTCCTTCCCCGCAGGCGCGCCTCAAGTACCTGATCAGCGAGTGGGGCATGGACAAGTTCCGCTCCGTGGTGGAGCAGTACCTGGGCAAGCAGCTGGAGGTGAGCGCCTGTGCTGTGTCTGCGCACCTGCGATGGGATTGGAAGCAACTGTGGTGGAGCAGATGACCGTGGAGCAGCAAGCAGATGGAGGCGACAGCTGTGCAAAGGGTGTGATGAGACGTCTGGCCGCCTACTGGCCCTGCTCCTTCGCCTCGCACAAATGAGGACCTCCCTTGCCTCCCCCTCCATCCCCTCCGCAGCCCTTCCGCCCCCTGCCCGACTGGGAGTTCCGGGACTACCTGGGCTGGATCGAGCAGGGCGACGGCAAGCTGGCCTACGGCGTGTACGTGCAGGTGGGGAATGGGGTTAAGGCATTGGAGTGGCAAACAGGCAGCGGGCTCGGATGGGCGGGTGCGCAGGCGTGCAGGCACTGTGCTGCTCGCCCAATGAACAGCTTGGGAACCTACTGAAATGACACTGCGCCGCCTGCTCCTGCTCCTCTGCAGAACGGACGCGTGAAGGGCGAGGCCAAGAAGGCGCTGCGCAACGTGATTGAGCGGTGAGTTTGCTGGCTTGTTTGCCTTCGTTTGGAAGCTGGGGGTGTGCTATCCATGCAGCTGCCTGCTGGTGCATGCACGCACTGCTGTGCAGTGGTGACTGTGGCGCAATCTGCTCCGCTCGGTTGGTTGCTCACCTTACTCTGTATTTTCTGAGCTTCCCTCCCGCCTGCAGGTACGAGCTGCCGGTGACGATCACGCCCAACCAGAACCTGATCCTGCGCGACATCAACCCCTCCTGGAAGGACGACATCCTGTCCACCCTCCAGGTCAGCACACTTACGAAATGGCTTGATTGATTGGTTGCATGGAAAAGGTCCATCCCCTGCAACCCTCCTGGAAGGACAACATCCTGTCTACCCTCGAGTCAGCAACGTTGGCTTGAGCATTGTGTTTGTCCCAATTGACAGTTGGATCCGTTTGCGTTGACTGATGCCTGCCAAGTCTGCCGTGTGTGTGTGTGATTGGAGTGTTTGCCCTGCCTGCCACGAACACATGCGCCGCCCTGCATGCCTTGCACGCGCGCACACTCTGCCGGGCGCTGGTGATGAGCCTCGTGTATTGTCCGTACCATCTGACTCACTCTGACGATCAACGCACAGTGGAATCTCGTTAGCCTGAGGCGCCGGCTGCGCTGCACCATGCCTGCACGCACATGCGCCTGCACCTGCATGCACCCTTCCCCTTGATTACCGCTTGCGGCTGCCGTTGCCTGCCTGCTTGCCTCTGCCTCAATTGCGGCTGCCCCACTGGCCTCTGCCCTTCATTTGCAGGCGGCGGGCCTGAAGGACGTGAGCGAGTGGGACGGCAGTGTCATGTATGCTGTGGCTCAACTGCCTCTGTCCCAATTCCCTCTGCCCTTATTTGCAGGCGGCTGGCCTGAAGGATGTGACCGAGTGGGACGGCATCGAGGCCCTGTCCATGGCCTGCCCCGCGCTGCCCCTCTGCGGCCTGGCCATCGGCGAGGCGGAGCGCACGCTGGTGAGGCACAGAGGGGCGGCGGACGAAACATCCTGGATTGTTGGGCAGTGTTTGTGCATGTCTGTGCCGTGCTGTTGTGCGGCCTGGCCATCGGCAAGGCCGAGCGCACGCTGGTGAGGGCTGAAATTTGATTGGCTGTGCCGCCAATGCGCAACCTGCTGCTGCCGCTTTGCGGGCCGCTGGAGCAGCGGCGGGCATGTTKTGCGCCCMCCCCMCCCSCCCTCCYGCCACCCCCCCGCTACCGACATTGCTTGAATCAATCAAACCTCTTTCCCTCGATGCAGCCCGACATCAACGCGCGCATCCGCAAGGTGATGGACGGCGTGGGCCTGCCCAGGAGCGACAAGTTTGTGGTGCGCATGACCGGTGAGTGGCGCTTGTCCTGCTGAGTTGGAACAATGCTGCCTCGTGTGCTGTGCCTTTTGGTGGACTGCGGAAGCCACCGCGCAAGGACAAGCTCGTGGTGCGCATGACCGGTGAGTGGTAAAGTAACAGAATGCTCGCTGTTTAGCTATGGAGCAGCATGCTTGCAAGCATGTATGTGTGCGTGCTGTTGGACAAGGGGCCAGCATGCACCGCTGGTCAGCTGGGTCCCTCCCTCGCCGCTTTGTCGCCCCGCAAGCTGCCTCGCTAGCTGCATTCAGCCCTGACCTCTTGTCTGCCTGACCGCTGCTGGGCTGCCAAATTGAGAGCGCCTCTTCCTGCCTGTTTGCCCCGCAAGCTGCCCCAGCGGCTGCGCACCGTCCTGACTGCCCTTTCGCTCATGTGCCTCACTTCACTGTTTCCCTCCGCAGGCTGCCCCAACGGCTGCGCGCGGCCCTACATGGCTGAGCTGGGCTTTGTGGGCGACGGCCCCAACTCCTACCAGGTGCGTTTTTGTACCTCGCACATGGGTGTTGTGCAGCCGGTCTGCAGCAAACAGGAGATGCTGCTCCCTTTACAACTTGGTTCAGCCGCTGCTTGGTGGACGCCTGCCTGCAACGGCATGGTAGCGGTAGCCCGTCGAGCGGGGGGCACAAGGGCCTGCCGCCCTGCTGCAAGCTTTCCTGGCTCGCCTGCCCATCTGCTGCGCCCTGACTACCTGTCCACTGTCCATGCCCTGCAGATCTGGCTGGGAGGCAGCCTGAACGCCACGCGGCTGGCCGAGCCGTTTGCGGAGCGCGTCAAGGCCAAGGTGGGTGATAAGATTGATGGATTGTTTGACCGCCACAGTGGTGTCAGGCCAACCAGTGCTCGTTCAATTGCGATAAGTTCAATTGCGATGAGGGCAGATCAGGTTGCTGTCTGCCTGCTTTGCTGTAAGTCCTGCTCGGTGTAACAACAACTTACTCCTACTGCTCCGCAGGACTTTGAGACGTTCCTGGAGCCGCTGTTTGCGGCGTTTAAGGCGCAGCGGCGCGACGCCGAGACCTTTGGCGACTTCTGCGCACGTGAGCAGTGCTTGCAGCTTCCTCATCCTGCTTGCTCTTGCAGTTGATATGATCCATGCACGTGAGGCACGCGTGCTATGCTCCTTGACTCTGAAAAATGCTCTGCCAGCTGCTGGTGCACCCGCCGCGGCCCCAATGCAACCAGCCAGAGTGGCCCGCCCGCCCCCACCTCACCATGCCTTAGTTCAAGCCAGCCCACTTGTCTCCATCCCGCTTGCCCCTGTTGTGCAGGCGTGGGCTTTGACGCGCTGCGGGCCGCCCAGGCGTCCTACATCGCCCCCGCTGCCGCCGCCACCCTGCCCAAGGTGACTCGCCGCGCTGTGGCTTTGGCCTTGCTTGCTGGTGGCTCTTGCCTTGCCTGCTTTGCTGCAAGCAGGCCGAGGCTGTGCTTGCTGGTCTCTCTTGCTACCCTGCTTGCTACCGGTTTCATCAGCGCAGGGCGAGCCGCTGCATGACACGGCACTGCCTGACCAGCTGCATGCACCCAGCCGCTGCCGCCTGCTTGCCTCCTCTCCTGCCTGACTGGCGCCCGCGGCACCCCCCGCCCCTGTCAAGACTGTGCAGGTGGGCATTGCTGAGGACGTGTACCAGGCGCTGACTGCCGCGGCAGCCAAGCAGGGCACCACCCCAGAGGCTCTGGCCACCGAGGCAATCAAGAAGCACCTGAGCCTCTGAATGGGATCTCTCAGCTAGGTGCTGCCTGCACCGCTGAAGCGGGCGGTAGCAAGGGTCACGTGAGCTGGCTTTCCAGCGGCAGGAGCTAGCGGCTCCTGGGCGGCCTTCGAAGGCCGCCTGGCAGCCGCCTGCCGACGCAGCGCTGCSCTCCCGCTGSCCGGCMCCGCAGAATTTGCTCTTGCTCATCGCTGGTGCCCCGCCCCTCCCAACCCAACCAATGCGGCCGGCAGGCCTCCATACCTCCGTGCCGCTGTTGCTGTTGCGACAAGCTCTTTACTGCCCTCTTTCCCTGCTCTATTAACGCATGACCAGAGCGTGCTTCCCTTCTGTTTGCACTCCCGCCCAGGCCCTCCTGCCCCTGCGCCGCTGAACCAATCCGCGTCAGCTCGTGCGTTTTCCATTCACTGCCCAACCGTGCCGTGCCTCTTTGCGGCCCTCCTGAGCACTGCCTCCCCTCTGCTACCCCTCTCGTGTGCGTTGCGTGCGCTCTCCCACCCTCTGCATAGTATGCTCTGCCTGCCAGCGTTATCTTTGTAAGTCATGACAATAATGCAGGTGGTTACAGAGGGGTCAGCCAGAAGGGGACATTTGCGTGGGGACAACACGCAGCGGCGTCCATTGTCTTTCAGCTCCCACTGCCTTCCTGCTGCTGCTGCGCCTGCTGTTGTTCCAGCTGCTGCCGCTGCTGCTGCTGCTCCCGTCCACCGCCGCCCGCTGGCCGCCCTGGCGCCGACCGCCGCAGCGCAGCCTGCTGCTGCCGCCACTCCAAATTCTCTTTCCAGACCTCACCTCCGTGGAAATATTCCTGTGGGGGCACAGGAAGGGCAGGGGGAGGGTAGCTCTTGTTAGGTTGAGCCGGGACCAAGAAACGTGCGACCAAGCCAGCACGCGCCAGCTGCCAACTGTGCAAGTCCTGGCCAGCATCAGACGCACATCACAGCGCTGCGCAGCACAGCACAGCGCAGCGCACCNTTTTTCCAGATGGGCACCGTGGCTTTGAGCTCGTCAATGGCCCAGTGGCAGGCCTGCGGGCAAGGAGTAAGAGGTTGTGGAACGGAGCATGAGCAGCAGCCAGCTGGGATCCAAGTATCGTGCGCGCACGGGCAGCCGACTTGCAGGGTGAGATGCTGCCCAGGACCAAGGCTGATGCTACAACTGCCAGCATTGCTGCGCAAGCACCACGAAATGCTGTTCTTCCCCCTCCGTCCTCTGCACGTGCCTCCAGCGCGTCTGCTCGGTGGGCTGAGGAGCAGGCGATGACCACCGAAGCCTCCCCCACCAGCACTGTGCCGGTGCGGTGCGCCATGGCCACCTTGCACAGCTGCCAGCGGGCGCACGCCTCACGGCACAGCTCCTGTGTGGGTGGGCAATGGGCATGGAATAAAAGGGCAGCCTTACGTGGCCTGGGAAGGATAATAGAACAGCCACCTGTGCATGCACAAAGCCTTGTCCCCTGCCGCTGCTGCCGCCCGTGGCCTGCCCGGCCCGCCGCCCCGCCCAGCACCTACCAGCAGTTTTTTGGCGGCCATGGGCACGTAGGCCTCGTACTCCAGCTTCTCTGTGGGCTTGCCCTGGAAGCTGTTGCGAGTGACGCCGGTGAAGGTGGCTATCGCGCCCGCACCGTCGTCCGCCACCGCCGCCACCAGCGCGTCTGTGGACAGCGGCGCTGGCGTGACGATCGCGAGGCAGGGTCCGTCACGCAGTTCCACGGCGTCCTGCATGGCCGCTGGAAGGTAGCGGGGGCCGAGGGCGCGGCGGGCAGCGAGCCCAGCGGACAGGGCGCAGGAGGGATGGCGCTGAGGCTTCTAATGCAGTCGCTAATAGTGTCAGAATGCGCTGCGCAAAGCCGATTGGGAGCTTGCGGCCTGGGAGCTCACCTGGCTCACCGCCCGCTGAGGCTGCTGAGTGCAGCGGCGCGGCGGCGGGCTTCCCTGCGTCTGCAACCTCTGCTCCCTTATCAAGAGAGAATTTATTTACAGCCTTACTGCGCACAAGCGCATAGGGAAAACTGAGAGAGATGGGACAGATCAAGGAGGCATGCGTTGTGCGNTTGTTTTTTTGGTTTATGGGTCCGACAGCGTAGTTTAGTAGGCATGAATTTGAGACTGGCAACACTCGCTGGAGGGACGCTCGGTGGGAAAACACTCAAAGGAGAAACAGGCTTGGATGGGGGGCAAACACTCGGCCAAAACATGCTTGCTGAGGAGGGAGAGGGACTTGGGCGGAGTAACGCTCGCAGGGACTGCTCAAGGGAGAAAGGCTCGATGCAGGAACGCTAGAATGGGCAAGCGCTCGCGAATGAACAGGCTCTCGATGGGCAAGTGTGCCCAAGGCAAAAAGGCAAAAAAGGTTGGGGCAGTGGCGCTCGAAGGCGGGACGCTCGGCGGTCGCACAACGCTCGAAGCGAACAGGAGAGATGGGAAACCGCTCGGCCAAAACATGCTCGGTGGGGACGGGACAAAACTAAAAATCGGCTTGGATGGGGCAGCGCTCAATGAAGTTGCAGGAACGCTCGGTGGGACAGGGTGGATGGGCAACGCTCACAGGCACAAAATGGGACGCTCTACAGAGAGAAAGAATTCGGGTTGGTTTTCTGGGTAGTGCTGATGTTTTGGGTTTGGCTGGACAAAGAAAGAATTGGGGTAGGCTGCTGCATGCCGCAACAACAGCGCCGGCGCGCCAAGCGCTGCTCTTGCTGCAGCAGGCAAGTCGGGAGGACAGCCGCCCGCCGGCTGCCGCTCTGTCGCCAAGTGCACATGCCCAGCTGCTCAAGGCTTGCTGTGCGTGCGCGCCTGCCGCAGCGGCTGCACACACGCTCTGCTGTGCATGCTGTGTGTGCTGCGCTCAAGGCTTGCTGGGCACGCTGCGCCTGCTGCGCATGTCCGCCTGCACCTCCTCCAGCACCCCCAGCATCTCTGCCAGCAGGGCGTCAGGGGACAGCTCAGGGCCTGGGGTGCGCAGCTGCACCGGCTGGTCTGAAAGCGCCGCTGCTGCCGCAGCAGCGGCCGCGCCGCGCGCGCTGCCGGACTTGCCGGCCTTGGCTGAGCTGGGTGCGCTGGAGGCGGCTGCAGTGGCGCCAGCGGTGGCGCCGCTGGTGGCGCTGGCAGCAAACTGAGCGCGGCGGCGGGGCCGGCGGGCGCGCGGGGGGGCGCGGGGGCGGCTGGAGGCCTGCTTGCTGCCAGCCGACGGCTCGTCTTGCTTGGTGGAGTCTTGCTTGGTGGAGCGCTTGGGCTGCTTGCGCTGCTTCTTCTGCTGCTGCTGCTCCTGCTCCTGCGCTTCCTCCTGCTTAACTGGCCGCTGCCGCTTCCTGCGCGGCTGCTGCCGGCGCGGCTGGCGAGGCGCATCTGCTGGCAGCGGCAGCGTGGGCAGTGCCTCAATCGCACTGCTCGCACCGGCCATCTGCGGCCGGCG
>JADXDR010000037.1:248128-287779 GCA_025026875.1 Chlorella ohadii
GGTGCGCCACGGGTGCTGGCGGGCCGTCCAGCTGGGGCAGCGGGCCTGAGGGCAGCTGGGGCAGCGGGCCTGAGGGCAGGATGTCCAGCCCGCCACTGAANCACCGACAGCAGCTCTGGCTCAGGCTCGCCCAGCTGCTCTGCCAGCGACTCACTGCCGGCCAGCCAGCCGTGGTCTGGAGGCGGCGGGGTGCCGCCGCTGGTCAGCATCTGGCCGGCCGCCGGCGAGCCGGGCGCAGAGGGAGGCAGCAGGGCGGCCGCCAGGGAGCCTGGCTGGAACGAGGGCATGAGCCCAAGCTCCTCTGCAATGCCCAGCATGCCTTGCATCTGCGTGGCAGGAAGGGTTCGGGGAAGGAAAGGTTGAGTTAGGGGTTGCAGGGGGTGTGAGGGCCGGGCGCAGTGCAGTGCACAACAGGTGCACAATGGCGGTTCCATCAGGCTGGGATCTGTGGGTNGCCGGCAGCCACCGCGCCAACCAGTCCTCAAGNCGCTGCCTGCAGTGCACCGCCTCCCCAACCATTCCAACTCAACTGCAACCTCAAGCCATACCAAGCCTCACCTGCTCGTCCTCATCGCCCAACCAGACCAGGTGCGATGCCTCAAGGTCACAGCTGTCGTCCTGCAGGGAGGGGCGGAGTGCAGGTTGCAAGCGTAGGTTAGTCTGCTTGCCATGCCGCGTGCCGCAAGGCTGCGCACTCAGCCCCGCCGCCCCACATGCAACAGCTGCATGCACCCCACTGCTGCAGCAGCACAGCCTAGTTTGCAGCCCTCACCAGCTTGCTGGAGGGCGGCGGGCTGCAGCCGTCGGCGTCGAAGGGCGAAGCACCCAGCAGCGGCAGCTCGGGGCTGGCGATGCTTGTCCAGGGAGACGGCGCCTTGACGGCCTCCCGCTGGCGCTGCCACTGCTGCCACTGCTGCGACGGCGGCGGCGGCATGGTGCGGCTGGTGGCGGTGGTCTTTTGAGGCACGTGCGCCGCGGCTGTGGGGATGGGAGCCGGCAGCTGCGGACTGGGCAGCGGCGTCACGCTGTCCAGCGAAGAGGCCGGGTCGAGGGGCTGAGGCCAGACGAAGGCCCCCGCCTGCTGCGTATACCAAGATTGCTGCATCTGCGAGGAGGGAAGGCGAAGGGCACAAGGGTTTGAGGCGCGGCGGCCTTCCGGAAGGTGCCGGCGAGATCCGCAGCGGCAGCGCCAAACCGGGAGCGAGCGGCGGCGGCCCAGGCCCACCTGCACACACGCGCCGCGCGTGGGGTGACGAGCCATGTAGTTGGTTGAGCGATTGTGCTGGCGCCTCGGTCGCCAGGCGCCATACGAGCGACAGGCGGTGGTCGGAGCCTGCGGAAACTCAAGCGACGGCGCTCTCGAGCACAGGGATGGGTTGCAAGTTGAGATAGTGGGGCGCCAGGAGGTCTTGCGGAAGTCCTCCTGGCGGGATTACCAACGCCCATGCGGCGGCCGGCGCGGGCAACGTTGACACCTGTCCCAGCTCCCAAAAAAACNGGACCTGGCATTTCTTTCGGCTAACCCACTCTCATCATGGTGCCCCCCGGTNCTCTTGATGGCGCCTCATGACCACCTGAGCATCCTCGCTGGGTGCTAGGGCCGCCAGCCCCTCGTATGCCACGCAGTGCCACTCGGTGGGGCCCCCAGCGGCGGTCACGCCGCTGCATCTGATCGGCAGGCCATCAAGGCGGCTGCTGGGACCCCGCTCCGCCTCCCAATGATGCACGCTTGCATTACAGACACTTGATGACAGGCACAAGGAAAAAGGACGTGCTGGAGGGCGCAGCTGCTTGTACAAGGCACCCGAGTGCAGGCCACAGTGCATGCGTGGGCAAGAGGGAGTACGGGAAATGCGAAGGGGTGGAAAATATGCGCAGCATGCCAAAAGGCACTTGAGTGCAGGGCAGTGCAGGGGCAAAGTTATTCACATTGCTCATGGAGCAAGGCCAGTTTCCAGCTGTGAATATTAAGGCCAGCTGCCGAAGGCTGGACGAAGAGGTATCAAAGGCACATTGAAACACAAATGGGAGCATGGGTACACACTTGGCATAGGAACATTGGATGATCAACAATCTTTGCCTCTGGAAAAGGCGGCAGGGAGACGCAGCATTGAAGACGGCAGTGCAGGGAAGGAGGCAGTGCAGAGAAAAAAAATGTCGCAAAAAAAGTACTCGAATGCGCCGGGTGGCCAGCAGGCTTTCACCAGGGCAGCTGCAGTTTGCTGCCGGTCCGGCCAACCAGGAGGACTGCCGCCTCTGCCCACTGCTGTTGCTCAGCACGCTGCTGCGCCAGGCGCTCCTGCTGCTGCTGCAGCTGCACGCTGAGCGCGCGCTGCAGGGATGATGGATGCGGCATGCGCTGCTGCTGCCACTGCGCCGGCGCACTCAGTGACCGCGAGAGCGGCGGCTGCCGCTGGCGCAGCAGCGGCTGAGCATCAAGCGGCAGCTGCTGCTGCACTGGCTGCTGCGTCCACAGCTGCGGCTGCCGAGCCACCTCCATCTGCTGCGGTGGGCCAGAGGGCAGCAGTCCTGCGGCGGGCCGCTCTGCCGCGAGCTGTGGCCCCCMMACCTGCTGTGTCCCCTGCATCGCCAGCAGCTGTGCACGCTCTGTCGCCAGTGCCTGCGCCCGCTGCTGCAGCTGCAACAGCTGCGCCCGCTGCTGCGCCTCAAGCTGCCGCAGCTGCTGCGCATGGGAAGCCTCCAGGAGGCGGCGCTGCTCGCCCTGCTGCCCTGCTGTTTTTTCACTGCAACAGGCTGAGAGCCGGCGCCGCAGCTCGGCTAACAGCCCGGCAGCAATGGCCTGGACTGCCTTGGCTGGTAACGGCTGGCGCGGCTGCCGTGCTGCGGCTGCTGCGGCTGCTGCGCGATGCGTGGCCGCAGCCCTAGCCGCTGCCCGCGTGCAGGGGGATGGAGACCGGGCAGGCGAGGCAGCTGGCTTGCGGCTGGAGGTATGCACAACCTCGTGCACCTGCGCGGCCTGCTTCCGCTTGCCTTTCCGCCCCTTGCCTTTCCTGCGCCGCCGCCGCTGCTGCTGCTGCTGGGCCGCCTGCGTCCCAGGTGGCACCGCCGGCGCCTGCGCTGCGGGCAGCAGCTGTGGCTGCTGCGCTGCCGGCAGCTGCGCTGCTGGCAGCTGTGCCTGCTGAGGTGGCGTCCACAGCTTTCCCGCCGCCTCTGCTGGCCCTGCTGCTGGCGGCCCATCGGGCGGTAGTGGTAGCTCCAGGAATGGCAGCTCGAAGCAGCCGCTGAACAAAGACAGCAGTTCAGGCTCAGGCTCGCCTGACTGATCACACAGCTGCTCGCTGCTGCCCAGCTGGCATTGGTCGGGCGGCGGAGTGGCGGCGCCGGTGAGCGGCCGCAGCCAGGAGGGCTGGCTTGCCGCTGGAGAGCTGGGCTGGCTTGCTGCTGGCGAGCCAGGCAGGGAAGCATGCAGCAGGCCGAGCTCCAAGGCCACATCAAGCATGTCTTGCATCTGTGCTCAGCGGAGGAGGGGGAGGCTGGGCTGGGTTGGGTTGGGTTGGCGCCGGCTGGAGTTGGGTTGCTTCCAGCAGGCATCTGCGCTCTTGCATGCCTGCAAGCAGCATCCAAAATCTGGGCAGTGGGTGGGCTGCACCAGCAGGCATGCACTCTGCATGGGGCAGCAACCCGTCTACCGCAGCCCAGACATTTGCCTGCAGAATCCTGTAACCCTCACCTGCTCCTCCTCTCTGCTCAGTCCGGCCACTTGCAGCGCCTCTAGGCCGCCAGCCTTGGCCTGCAGGCATGGCCAGAACGGCATATGTCAGTGCAGCGTTTCGAGAGATTGGGTGATGAGCAGATGTGCATGCAACCCCAAACCCTAACCATGCATACGCATGCTCAGTCCTGCTGCGCACCATTTGGCATGCAGGCGGCGTGTCGCAGACGGCGTCCGCGGGCGGCAATTGAGCTGGCTGCGGCGGTGAGCAGCCGCCGGCACAGGACCACTGTGACTGTGCCTGTCCCTGCAGCTGCGGCTGTGGCTGCGGCTGCGGCTGCATGCCGAGGAAGGCAAAGTGTGCCTGGTGCACGGGCACCGCGGCCGCTGGTACGGCTGCCGGAATGAGAGGGTTGCCCAGCGAAGGCAGGCTGCCCAGCGGCGGCAGACTGCCCAGAGAGGGCAGGCTGCCCAGCGAAGCAGTGCGCTCCAGGGACAGAGTGCGGCTCGGATCCTCAGCCGGTGGCGCAAGCGGCAGCGCCTGCTGAGAGGGGGTCGGGAGCCGCGCACCGCTGCTGCCCTCCTGCTGTGGGGCTGAAGGCACCAATGGGGATGCCACGGGCGGCTGCGGCCATGCGGCCGGCCGCAGGCAGGGAAACCCTAGCGGCTCCGCTGGCTGCTCCCACCATTCCTGCTGCGCTGGCTGCTGGGGAGATTGGGGCGAGTGCTGCTGCATGGGCGAGTGCTGGCGGCATGCGGGCTGCGGATCCTGCCAATCCTGATTCGGCTCCCGCCGGACCGGGAGCCGCCACTGCTGCTGCGGCAGGGGAAAGGGTGTTGGGGAGGCAGAAAGGAGCAGTTGGACCCCAAACCCTCAATCTCTGTGCTGCCTACTACAACCTGCCAATGGTAGGACCGGCATGCAGTGGCGTCTGCCACTGCGCACAGCGGTCGTGAGCGGCGGCGAGGGCGCGTCCTGCAGGGCGGCGGCGGCACCCCACCTGCTGCTGCCCCTGCCCCGCTAGCGCCGCCATCGGGCGCCGGAAGGCGTGTTTGCACTCGGTCGGTGCCCAGCGCCGATCGCCGGGGCCTGCGAGAGCGGTGGGCCGCGTGGCGGCAGCCAGGACAGGGGCACCTGTGCACAATCGGCTAGCTGTGCAATGTGTGCCGTGCTGATCTCAGAGTGAGCAAGGTGAGATAGGTACTCACCGGTTGAGGTCAGTCTGTCATTGTTTTGCACCGGTCACCACACAAGGTGTATGGCCTGTTCCACGCCTGAAACAGCGCCGGAGCAGGTGATATTGCTGAATTGAAGGCCGACGGAGCCTGCGCCGGCCGCTTGCAGCGGTCAGGACCCCCGCTGACCAGCGGCAGACCGAGCGGTCGGAGCTGCGGCGGCGCCCGGGGCCGGTGGCAGCTGCTTTGCTAACTAGGGAGCAAAGCTGTGCATACCCAGCCTGTCTGGTTTGCTAAACGAGTGATGATTGAGTACAATTGCTGCCTGCACACAAGGCAGCACCATAGTGAAGCCGCAAGGGGAGTGCCGCCCCGGGGGAGCGGTGAGAAAGTGCGAGGTGCCACGAGACACCTGACCCCTGCCTGGGCCGGCTTTGCTGCCATTGAGGTCACTGATATGGAACTCGATTTGCATGCCTGATTTCCATGAGCATTCCGACAGCTTCGCATGCAAAAATGAATGACCACTGCCCGTGTTTCGCCGCCGTCAGCCGAGCGTATGCACCAGCGAAGGAGAAGCACAAGTGCAGGCTGCCGCCGCAGCCACCCGGCGTACTCAGGGTGCAGGCTTGCCGCTGCCTGCTGCCGCTGCTACTGCGCCCTCCTCCTTGTCTAGCTCTGCAAGACGCTGCGCAATCGAGTCCTGCAGACAGAGGCGGCAGGCACAGGCGCACAGGGATGCTTGCTCTTCCTCCACCATCTACCGCCAAAAGAGGGTGCACACTGGGTGTGGAGCAGGCTGGCGGCCAGCAAGCCAGCAGCTGCCATGCGCAATACCACCAGCTATCGGCTCATCAAGCCAACACTTCAGGGCAGCTTAGTAAAAAGGCGCGACTCACTGCCAGTTGGCGCGAGACAAGCCGCACGTGGGCGTGCTCCAGGCACGGCACATGGCCGCACACGGTGCATGCCACAAATCGCTGGCCAGGGGCGTCCAGCATCAACAGAGAGAGCGGGTGCAGGCCGGGAACCTGTGTGGGGGACGGGCAGTCGGGATCAGTGGGTGCAAATGGACGGGTGATGGTGGTGCTCTGAGATCTTGGCTGTGAAGAGCAGGGTGGCAGGATGGATCGACAGCGCATGTAGCTGCACAGGCCGATTGCCAAGTGTCACACCATGCCCCCGCAAGGTACACTGTTCCTGCCCCAAACCCAGCACCCACCTGCCGCTCAGCCACCGCCAGCCCAAAGGCCAGGGTCTGCAGATTCAGAGGGCCTGCTGGGAGGCCGGGCACGTCTGCCGCTGGTGCCGCCGCCAAGCCCGCCACCAGGCTGCCGTCGGCTGTGGCGAGCAGGCGGCAGGTGCGGCCGCCGGGGAGCATGTCTGGAGTCACTCCCTCACCCAGTGCTTCTGGGGGCAGGGCGGCAATGAAGGGGCCCTGCTTGGCGGCTGCTCGCTGGTGCAGGTCCGTGAGGTATGCCGCAACCGCTGCCCGGGAGGCGGGGTCCAACAGCACCTGCACCTCCCGGCTGAGCTGCGGCGCTGGCCCCGCATCGGCTGCATCCGCATGATAGAAGCGCAGCAGCGCCGTGACAGCTGGCAGCAGCGGCGGTGGGACCGCCTCCAGCTGGCCGCCGCTCTGCTCGAGCAGCGAAATGATGCCGTCCGCTGCCGTGTTGTACGCCTCAACTGCCTCCTGCCGCTGCCGCTGCTGTTCCTTGATTTCGGCTGCCACTTGGGCCACCAACTCCTCTTGGCTGGTCACCTGCATGGCCGGCTTGGCAGGCTGTGCCGCCGGCTGGCCGCCCGCCCGCTCTGCTAGACGCGCCTCAATGAGCCCCAAGGCAGCAGCAAAGCCGGGCTGCGCCAGCAGCTCCCGGGCCGCGCTATCCAGACTGCCTGCCATTGCTCGGAATGTGCGAGCCTGCGGGTGCAAGGGAGTAAACAGATGTTGGCAGGTGGCAAGCCCGGCGTCGGCGGCGGCAGCGGCAGCGGCGGCGGCGGCGGCAAGGCGTCACGCGCGGACGGCCATGACCTGCGCTGTTTAGTGTTACATGGGCATGCGCAGCGCAACCCACCACGAGCGAGCTGCGAGCGCTTTGGGTTGAGGCGGCGCGCCTGGGCGGAGTTGCGCTGGAGGGCTAAAGCGCGCGCTGCGGGTGCTGGCCCACTACAAGAGGAACTATGGGAGAGATCTGTAACGCCCTGCTTGGATTGGCCACATCTGCCGCCGCCGCTGGCACGCTGCCGCCTGTTGCGCGGCCTCCACCTCGCGAGGCACCGGGCTTCGCTTCGTCCCTCTGTGTAGTTGAGGAGCCAATATATTTGTCGGCTGCTCTTAATTGCAAATGGGATTGCCTTGGGAGTTGATAATGGGCCAGCTGCAAGGCACTTGCGTACGCAGAGTAAGCAAGTGATGTGTTCAAGCATGGGTTGGCGGGTTGCAATGCAAGCATGTGCAGTCAACGGAACATGTCAGCTTGATTGGTGCACCGACTCTAGAGATTTCAGGCAGTCATACTTGGCTCCAAGAAACATGTCAGCCCTGCCCGCCGCCTGCACCGCTGGACTGGGCTCCTTGAAGGCGGCGACACTCCGCCCTGTGTGCCCGCCAGTGCGCACGGCTACAGGCCTCGCTGCAGTAGAGCACGCTGTGGCAGCCGCCGCAGCGGCGCAGGCCGCGAGTGGCGCCGCAGCCCTTTGCTGCACACACCCTGGTAGGGCGCTGTGGCTGGGAGGTGGCAGCACGGGCAGGCGTGGCGGCAGCTGGGCCGCCGTCCTCTTGAGAGATCCTGCTGCGGCATGGAAAGAACGGCAAAATTGCTGTTCTGATCGCATTGGACCAGCATTTCCTGGGTTGAGCGGCTGGTTGATTCATGAATCACTCCCTCGCATACAGGCAGCTGCTCAGCCATGGCCCAGTGCCTGACCAAGCAGCTTGCCGCTGCCACTCGCACCTGGAAGGTGTGCCCCAGCACCCGACGCTGGCATCCAGTTGACTGGGCTCTTCGTCAGAATTGGACGCCAGAACCGCGTGTAGCAGAGCCGCAACAGCTTGCAGCATTTTTCTGTCCTCACTGGCAACTTCCATCAGGCTGGCCTGCACACCAGCTGCCACCAGCTCTGCACTCGTTGCCTCGTCGTCATAAGCAAGGAACCCAACCAATGCTGCCGCAGCATTCTGCGCTCTAGTGCTGCCCTGCCGGCGAAGCAGGCGGGAGGTGGCAGCAGCAGCACCAGCCCTCATTAGCTCTGCTTTCACAGTAGCCATTCGCTGCTGCTGCTCCGGCTGCTGGTTCCGCATCAACGCTGCAGACGTGCTGCACAGCGCCTCTGCTGCCCATTCGTAGTACCGCTGGCTGCCATCACTGCGATCGAGCAGCCGCAGCAGGAATAGCAAGGCACCCGCCTCTGCTGCCTCTGCCGCGGCGGCCGCGGCAGCCTGTGGCCTGCCCTTTTGCCTGACCAGATTCATCAGTGCGGTGGCTGCACTGTCCAGCAGGACAGCATCGCTCGTGTTCACCAGGTTGCGCACAACCGCCTGCACTGCGCCAGCAGCCACCAGTTGTTCCAGAACAGCGTGGCTGCCAGATAAGGCAAGGAGTGCAATCACGTTCGCTGCCCCCGCCTGTACTGCCTCGCTGCCGTGGCTCAGCAGACCCACTAGCACGGGGATGCCACCGGCTGCCACAATGGCTGACACCTGGTTTGCCTCCTTGTCAGCGGCAAGCAATGCCAGGGCAAAGGATGCCCTTTGCAGGACATTGGGCGATGCTGCGCTGCTGCAGCCAAGCAGCCGCACCAGCTGGGCCACCCCATCGCCTGCACAAATGGCTGCCCGTGCAGCTCGGCTTGCGCTGGCTAGCTGGTGAATCAATTGTGCGGCGGCCAGCTGACCTGTGTCGCTGCCACTGCTCAGCAGGCTGAGAAGTGCGGCCACGCCGCCTGCCGCGACAACCGCCTCGGCAGCTGCCTCGCCGCCGTTTTTGGCCAGCTGTGACAGCGCCTTGGCGGCCTGCAGCTGTGCTACACGGCTGCACCTGCGCAGCTGGCGCACCAAGGCAGGGATGCTGGCAGCAGAGGCCATTGGCGCTCAGATCTGCGCTAGAGGGAGTGTGGCAGGGAGGGTGGCAGCGGTGAGCGGCGGAGCAGCGGTGGCAGCGACAATGCTCTCTGGCGCCGTCCAAGGCTGCAGGAGGTGTGAGGTGCAGCGCAGGCTGCTGCCCAGGCCCACCTGACGGCCGTCTCACGAGCTGTGGAGGAAGGGTTGGGGGCTGGGCCAGCTGCTAGGGGGCCTTTCGTGTTGCCTGCGCTGTGACAGCTCACCAATGGAAGGGCAACGCAGCTGGAGAGGCATGGGGTGGCCTGAGACACAGCAGCGCTGCATGGGCTGGCCCAGCTCACACAACCCAAGCCTCTCCCCCTGTGCCACACATATTTCAGTGAAATACGCTCACAAGCACCACAGGCAACAGGCACACACCATGGCTGCTGCCGAGCAGCCTGGGGCAGCCTTCCTGCGGCGGCGGCTGGCCAGGGCTCAGRCAGTGCCCCCAGCCGAGCGCAGCCCCGAGGTGCAGGCCTTCATCACGTCCGTGGAGCTGGGCAGGCAGGCGTGCGAGCTGCTGCCGCTGCGCCAGAGCGGCGGCGAGGCCCGAGCGGCGCTGCCGCTGGGCGACCCCGCCACCACCCGCAGGTGGGGCTGAATGATTGCAAAGGCTCGTTTCAGCCCAATGTGCCTTGGCAGATTGTACCATGCTTCTTTCTGACGGCTCAGCAGCATTAATATTACTTGTGTGCAGGGTGCTGCGAGCGGCGCTCAAGTTGGTTCAGGCGGACCACCTGTGTCCGGAGATTGCTGTGTTCGATACCAACGTCGCTGCACATCTCAGCAGCTACCACGCTGCGTTACTGGCGGCGTCGGGAAATGGCAGCTTGCGCGAGCTGGCCAGCATCCTGTTCCTCTATCTGCAGCTCTTCCGAAGCGGCGGCGTGGCAACTGAGGAGCGAGCTCGCGTCGGCAGTGCATTGCAGCTGCAGCTGCAAGCCATGCTGGCCAGCCTCACCGCAAGTGCATCCATCCGCCGCCAGCTGGAGCAGCTGTCAGCCGAGCAGCCAGAGGGGCAGCTGCCCTTCACTTGGCTGCAGCTGGAGGGCGCATGCCAGGCTGCCCTCGTCCACACCGCTCAGGAGATGATACGCTCTCATGCAGCTTGGCAGGCAGGTGCTCAGCCCTCTATAGCCGAGGCCACACGGCCAGTGCTGCAGGCAGCAATTGATGCTTGGCGGCGGCTGGAGCCCGGCAACCTGAGGACGGCGGGGGCCACTGCCGTTGCGGCGCTTCTGTGTGGTGGCGGTGTGGCAGACCTCCAACCGCTGCGCCGTGCGCTTCAGCTGGCACAGCAGCAGCGCAGCCCGTACTGGGTGGTGCGCTGTGCGTCCGCGGCAGCGATGGCAGCTGCAGCTGTCCCTTGCGAGGCGGCCACTCTGCGGGCTGTGGTGGAGGATTTCAGCCAGGCAGAGCCGGCGCTGCGCAGCTGCAGCCCGTTGCTGCCTCAGCCCTGGGTGTCTGTCTTGAGCTTGACACACCAGGGTGCCATTTTGACCCTGTCCCTCCTGCGATCCAGGCTGGCAGCTCTTGAGAGCGGGGCCGCAAGGTCTCCCATGGATGCTCTTGTCAGCACGGCCAGCAGGCAACAGGTCGAGCACTTCATGGCAGCCTCGGTCCAGCAGGCGCAGGCGTTGGACAGCGGTGGCAAGTGTGCCGGCTGCGGCAAGGTAGCTGTGGGTCTGCGTGCCTGTGACCGCTGCCGCTCGGTCCGTTACTGCAGCCGCGCATGCCAAGAAAATGCATGGCCTCAGCACAAGCGCGAGTGCCGGCCTGCCTGAGCAAGTTTGCTGGCCGCTGTGCTGCTGCTGCCCAGTGTCAGTTGCCTTGCCACTTTGCTTGCCCGATTGCCCATCCAACTTGCCCTCTCATCACCTCAGCCCCTAGTTTCATGCTTTTCCTGTCATCAATTCTTCCCCTGCGCTGGTTCCTGCTTGCCCTCTAGTGTCCTTATGTCGCCCCGCTGCTGCTTGCCGTTCACCACCCAGGCTTGGGC
The DNA here is from genome assembly GCA_025026875.1 of Chlorella ohadii. Classification (NCBI taxonomy): domain Eukaryota; kingdom Viridiplantae; phylum Chlorophyta; class Trebouxiophyceae; order Chlorellales; family Chlorellaceae; genus Chlorella; species Chlorella ohadii. Next base: position 259,082 of record JADXDR010000037.1, read on the forward strand.
TCTCTTGCTTGCATTGTGGCAGCTGACTGCAACCAGCACAATGAAGATGGCAGGCAGAGCCCAGATCAATGCGGCGGCAGCCTCATAGAGCATAATCTAGAGCACGCCTGCAAGCTGGCCGGTTGGACTTGCGCATGCTCTTTAGCAGGGGCAGAGGGCGGTTGGCGCATCAAGGGTCACTCGGCATGCGGCAAGGCAGGCAGGTTTGCACAGCTCTAGATGCACAAGTGCATTGCATTCATGCCAAGCTTCCAGGGGTGGCACACTCAGCCAAAAATATCACTGCAACCCCGCCGATTTGTCTCGCCACCCCTGCTGCCCGCTGCGCCAGCCGCCGTCGCAGGCCCGTCCAGAACCCGATGCCCCGGCGGCCGGCTCATCGAAGCAGCTCGGGATGCAGACGCTGAATTGCTCGGTGATAGGGGCACCCGGCGCTGCGGCGCGTCGCTGCACCAGCCGGCCCACCCGCGCGGCGGCGCTCCCCGGGCAGCGCCAGAAGGAGCAACGCGATGCAGAGCGCACAGTGTGGCCGCTTGGGGCGCTGCCCCTCCTCTTGGTGAGCGCGGCGGCGGCGGCTAGCGGGTGGGGCGTTGCTTCGGCGGCAGCAGCATCTGAACCCGACTGCTTGCTTGCTGATGGGCTTTGGCATGCATGCAGACGCACCTTCCTTGAACGCTTCAGGAATCTGCCTGGCCTCCCAGAACAATGCAGCCCTGCCAACGCCCAACGCCCCGGCATGCATGCAGGCTGCACCCGCGCTCGCCGCCCCGGTGCCCGGGGCCCAGCTAGCCGATGCCTTTGTAGGCGCAGCAGCAGCCGGCCCCAGCATGCAGTCCCCGCTCCTACTGGCTGGGCTGGGCGCTCTAGCGGTGCTTGCTGCCGCCGACGCGGCCCGCAAGGTGGGTGCAGCTGGGTGCAGGCGCATTCCTTCTGTGGCTTTGGAGGGTTCTGGAGGCTGCTTGCTCGCAAGCTGCATGATTGCACGATTCGCCGCTGCCAGCTGTTGTGGCCGACTGGCATTAGATGCACAGTGCATCGAGCGCAGCAGCAGCTTGACTAGCATGCACCTCTTGCCGCCCTGCAGGCCAACCGTGAGCTGGTGTGGGTGGGTGCAGTGCAACACCCCGTGGGCAGCCCAGAGGCCAAGCAAGCGGCGGGAGCGGCAGCGGCAGCCAGCAGGACCGCGGCATTCAAGCAGGTGCGCAGCTGGGCTGGTGTGGGATATGCTTTGACTCCGCCCTGGAGCCTTTCAGGTTGGCCCTGCTTTCCAGCCAGCATTCATAGCTTCTGCCCCTCCCCAGCCCATGAATCATGCATCGTGCCAAACCATCCGCACCTGCCGCAGGGCAAGCAGGCGGGCGAGGGCCTGGCCTGGATGGGTGCGCAGCTGGTGCGGCCTGGCAGTGCACGAGCGACCGCCCTGGCGGCCACTGCCACTGCTCAGGCCGCAGCAGACACGACTGCGCGGCTGGCGGATGCAGTGACACAGGCTCGCGAGCTGCATGCGCGGGCCGCGCAGCTGAGGGCCGCAATGGACGAGGTGGGACTGCTAGGCTTCGTTTTGGGTTGCTTTTCATTCGTTGCAATAGCAGGCCAGCGCCGGGTCCAAGTTAGGATGCCTGCTGTACCTAGTTTGCCTGCTGTGCTTGCTGTACCTGCACCCAACAACGCCTGGCCGCCGCCACTCTAGTGCAGGTCAGCGCTGAGCTGGCGCAGGTCAGCGAGAAGCGCTGCCTGCTGTGCCTGCTGTGCCTGCATCTCACAACTGCCTGTACCGCCACGCTTATCAAATGTGCTGCAGGTCAGCGCCGAGCTTGCCCAAGTCAGCGAGAAGCGCTGCTTGCTGCAGCAGCGGCTGGAGCTTGCAGAGGCGACCATGGCACGCGCCCGGGCCGCCCAGAAAGCGGCAGCCGAGGCGGTGGCGGCTGCGTCCGCTGCGGCGGCGCCCCTGCTGGAGGCTGCGGAGTCGGAGCATTCGGCAGAGGGANGGGCAGCAGCAGCAACAGCAGCAGAGGCAAGCACAGCAGAGGAGGCGGCGCCAGCTGCGGCTGAGGCAGGCCAGGTGCGTTGTGCACGAGGGCTGGGNCTGGGNCTGNTATATGCATCCTGTGCATGCAACCAGTTGCCGAAGAGGAACTGGCTGTGCAGGCTGGGTGTGCAAGCAGCGGCTGCAAAGCGCTGCAGCTTGTTTTGTGCCATCAGCACTTTGGTGCACACGCCCATGACTCGCTCTTCTCCCCCGTTGCCTTGCCCCTCATTGCCTTGCAGGAGCATGCGCAGCCCTCCCCAGCAGCTGCCAAGTGGGATCATGCAACTCGAGTGATGCCAGCAGGTGCAGCTCCGCCTGTCACTCCTCCCATGCACGCTGCTGCAGCCGCCACTGCCGCGACAGCGCCCGAGGCAGCAGCTAGCGCGGAGGCGCCCACCAGCAGCAGCAGCAGCAGCAGCAATGGCAGCAGCAGCAGCAATGGCTCCCAGGCGGGTGCGGCAGCTGAGAGCACAGCGGCAGCGGGCAGCAGCAGCAGCCAGCCCTCCCCGGCGGCAGCCAAGTGGGACCACGGCAGCCGAGCGATGCCGGCAGGCACTGCGCCGCCTGCGACCCCTGCCGCGGCTGCTGCAGCGGCGCCCGCAGCTGCGGTTGCTGAGGCGACAGCCGAGGCGACAGCCGCAGCGCCGCCTGTCCGCAGCAGCAGCCCCGGCGCCAGCAGGAGTGCGGCTGGTGGCAGCAGCGCCGCGCTCAGCAGCGCCAAGCCGGCTGCCCTGGTGTGGACCGATCCAGTGTTTGCTGCTCAGACCCTGGCCAAGTTCCCAGACCAGGGTGTGGCGACAGCCGAGGAGGCGCGGGTGAGTAACAAGCCCTTGGCTGCTGGGGAGGGGCAACAGCTACCTGGACGTGTGGCCGTAATCTGCAGCCATTCTCCAATCTCTGATTGCACAACCTCCACTCAATGATAATGTTCAAATCCTGAATCGCAGGTTCTGCTGGAGAAGGGCGGCTACACCTACCTGGACGTGCGGCCCACGATGCAGCTGGAGGAGGCGGGGCGCGTGCGGCGGGCGGTCAACGTGCCCTTTGTGCAGGTCAGGCTGCCTCTGGGGTTCCCTCAAAGCTGGGGCGTGGTGCAGGGTTGGTAGTCAGGCAGTGTGCATCAGGGCTGGCGGTCAACGTGCCCTCTGTGCAGGCGAGCCTGCCTCTGGGTACACCTGGCGCTGGGGCCGCATGCTGTCTAGCTGGCTCGCTGCGTGCGGCGTTGTCGCCTGGCAACCCCCTGATTGACCTTGCTGATTGGCTTCAATCTTCCACTTCCATCCTCCCACACAGATTGAGCGCGTGTTCAAGCGGGAGACGGGGGCCAAGGTGCTGGAGGCCCGGCCCAACGACTACTTCATGGACCAGGTGCGGGAATGCCTGATTGATCTTATCTGGATTGGATAACCACTGCTGCGTCGGGCCGCTGAGGATTGGCTGTTTTGGGCGCCCCGGTGTAAGGTGGCCCGAGGGCCAAGATGAGGGCTGATGCCTCTGGGTTGCTCCAGCCCGCATGTGCATGCATTCATCGAGTGTAGTGTGCTTCCCTGCCCACCCATTTACCCCGCAGGTGCGGTGGCAGTTCCCTTCCTTGGACACCCTGCTGGTGGTCGGAGACGCCGATGGGCAGACGCTCACCCCCCAGGCAATGGTGCGTGCTTGTAGGATTCATCAATGCTATGCTGCTGCGGGCTTTGCTGGCTGCCGGGGGCTTGATGATGGCCGGCATTGCAGCAGGGTGCATCGTATGTGTGGTTCCGAAAGCTTGCATGTCGGCAGTGAGTGTGCCGGCAGCGCAGGCCGCTGCAGCCGTCGCTGCTGCTCCTCTCCCCGCTGATCGTCTCAACCCTGGCCTGCTCCATGCGCCTCCCATTTGATGTGCAGGAGCTGCTGAGGGAGATGGGCTACACCCGTGTGGTGGTGCTTGAAGGGTGAGGCACAGCTGCGGGAGCTTGCTACGCAGCTGGCATGTTGTTGGTCCACCTTGTTGTTTGGCTGGGGTTGAGCTTGCTGACTGCACATAGCCTGGACGTGCGCTGCTGCATGTGCGCAGCAGGTCTACAGAAGCACTGCCTGCTTCTCGCCTGTTGTTGGCTGACCACCTGCCTGCCCTTGCACCCTGCCGCCCTGCAGCGGCTTTGCTGCCTGGACCGCTGTGTTCGATTCCAAGGGCCACCGGCGGCGCACAGCCTAAACAATGAGCTGCAGCTGCCTTGCATGACAGAGAAATGACTATCAGCCTACTAAGAGATTGATTGCTGTGCACCGAGGAATGGCGCAGCAGGGAAACCGCATCCCCAAGCCTCTCAACCCTCCGAACCCTGCTGCGGCACAACCAAACTCTTACCCGCCCGCCAAACAAAAGTCCCCTTGCATTGTGTGCCTTGCTCCCTTCCTCTCTCATTGTCTACGTGTGTGCTTCATTCTTCGTCTAATACGTGTGCTTGCATTCAATTCATTCTTGCCCTGTTCCCGCCGCACTGCGCCTGTCCANTTTTTCTTGCCTCCCGTCCTTTTCTTGTGTCGCGCATTGCCTCTTTGATGGCCGCCTTTCTTTCATGCCATGCATTGTGACTGTTTGGCTATTGTGACGAGTCAGATGCACAGACAGAGGGTATGAACTTGTGCAAAGGAGACGCAACGGGGACACGCGAGGCAAGAAAGAAGTTGAGAAGGCACATTTGGGGACAGACTTGATGTGACAAAATGGATGCTCAGGTGGTTTGGGGCTGGCAAGGGGCAAGCATGGGAGGCGGGGAACTTTGCACACAGCCGATTGGGTGGGAGTGCAAGACGCTGGGTGGGAACTGAGGCAAGTACACCGGCAGGGCAGCGGACACAGTGCGGCATCGGCAAAGCAGCCACTACAATGTAATGTGCTCAGGCCGGCCGGCACTCGTGTTTGTTTGCTGTCCAGTGCCTGATCTGACAATTGCGGCTGCAATACTGCACGCTGCGGCAGCAGGCACAGGCGCGCAGGCCCACAGCCCGCTTGCCGCAACCAGCGCACTTGTTTGCGCTGTCCCATGTCTGCAACTGCTGTTGGACCCCTGCCGTGAAATAATGCTCAAGCTGCTGCCTGCTTGCCGTAGCATCAACGACAGCCGTAGGANGAGTCTGCTACTGCGGTCCCGCTCTCCAGTGCTGCCAGTCTGGCGCGCAGGACAGGCAGGGCTGCGGTGGCANGCCTCGTGTATGGGACCCAACCCTGCCACCCAGGGCTGAGGCAGCAGCCGCCTGCAGCTGCGCAGCGCCGGCTCCACTTGGCCGNAAATCACCTATCACAGCCCNTCAACATGCCTGCCTCGCAAGGGACCGTCAGGGCTAGCACCACTGCCGCTGATGCACAGCGTGCGACCCAGAATGGGCTGCGCTGCTGCTGTGCCAGCTGAAGCGCACGCCGCAGCGGCGGCAGGTCCTCCGGATTGTCCTGAAACGGATCCTCCTTGGGAAGCAGTGCTGCAACAGCTGTTACACCCACTGTTTTCAGACTGCTGGGCTCCAGCTGCCGCCAGGCATCGACTGCTGTCTGCAGCATTGACCGTGCTGCCTCGGCTGTGCAGCGCTGTGCAGCTGACGGGCCTGCTGCCCGAGAGCGCATGATGCCCCGAGCCAACTCAATCAAGCCAGCCTGGCAGGCGCCCTCCAGCTGCAGCCAGGTGAAGGGCAGCTGCCCCTGCGGCTGTTCGGCTGACAGCTGCTCCAGCTGGCGGCGGATGGCTGTGCGTGGTGTGGGGTTGGCCAGCATGGCTGGCAATGTCGTGGGGACACGAGCCTGCACCTCAGCCGCCCTGCTGCCCTCGCGTGAGAGCTGCAAGTACACCAGAAGCACGCTGGCCAGCTCACGGAAGGTGGTGCGCATGGGTGCTGCATGCCAAGCAGCTTGGTAGCTGTTGAAGTGAGGACGCACGTCCGGGTCGAACACAGCATAGTATGGGCACTGGTGGTCCGCCTGAATCACCTTGAGCGCCGCTCGCAGCACCCTGCACACGGGCAGTGCAATTGGATCAGCAGGCTCAGCAGCAAATCATGACATGGGGGCTGGAGCGGGCTTCCACATTCATTCAGCCGCACCTGCGGGTGGTGGCAGGGTCGCCCAGCGGCAGTGCTGGTCGGGGCTGGCCGCCGCCCTGGCGCAGCGGCAGCAGCTCGCACGCCTGCCTGCCCAGCTCCACAGACGTGATGAAGGCCTGCACCTCGGGGCTGCGCTCGGCTGGGGGCACTGCCTGAGCCCTGGCCAGCCGCCGCCGCAGGAAGGCTGCCCCAGGCTGCTCGGCAGCAGCCATGCCGGTGTGCTGAGGTGCTGGTGTGTGCTGAGCTGATCCACAGCTGGTCAACAGGTTGAATGGCAGCAGCTGGCTCCATTTTCCCTCGGCATGAGAAGGCTACCCTCCATGCCTCTCTCGCTGCCCATGCCCTCCTCCCTCCCCTGCCATTTCAGTGACCAGCACAGTGTGCAGGCAGCAGGCAGCAGGGTCCACAGCAGCAGGCGCAGCCCAGCCTGGCCTTCAGCTGGTGAGGAGGCCCTCAGTTAGCTCCCTAGCAGTCTGGTGTGCCCCACATGCCTCTCTGCAGCCTTGGGCGGGGCCAGGGAGCGTGCACTGCTGCCGCGGCTGCCGCTGCTCCGCCGCTCAACTCGGCGTCCCTCCCGCCATGCAGCCCTTGACGCACTTTCAAACGTCCATGATGGCTTCCGCTAGCATCCCCGCTTTGGTGCGCCAGCTGCGCAGCTGCAGGCTGCTAAGGCGCTGTCTGCGCTTATCAGAGACGATGGCGAGGCAGCCGCTGAGGCGGTTGTGGCGGCGGGAGGCATCCCGGCTCTGCTCAGTCTTCTGCCCAGCAGGATGGCCGCTGCGCAGCAGGCGGCAGTGTGCGTACTCTACATGGCAGCGAATGCTAGCGTTGCCGCACGCGCCGCGGTGTGTGCAGCTGGCGGCGTGCAAGCGCTGGTGCAGCTACTCAAATCCAGCAGCACAGTGCGGCCTGAGGCTCTGGAGGGTGCCGGTGCAGTCCTGATGGCACTCTGCCTCGAGGGCGGGCCAGACCCCACCGGCCCTTTCCTTGAAGCAGGCGGGGCACCAGCGCTGGTCAGCCTGCTGGGGCACGGCAGCGAGGCAGCGCAAGGGGGCGCCCCGCGCGCAATTGCGTCCTTTGCAGCACTTGGGCACTTGGTCGTCCAGCAAGCGCTAGTGGCCGCAGGCGCAGTGCAGCCCTTGGTGAGCTGTTTGCTGAGGGGGCGCGGCGCTTGGCCGCTCGCCTGGGCAGCGATCGCACTGGCACAGCTGGTGAGGCGGGAGGGGGGTGCTCAGGTGGCAACAGAGGCAGCTGAGGCGGGCGCCTTGCAGCGCCTGCTGCAGCTTCTGGACAGCAGCGATGGCAGCCAGCAGTTTTGCGAGCCGGCAGCAATGGCGCTGGCCAACATCTGCATAGGGCTGGCAGAGCAGCAGCAGCAGGAGCCATATGCGGCAGTGAAGCGAGAGCTTGTGGCAGCTGGTGCTGCAGCCACTGCCCGCCTGATCCGCCGGCAGGGCAGCCCGTCAGTGCAGAAGGCAGCGGCTGCTCTGGCCTGGTTCCTGGCTTGCGGCAGCGAGGCAGCGAGTGCTGAGCTGGTGGCGGCAGGGCTGGTGCCCCCGCTGCTGCAGCTTTTGAGGGCAGGCGATGAAGACCTTGGGTGCACCGCTGCCCTGGCACTGCGGCACCTGGCTGCTCAATCTGCCGAGGCAGCAGCGGCTGTGGAGGCGGCGGGGCCCAGCAATCCAGGGCTGGGGCGGCAGCTGAGTGAGGGGGTCTACCAGGCAGCTTGCTGCTTCCTGTTGTAGCATGTGCAGCCAGTGGTGTACCGATAATGTGCCGAGAATGAGATGATTCACAGTGGATGTGCATCTGTCAGCTGCCTGATTAAGATTGCCAGTCTGGACATCAGCGGCTGCTGTCCAACACCTGCTGCTGTCCCCAACACATCCCCATGCCGCAGCGGCCAGGATACTGGTGCAGCAAATGCTGCCTCACCGTCCCCCCAGCATGCTCCTGCGCCCACAGCACAGCCGCAGCCCTCCCAGCGCCCGCGCCGCATGTGCGCATCAGAAGGCTGCGGCGCCACGCGTGGCCTGCGCCGCTGCGGCAGCTGCGGCACGGTGCGCTGCTGCAGCGAGTCCTGCTGCCGCGAGCACTGGCGGGCGCACAAGGCGGAGTGCCGCCGCCTGCAGGCTGCTGCCAAGGCTGGCGATGCAGGCGGTGTGCAGGCTTGATGCTCATGCTTTTTGTAGCTTTATCCAGAAACAGCCTGAGTTCAACATGCTCTGGTGAATGCCCACCCTTCTTAGCTCTGTGGCCGCAATTTCTCATCAGCTGTGGTTAACAAAGGACTCTTGCACTTGACTTAGTCGGGTTGGAGAGACAGCGGTGCGGCTAGGCTAAAAAGCAGGCAGAAGTTGGGCGGGCACACCAAGCGCCCTCCATTGCCGCCCCCCAACAGGACAGGGAGCGGGCAGCAGAGCTGTGGCTAGGATAAACGTCTTCTACCAATGGTTTGAAATCATGGATGGGTCACAGCGGGTACATTTTCAAGGGGTCACTGAGTTGTACAAGTACTTGCGGAGTAACGGCGCCAACGCTGCTCGTCTACTAGCAGCATTGATAGTGCTCGGCATGTTGTCCGTGTGGACAGCAGGTGAAGCGCCCCTGGGGGCCTGATGCAGGAACGAGTGCGCCTCCAAGGGTCGAAGAGCGGGAAGATTCAATTCTCCAGATCGTACAAGTATCCCCACTTCCGCACAAACTTGCGCGGGTTTCTGAGCAGCAGCTCCATCCTGTCTGTGAGTTCCTTCCATCTTCTGTGGTAGATGCGCATGTCCTTGTCATCGCCTGCAGTGCAGCCAGATGGAATCACATGGTATGCGCATTCGCACATCGCTAAGCAGCTCGCGCCCTTGCACGCGCCAGCCGCAGCTGCAGCCAGCCTCGCCGGCTTGCAAGACGTCTTGCAAGAAGTGCAGGCAGCAGGGCGGCAGGCCGCTGTGGCCCACCCAGGGGGCTGCGGGCAGCTTGCCAGAAGGGCAGGCAGGCTGTATTTGTTCGCACCTTTGGCCTCCGCTTCAGCAAACCACCCGAGATACTTGCGCTCGTCTGCTTTGAACTCCCGCAGCAGCGACAGCAGCTTGTCCTCCTTAGACCTGCCAGGTGAGGAGGGGAGAGGAAGTCAGCCTAAGGCCCTGGAAGGAACAAGAGGCTGACGCCCCAGGCGTTGTTTGCAAACCAATGAGCGTGCCGGCTGGGTGGGTAGTGGCGCAGAGGGCACCAGCAAAGTGATTGTGGCCGCTGGCTGGAGGCGAGCCGCAGAAGCTCCGTGCTGCGCCAAGTGGGCAACTTCGGGCCAGCATATTGCCCCTCCGAGGGGAGCCCCCANGCACCTGAGGCCGTACTGGCGGATGCGCTGACGCACTTCATCCAGCGGGTCATCTGTGAAATGAGGGGCAGACGGCGGCACAACGTTGAAAAATTGAAAGCTCGAGCAGGCTGCCATCCCAATGCAGGCTAATGCATCGCTGCATGAGGGTGGACGGTTTAATATGCAAGGACCAGGATGAGGCTTGGCTGCCTCCAAACCACTGTTGAGTGGTAGCACTGCCTAACAAGATCCACGCAGGCAGGCGTAATCGTGCCGGCGCCACAATGCATAATGCCATCTGTTGGCCCCCACCCGGCCTTACCAACGGGGCACAGCCAGGGCGGCAGGGCCGGCTGCCGACTGCTGGGCATGGCGCCTGCCTGCGGTGAGATGGATGGATGTAGTTATGTGCACTATGGTATGTTGTTGATGGCGTGAAGCCTGCGCAAGCTGCATTGCCAGCGGCCGAGGCGCCGGCGCCGCCGCCGCTGTGGCGGCGCCGGCGGAGGCAACGCTATCTCCGCAATAAACGCTGGAGCGCACCTCGACATTGATTTTGCGCTTCTCCGGTTCGGCCAAAGCCTGCGAGACAGGAACGAGAAGGGGAAGCACGTTCAACGCGCACCGCGTCGGCTGAATAGTGCAGTTTGCGGCCGCTGACACTCACCCGTGGAATCGATGATGTTTCTGCTCGAGCTCTGAGTGCCGCGGCCAGGCGCCGCCGCCCGACAGGCTGCGGAAGCGAGCAAGTGGCGCGCGTCTGCAGCGCAGCGACCGCCATCGCACCTGAAACAATTGATTTGAGAGACGAGAACAATGGCAGTGGAGCTCACACTACTGCAAGTCGCTGTTGAAGACGGCAGCAGGCGCGCCGCCACGGCGCCCACGTCGCGCGTGCTGTGGATGTTGCGCCACATGCGACTTTGCATACTCGTGCTGGGCGGCAGTGCTGATGGCGCAACAACATCATATAAGGGGCAGCCAGGCCACACCCTCCTACCACCGGGACCTAGCCAATGGCAGTCGACAACTGCAAGGAGGCGGCAGGGGTCGGCGCCGCTCATCCAGCGGCCTGCCACGTTGCACAGGGCACCCCTGCCCTGCCCCTGGAATCATCTTGCACAACTTCAGCTGTGTGCATCGTTGCCTGCACATGATTTCACAGACCTGGCCAGCTGCATTGCACATAGCGCACGTGCGTGCAACATCATCATGCAAGCGGATACATATGTTGCATGCAATGGTCTCAACGCAATTGGGTACTTAGCAGTGAGCAGGCATACAGCACTGCAGCACTACAGCAAACTAGTGTACATCAATACAGCAAGTAACATACAGAGCAACAGATGTCAGGCTGATCGGTTGGTCACTTGAACCTGTCATGCGCGGCGTTAAGGCGTTTGGTTATCTCCTCCAGCAGCACATGCTCCCGTGGGTCGACTGCCCCCTGCAAGTTGCGCCGCGTCTTGTCCGAGTGATAGTGCAGCAGCGCCTGCCTCAGCAGCCGCTTGCCATTCGCGGCGGTCGGCTCTTCCTCCACCAGACGGTGTTCGGGGTTGGGCGGCGGATGCGCCTCATACAAGTGGCGCAGCAGGTGGTGGAAGCCACGATCCGCTGCCGTGTCCAGCGCCTCCAACTCAGGCGCAAGCTCCTGCGGTGGGTTTCGCAAGGGGGCAGAGCCGTCTGGAAACATTGCCTGCCATGCAAAGCCTGGCCAACATATGCGAGCTCGCTCGAGTGGGGCCAATTTGCAGAGGTCCTATGCGCGACACGCCACCCCAACGGCAGTACGAGCATAGCTGCTTGCAGAGCAACCAGTATTACTTAAGCTTTGCTCCTGGCCACACACTGTAAGAAGAGCACCTGCAAGATGGGCTCCTGCTCGGCCTGCCGAGCCTCCTCCTCCCGCCGCAGTGCCTCCTGCTGGTACGCCAGCAGGGAAGAGGAGCAGTCCTGTCACCAGTCCTCGAAATGAAAGGACTGCGGCGCCAGGGAGGTGGCCAACTGCATCGCTCGCTTGTAGTGTTTTTTGGCACGTTCATGGTCCAGCAGCAGGCTGCGCAGCATTGCATAAGAGAGGAGAGGGAGGAAGTGACTGTGTGTTTGACTTGTAGAAAGGTGCACCTACTTGCAGGCCTCAGGCTCACGCAATTTAGCAAACGGCATGAGCCTTTTGCAGCAAGCACGCTGGTTGGCAGGCATTGCCCTGTTGGTNCGTGCCGCCACAGCTGCAAGCTGGCCGCCCATTCAGCAAGAGACAGCAACCTTTGCTCACCCCAGCCCGCCCTGCTGAGCGCAATGGCCTCTCCCTCCAAGTCACCTCTCGTGTCAGCATGGCGGCTTTCATCACTGATGGCAGCAGATCCAGTGCATCACAGATCCCTCCAAGTCCAGCTGTTGTCGCTGCCCAGCACAGCTCGCTGCAGCAGCTGGTCAGCCGCCTTCCTGGACTGAAGGAGGAGAGCATGCCGCTGCGCCTCTGCTGCGTCCATCCCACAGCTGGCGGGCAGCCGAGCCAACCGGCTTGCGGTGGCGGCCAGGTTCTTGCATGCCGAAGCGCGCTCCTCATCTGCAGCCAGCGGCAGGCGGGGTGGCGCCTGCTTCAGGCAGTGGCGCTTATCTTGGGAAGTTAAACCATGATCACACGCAACTGCATATGGTGTTGTACTTGTGTGAACACTTGGCCCGGAAGGACGGATGCGCGCGCCAAGACGGCGGGCCGCTGGTGGCGGCAGCCGCTGCACAGATGCACTCACGCGCACGCGCTCACCTGGCCGTCAGAGATGCCTGATACGTTCTGAAAAGCTTGCCGGAAGCGAGTGCGACGCACGTTTGCGTCCAGAGCTTGGCCGCCCGCCGCAAAGTACTAATTGCTCTGCTCACGCAGGCTTNCGGGCGTGGGCCATGACGAGAAGGGATCGTGGTAAAAGTCAGGATNGCAGCGAACAGCCTTGCAGCGTGCGCCATTGCGCCCCAAGTCCTGCCAAGTCCCAGCGCACAAAGCGTCGGCTTGCATTCTTGGGGCTTTGACGCACCGAACCTGGTTGTTCGCACGCTAAAAGCAAGCATAGTAAGTCGACCAGCAGTTCTAAAGCCATGAGCAACGCCACAGTCGCTCAAGTGAGCAGGAGGGACACGGGTTTCTCGGAAACAGGGCGGCGCGCACCCCTCCCTGATCAAGGATATGCAGGACTTGGCCACCGGGCGTTGTTGCGTTGCGCAAACATCATGGCGCACACTTGCTAGCAGTGCTGCCGCGCCGCCAGCCGTGTTGGCAGTGAGAGCCGCAGGCCTGTTGCCATGGCATGCTATTCCATGCCATGTCCAATGCATAGATCATCAAAGTCCACAACCATGAATTTGCAGGCAGCACTAGTGGTAATCACCCAAATTGTTGGAGTGCACAGCTGCATGGCAGCCATGTTGCTCCTCGCCTATGTCGGCGTGGAAAGCACTGGGCGGCTTGCCTGTGTGTTTGTGGCGATAGCCAGCCTCATCTGGATGATGGAGCTGTCAAACAGCCCAATGTCGGTGCGCTTGTGGTTTTTGTGCCAACTGCTGTGACCCGCCCACCATGCCGCACTGCTGTGTATGGCAGCGACTGGGCTGCATGCGGCGCAGTACTGTGCGTCCGGTAGACAGGTGGCCCACTCTCGTGCAGAGAGAGCCAGCTTGTATAACTGTGCATCGGCCTGCTGCAACCGTCAGGACCGCCGCGCCCCTCTGCCAAATTAGTGCGACTGTTTACGGTGCATGCAGAGCCAGGCTTCTGGAGCATACATGGCGGCAGCGCTGGTGTTCGCCTTTTTGGCGGGCTTGGCGAAGAGTGAGGTGGTGATTTGCGCGTTTGCGGCGATAGCGATCTTCATTTGGTTCGCAGAGCTTGACAATGACGACGCATCGGTGAGCATGCAGTTATTGGGCCGACTGCTGTGACCCTGCCACCATGCCACACTTGCTGCCACGTGCTGCGCAGCGCTGGATGCATCCAGTGGATAAGTGACTTCTGTGCATGTGGTGCAGAGACAGCGGGCTCGTCCCGCCTTGTCTAGCTAGCGCGTTGCGCAGTGCATGGTTGCGCTCACCCACTGATTTTATCTGTCGCACACGCAGAGCAAGCTGTCCGGAGGATACAGAGCATACCAGGCAGCCGCGCTGCTCCTCGCCCTGTGGGCGGGCATGGAGAGCACTGCGCTGCTCATCTGCTTGCTGGCATCGATCGGCGGCATCATCTGGGTTGCAGAGGCTGAGAACCACAACAACTCGCGCATGCCATCGGTGCGCTTACTGTTGTTGTGCCGAACTGTAGCAGCCCCGCTGTGCATTGCCGCTTGCCGTGCTGCACAATGCTAAGCGTCCAGTGGACCCGTGAATTCTGTAACATTTGGTGAAAGCGAGGTCCACTGTTTTCAACCCGCTGCAGCTGATACACTGCTTCTGTTTGTCGCACACGCAGAGCAAGCTTTGCGAAGCATACCAGGCAGCCGCGCTGCTCCTCGCCCTGGGGGCGGGCGGGCAATGCATCGGGCTGCTTGCCTGCCTGGTCGTGGCGACTTGCAGCACGCTGTTGATCGTGGCTCACTCAACCGACACAAACAGCACCCTGGTGCGTATGTGGTGTCTGCCTGCGCTTTGCCGCTGCACCTGTTATGGCATTTGAACCGCGCTGCACCAGCTGACTGAGGAGTGCAAGGAAGCAGCAGGCGCTGAATGCGTCGGGTTTGCACCTGCTGCAGGGCACGAAGGTCCACGGAAGCGCCCCCGCATCTCGCCTGTCCAGTCCGGAGCCGCAGCCGAAAGCTGCACAAGACAGCCTGGCGCAAGCGCCAGGTTGTGGTCAGGGCAGCATCAATATCGCTGTGTTGCATGTGCCAAGCAGCCCGGAGGCATGGGCATTCGTGAAGGAACTGTTCACCAGTGCATCATCCGTCGTACATGCGGCAGCGGATCGTATCAAGTCCTCGTAAAGCTAAGCAAACTGAGCTTGCTTGTACATGTGTGAGCCAGTGCCCCATTGCTCAAGCTCCCACGTTCTTTTGTCCGGTTCCCTCCCAACTGTCTCACATGTCTGTGCCCTTTGGTCCCTTACTAGCCTCTTTGTTAGTATCCAAGTAACACCATGCACTGCATTACGCTGAGCCTGCGGACCACGCCTGTACAGCTGCAATGTGCAACCACCCCTGCGCATTCCACACTCCTGGAGAGCCAAGCAAGGAGGGAGGTGGGGAAAGGCAGGATACAGGTGCACACGCGCATGCGGCAGCGTGCACGACGCACGCCCCGCCAATTGAGTCAGCCTCCCATGCAGCCAACTGCCGGGCCCTCCCCTTGTCCGCATGGCAGAGAATCTTCAAGTTTTTCAAATTTTCTTTCAGGAGCATGCCCCTGCACTGGTGCAGGATAGGTGTGCTGCAGCTGCCTGTGCTCTCCACAGCATCCACATCACAGCATCCTCGCACAGCTGCCTGCCATCCATCCGCTGCCTGCCTTGTGCCACCTGAGCCCAGCTCTGCATCAGGGCACGTCACGTCCAGCTTTCGCTGAGAGTGAAAAACGGTTTAGTTGTTTTGTTCTCTTTGCAACATTGGACTACGACCAGTAGAGGATCCGGCAAAGGCACGGAGGAAGCAATCCGAGGGTCAGGAGGTAGGGTCAAGTGCGGCAGGCCTAGCATGCAGCAAGGAACGTCAGGGGAGCAATATACAGCGGAAGTAGTCACGGGTGCGCAATGTCACGGCAGCAGACGGCAGCTCAAATGCTGCAGGCGCTGCTGGAGCCCAACGCTAGGGCCCTGGGCTGCGGTGGCGGCACCCGGGGGTGTGCCATGCCATGCCAGACAAGATGGCTACCTATGTCACTCAAAGTGAGAGTTGCTGGCGATTGCGCATTGGTTTGGCGGAAGGCGTTCAGTTGGCAGACAGGCCGGCCGGCCGAGGAAAGCGAGCATGCTGCTGCCGGGCGTTAGAGGCCCATGATGATTTTAGCAATCCAGAAGTAGATGGCGAGGCCGCTGCCATCCACGACTGTCGTCTGCAGCATGGCAAGGGAGGCAAAAAGCAGGGCTGCCACTCAGTTGACTGCTCGGGCAGTCGTCAGCAGCAGCGGCAGCAGGCGGCAGCAGATGTGGCAGCGGCAGCAGCGGCAGCCGCCGCAGCTGCTGCTGCACTAGGGCCCACCGCAGTCTCAGCCCAGACCCAGGCAAGCAAGCAAGCAAGCAAGAAGCAAGCAAGCAAGCAAGCACGCAGCGCGCGAGCGCACCATGAGCGGGGCGCTGGTGACCGCTGGGTTGAAGCCGTAGTGTGCCGACAGCAGTGGGAAGACGCCGCCCAAAAAGTTGGCCCAACACGACACAATCTGCGGGAGGTGGGGCACATAATGAGGCGGTTCATTGGCGCTCAGTCGGCTCAAAGATGAGCCGCAGGTAGCATGGCACTAAGCCCAAAGGCAGCCGCCATGCTGAGACCAACACAGCAGCTTGCAGCAGCACCCACAGGCCGGCACAGCATGCCTCCCAGATCACCCCCAGCAGCGCAAGCGCCTGCCGTGCTTCGGCAGCGTTACTTCAGCAGCCTGCGCGGCACTGCACCCAAAACCAGACATCCCTGGACAGTGCTTGGCACAGCCAATGTAATGTGCCGCTCACCGGCAGCGCGACCGCCACGGTCAGCCCCACTTGCGCGTCCAGGCCGCTCCAGACGGAGGAGAAGGCAAGGATGAGCAGGCCCAGGCCGCCGCCCATGATGGAGCCCGCCACGCACTCCTGCGGATGTAGCATATGGCAAGTTGGGTGTGTTAGGCAAATGAGAGGCATCGGCTGAACGGGCAGGGGGGGCAGCAGCAGGCTCCACGCGGCAGTGGCAGGCAGCTCTAACGCAGAAGGCTTGCAGGCATCAAGCCGGCGCAGCCAGGCAGTTTAGTGGTTGCAACCAAGAACGCCCCTCGTGTGCAAGCAGCGAGGTCGCAGGGCTGGGTTGCACCGAAAGGGACGCCCACAGCAGGCAGGGAGACCACACAGGGCTTGCCTTGTAGACCACCATGAGCCAGTCGGAGCTGCGCAGGTGGCCCAGCGCCAGCGCACGGATCACCGTTGCATTGCTCTGGCTGCCCGTGTTGCCGCCGTGGCCGATGAGCAGCGGCACTGCGGGCAGGCAGGTGGGGCGTGGGCGGCGGCAGCAGCATGAGGCGGCAGCAGAGCAGCGCATTAAGCAGTCGAGGCAACAGCAGCATGCTGTGCATGTGCACTACAGCAGCCAAGCCGGGATGAAAGGCGGTGGCCCGCAGCTCAAAAAACGCACCGCTCGCCACTGCTCTGCCTATGGGCAAGTTAGCCCACGCAACCCACCAAACCACCAGCTGCATGTGCTGCTGAATGCCCAGATCAAACACCTCCACACAAAAAAGCCATCAGCTGCACACCGCAGCTCACCAAACCACGCCAGCTGCACGTGCTGCTTGATGACCTCCTCGAACGCCTCCACCACAAAGGCCGCCAGCACGAGGCCGCCGAAGAAGAGCAGCAGCCAGCCGCAGCGGGAGCGCACCAGGTCGTAGATGCTCTCCTGCCTGCGGGGCGGGGCGCGAAGCAAGCGATGGTGTATAAACACTGCAGTCTCCACAGGCAGGCAGGGCAGAGGAACAAGCGGGAGCAGCAGCAGGATGCATCAGCAGCAGGCTGCTTGGGTCAGGCATGAGACGGCGCACGGCGGGCGACAGGACAGCGGCACTCCCTGCACCACACCGCTCTGTGGGAAAATGCAGCGCTTAGAATTGCAGCACGCTGGCTCCTCAAGCCAGCCAGCCACTGCAGTGTTGAGCACCCTCTTACAGCCCTGCTTGCCCACCTGTAGTTCTCCTCCTGCCCCTTCATGGGCGTGACGTCGCCCATGTCATCGCCATACAGCATGCGCGCCTTCTCTATCGATCTGCGGCGGCCAGGTGGGTGCAGGGCAGCAGATGTTGAGGGCCACGCTGAGGGAGNATCTGCAGCTNGGGGAGGGGGANTCTACAAGTGGTGGCAGCAGCAGGCAGGCGGCGCAACAGCCGCATACCCGCGGCAGCTCTGTACAAGGCGGAGGCAGCACCCTCACCTCGGCNAGGGCACCGAGACGTCGAGCGTCACCATGACCGYSKTTTTTGCGGGCTGCTAGGAGCGGAGGCTACTSCSGGGGGCTGCCGCAGCGCCGGAGGGTGCGGCGGCGGTGGCGAGGGGCAACAGCGCGGCGGCTGCAGGGCCAAGAGCTGCTGGCGCTCCCGCGGCTCCGGCACCTAGGCTGTCGTTAATGCCGTGCGCGGCTGGAGATGCAGGGAAGCGCGGGGCGCAACCACTCGACTTTTGACGCAGCGGCCGTCTGTTGCGGGCACCGGCAGCGCTCCAGCAGACCCACTGCGGCGCGGACTGCGGTGGCGAGTGCTGCTGTGAAGGCCCCACGCGGTGCTTTGGCTGTCGACTTCCTGCGCTGCCTTGAAGCCCCTGTGAGCAGATCTCGGTGCTGGCAGTCGCAAGCAAGCAAATGTGGACAACTGGGGCGGGCTCACAATCCAGATTCATGCACCACAGCACTGTCGTCGGCCGCCGCTGCCAGCCGGGCAGCGGCGGCACTGGGCATGTGAAGGAGATGAAGGTCCTGCTCGAAAACCTTAAACTGCGCACCACAGCGCAGCTCGCATCTATGAACATTGGAGCATAAGAAGTGCGCTCGAGCAGGTCGCACTCGCTCGACCCACGCATGGCGGTGCGTGTTGGAGGCCCCGGCCTGCTGCAGCGCCTGCGCGCCCTTGCAGCATCGAATCCAGCAGCTGGCGCGCGCTGCCTGAGCGATGCGGTACAAGGCGCAGCGGGAGGCCGCCTGCCCGCCGACGGGCGCACGCTGCAGGACTTTATCCGGCAAGGGCAGGATGCCCACAGTGCTGGGGCCCATGCTGCAGCGGTCCAGGGCACCGGCGAGCACACCGCCGCCGCTGCTGCCGCCAGCCCNTTCGCCGCAGCCCGCCACCGCGCCCAGCCTCGAGCCGACTCCGCAGCGCACGGCGTTTGTCGAGACNATATGGCTGTGAGTAGGANGGCTCTGCTGGGTGGTTGTATGATCTCAAACCCGCTTGCGACCCTGGCTGTCGAGCCGCCGGTNGCAGCAGGGCAGCACATCCAGTCAACGAAGCGGGAGCAGAGGCAGGGAGGCCTCACCCGGCCGCCTTCCCGTGTATCNAAACCAAGTGAACCAATTTTWWRYCRNCCATSCNAKGCCAGATGAACGTGAACGACAGCGAGGTGGTGGCAGCCGTGCTGCGGGAGGCGGGGTACGGCCAGGCAGCGGCAGCGAACGCAGCGGATGTTGTGCTGCTTAACACGTGCGCTATTCGAGAGAATGCAGAGGCCAAGGTGAGATTGGTTTGGCTGAAGGATTGAGTGAGAGTGCATTTTTGTGATGTCCAACAAGCGCGCCATTCGGGGGAATGCAGAGGCCAAGCTGTTGATGTTGACGCTAGAGGCTTGCCGCAGCCTGCTCTTCCGCCCATGAACCGGGCACCCTCTCGCTTTGCCCCCCATCTGGAGCACCCCCAGGCTGCTTGGCAGCCAGGCCCTTCGAACCTGCTAGCCAACACCTTCTACCACCGCTTTCATCTCCCTTCAGATCTGGCAGCGCCTGGGCTACTTCAAAAACCTAAAGGCTGAGGCACGCAAGGCGCGCCGCCCGCCACCCGTGGTGGGCGTGCTTGGCTGCATGGCTGAGCGGCTGAAGCAGCGGCTGCTGGAGAGCGATCGGCTGGTTGACTTGGTGGCTGGGCCGGACGCCTATCGGTGAGGCATTGCTTGAGGGCGGTGCAAGTCTGGTTTTGGCTGCAATTGCTAAAGCAGCGCGCAAGTGCTCTTTCTGCAGGTTGACTGCTGCTGGAGAGCTGCGTGAGCATGCATCCGTTTGCGAATCGGGGCCAAGCTCGCTGCTTGCAGTCTTCAAAGTCCACTCGAAAAAACACCATGCATCACTGCCTCCCTGCAGGGACCTGCCGCGCCTCATAGACATTGTGCAAGGCGGCAGCAGCATGGGCACAGCAGCAGATGAGGCTGTTCCAAGCAGCAGCAGCAGCAGCAGCAGCAGCGGGAGCGAGGGGTATGGGCTGCCGCGGCGCGGCGGCCGGGCGGCGGCCATGAACGTGCAGCTGAGCGGCGATGAAACATGTGAGTGCTAGTGCCTGTTCTGGCTGGAGTGATGCTATCCTTGTGCTGCTTGCCACCCAGGCTCGCCACGCGTACCCATTCTTTTCATGAAGTTAACGCCTCGCAAACTCTCTGATTGATTGGCGTGCACTTGCTCCCCGCTGCAGATGCGGACATCGTGCCGGTGCGCCAGCCCGACGCACTCTCAGCCTACCTGTCTATCATGCGCGGCTGCAACAACCTCTGCGCCTTCTGCATCGTTCCATATACGCGGGGCCGCGAGCGCAGCCGACCTCTGGAGTCGATTGTGCGAGAGGTGCGTCGAGCTGCGCCTCTGTTGCTCGCAATTGACAGCAGCCTGTTGCGTTTCGCCCGCCTGTGCGCACTTTGTGACTGCGCCGGCACGTGCTGCAGTTGCTGCGTGTGGCATGCGTGCCAAACGGTGCACACACTGCACCATGCCTGCCTATGCTGCTGACGCTGCTGTGCGCCGTGCCGGCTGCTTGCTGCACTGTACGCTACGCTGCTTGTTGCACTGCCTGCTGCGCTGCCTGCTGCCCATGCAATCCCGGCGGAGTGATGTGAACACAAACAGCGTGAGCCGGCGGCCCTGCGTGGCTGCTCGGCGCTCCGTGAGCTGATGATTAGTCTTTCTGACCGCCCACTCACCTGCACCGATATGCACGCACCACCTGCTGCACTTCCAGGCATGTGCGCACCAGCTAACACCAAGCACTGCTTTGTCAGGCATTCTTTGCATCCTCACCCCTGCTGCTCACCCGCTTGTTGCTCTCCCCCTGCTTTCCACAGGTCCGCATGCTGTCTGAGCAGGGCGTGAGGGAGGTGACCCTGCTGGGGCAGAATGTGAACAGCTACGCAGACTTCAGCAAGGCTGCCGCCAACAGTGGCGGCAGCAGCAGCAGCAGCAGCGCGCAGACGGCAGCAGACGATCCGTTTTCGGGCGTGTACGCTCGTGGCTTCCGCAGGTGTGGGCCGGAGGGAGGGCATGGCTCGCTTGGAACTTTGAGCAGCATCTGCTGGCAGCAGCTGCTTGCGACTGGCAGCTGGTTTTGCGCACAGCAGTTGCCTGTCTGAGAAACGCTCGTTCATGCACCCTGCAACAAGAACTGGTACTCTTATACGATTCATTGCAGTGTATACAAGCCACGGCGAGACGGCGCAGCCACATTTGCAGAGCTGCTGGACGCCGTTGCAGGTGGGCAGGCTCACAACTCGCGTTGTTGCCGGCCAGGGCTGTGCAACTGTGTACATGCGGCATGCAGGCGGCTGCGAGCAGTGAGCTACTGTGTGGTGCCATGCGAAATTTGCAACTCTGCTCACACTGCACCGTGCAGATGCGGACCCAGAGATGCCTTCCGCTTGATGCCAAGCTCCCCGCTGTGAATCTTACTGCAACACTGAATGGAGTTCTGTAATCTCTATTCCCTTCGCAGATGTGGACCCAGAGATGCGCATCCGCTTGCTTCGAAGCTTCCCGCGTAAAGCTCACTGCAACACTAATGGGGTTCTGTAACTCTAACTCTATTTCCTGCGCAGATGTGGACCCAGAGATGCGCATCCGGTTCACCAGCCCCCACCCCAAGGACTTTTCCGATGACGTGCTCAGCGTGCGTGCGCTGTGCATTTCTTTGGGCTGTGCGTTTTGGTTGCTTGGACCCTCGCGCGCCCGCTCTGCGGCCATGGGACCGTGGCTGCACGGTGTGGCGGTTGCCATGACTTCTGCTGCTTGCAAGGGGTGCCTCCGCCCTGCTTCACACTGCTTTCCCTCTACCTGCCGCGCCGCAGGTCATCGCCGCCCGTTCCAACGTCTGCAAGCAGCTGCACATGCCGGCGCAGAGCGGCAGCAGCGCGATGCTGGACAAGATGCGGCGCGGGTGAGCCAGGCGGTTGTTTCAATGCGTTGCGGTGTACAAGTGCTTGCTGGCTGTCGGCTGCCGCATGTATGGCTCACTCTGCTGCAGGTGCACTTGAAGGCTTGCACAAGCTGGCAGTGCCCGGCGAGTGCTGTGCAGCTTCCTGCCAGCTGAGTCGCTCATTTGTTCAATCTTTGCAGGTACACTCGGGAGGCCTATGATGAGCTGGTGGCACATGTGCGGAGCGTCATCCCTGAAGTGGCGCTCAGGTGGGGGTGCACATTGCAGCACGCCTGCACAAAAATTTGCTGCTGACGCGTGTTGCCAACTGCAGGCATCAATTTGGTACCGCCCGCGCGTTTCTCGCCGCCGCCGCCGCACCGACATGATAACTGCCTCCCCTTTCTACCACCTACCGATCTTGCCTTTTCCTCCCTGCCCGCCCTGCAGCACCGACATGATTGCCGGCTCACCTCGCCATTGACCGGCCATTGGCTTAACACTGCCCTTGTCGCTCTCTTTTCTTGTCCCGCCCGCAGCACCGACATGATTGCCGGCTTCTGCGGGGAGACCGAGGAGGACCATGCCGCCAGCCTGGACCTGCTGCACCAAGTCGGCTACGAGCAGGTGCGGAAAAGGCCAAACCTTGCCTCACTTGTCCGGTCTAATGACACTCTGGCCTGCCTAATCTAGCCTGCCGGCTGCATGCACGCCCTGAAGCACTTTCGGCATCCACATTTGCTGAGCATCCTGCCCTGCCTGGTTTTACACGCGCGCTGTACCGCTTGTCCTGCCGCAGGCCTTCCTGTTTGCCTACTCGATGCGGGAAAAGACGCACGCTGCACGCCACTATGAGGTGCGCTGCCCTGCTCTGCCCTGCAAGCATGGGTGGGGCACCCCTTGCAAGCGGCATGCTGTGTGCCCGCCTGGCTAGCCGCAGCATGGGAGGGATGTGGGGTGCAGGGCCAGATTGCTTCGCCCCGGGCTGCATCGCCGGCTCAGTATCTGCATCTCTAGCTTGGCAGTATGGCCTACRGTATCACCACAACCTGTTTCACTATGTATGAAATCTCCCCCCCTTNCTTTCAAACAGGATGATGTGCCCGAAGACGTCAAGCAGCGGCGCCTGGCGGAGCTGATTGCCGCCTTCCGCCAGCGCTTGTATGAGCGGAGCGCAGCCGAGGTTNGGCGCCGCCACTTGGTTCTGGTTGAAGGCCCCTCGCGCCGCTCAGGTGCGGCTTGAGCTGCGCAAGCTGTGAATTGTTGGCACTGGGTTGTGTATTGTTCAAACCTTGCAGCCCGAGGTTGGGCGCTGCCACTCGCGGCTGGTTGAAGGCCCCTCGCGCCGATCAGGCGCGGCTTGCATTGTGATAACAAGCAATGGTCGGCTCGCTTGCTTTGGGACACCTCAGCGCCACCCATTCACGTTGGTTGTCACCGACCAGCCTGCTTACTGCTGCCTCGCTCCTGCCGCCCCTGCAGAGTCCGCCCTGACGGGGCGCACAGACACGTTCAAGCGAGTTGTGTTTGACGACGTGCCTGTGCCGGCAAGCTACCGCTTCCACCCCAGCACGCCCAGCGGCAGCAGCAGCAGCAGCAGCAGCAGCAGCGAGGCCCTGCTGGTGCGGCTGCAGCCTGGTGACTATGTGGCTGTGGAGGTGACAGCCGCCGGCGGCACGCTGCATGCCCGCCCGCTGGCGCGGACCACACTGCGCGAGTTCGTTGCAGCGCACGGTTCGGCGGCGCCGTTGGATGCGGTGGGCGGTGCGGCAGCAGCGGCAGCGGCTGCGGCGGCGGCAGTGGGCGAGTGAGGTGTCGCAACACTGCTGCTGTTGCCCAGCCGCCTAGAAGCTTCTTTTGCCATAGCCAAGATGCTGCCCGTGTATGCTTCTGTTTCATTTACCTGTGTCTGATCTGAATTCCCTTTCAGTACGTGTACCTAGCCTGTATGCCTCGCATGTGCCCCCATTGACTGCGCAGCACTCGCGCTGCTCATTACTTCTGCAATTGCAATGGCAAGCGAGTTGGGCCTAGGGGCTGGGGGCTTTGGCGGCCGCTGGGAAGTTGCAGGGGACCCACCACAGGTMGGAGTGCCTTATGGACTTGCAGTTACAGGAACAATCTCACAAAGAGCACAAGTATCACTCGGCATGCACCCAAATCTTGCTTGACGCGCTGCTTGCCTGCGCCCAGCGCAAGGTCCGCTTGAACCCCTCAAGGGCAGACGTCCAGCCTACAAAGCGGTGCAGATGGTTGCATTGGTTCTCACCCCGCCAGCAGGGCTGGGGATGGAGCATTCACAGCTGCCGTGCTGCCACCATGCCTGCTCGCCTGGATGCACCGCATGCCACAACGCTAACTTGGCATTCACCTCTTGATCATTGGTCAACCATTCCCTGTTGCGCTCACCCCAGCAGGCCAAATCCCAGCGTGCCCACTCCAAAGTCGGTTGCCTTGAGGCACCAGGTGGTGTCGTAGGAGCACAGTGCAGCGCAGTCGGTGCTGTACCCTTCAATGGAGGCGCAGTTGGTGCCCTGCGGTGCAAACAATGAGAGAGGGCAACAGCACATTAGTTGGTGGGGAGCTGTGGCAGGGCATGTGCACCCGCACAACTGTCCAGCTGGGCATGCTGTGCAGTGCACTCGCACATCTGTCCAGGCTGGGCATTCCAAATGAACACGTGCATGCAGTGCACTTGCCAGCTGTCCCCAGCTGGTTCGGCACCACATCCTCATGGCGATGCATCGCAGCAAAGAGTGGCTCACCGACCCCTTGAGGCACACGTGGGCCTTCATGTCGTCAAGGTCGGTGGCCCGCAGCTGCCGCATGCCTGGCATGTTGCCAGGGCCTGGGCGGGCCCACGTGGCGTGCAGAGCGGCTGCCATGCACAGCACGAGCAGGACCGCAGCGGTGGCAGACAGGCGAGCCATGGCTTTTGCAGAGGGGATTCGGAGGCAGGACCGAAACAATGGCGTGGCATGCCTGCGGCAGCCCTGAAGTTCGCACAAGGTCGGGCATGTTCACTGAATGTTGGGCACGTTTGCTGAACGCACCCGCCACACCGCTGCCACCCCTTCCACCAGCTGCCGCCAGGCTGCCGACAGCTGCCGTTCCCCTTGCCGAGGGTGCATATTGTCGAATGCTTTCTGATTCACTCCGCATGTGCCAATGCCTTCGTTGCACTAGCATTCTGTTTGGCAGGACGGGGCAGGCGCACAGCTCGATGCTACCATGCCATTGCGTGAAAGCAGGCCCAGCGGCGGCGCGCGGCGGTGACCTGACGGCAAACGCGGTGCCCGTCTGCACTTGTCATTCAGCATTATTCGAGCCACACTGCTGTTTGCTTCCTGAAGCGTGGCTTGCGCACGGCTGCAGCCCACTGCCCGGCTGCTGCCCGCACCCCTCCCGTGTCGCTGCAAGCGCAGCGTCGCTCATCGGCCGCCAATCCGTCGGCAGCAATGCGGGCAATCTTAAGCGGGCTGCACGCCGGCCTGTGCGCCGTGGTGCTGCTGCACGGTGAGCGCGTTACGCGCTTTGAAGCTCCGGAGCTGCGTGCGGCCTTGCAGCTGCGTCAAAAAAAGTCTCTTGCAATTGTAGAGCATTGCTGCGCAGCCAGGGGAGCGGCGCTGGCGCTGCCGCCTGCCACCGCCTCTGCCGCTGCACGACAGCCACTCCACTCCAACCTTGCTGCCGCCCCCTCGCATGCCCGCTGCAGTTGTTGCGGCCGCCGCACAATCCAGTGGGTGCGTCCCAGTGATCATGGTGCTGCCTTGAGCCAATGCTTCCAGCGCTTCACATGCCGCAGCCGCTCTGCACTGGCTCCGCTGCCGTCCGAGCCGCACTCCCGCCCCCTCTGCCATATTGCAGCATCAAGGCGTCGGTGGTACCCCCTCTCAGCCCCAATTCCGCCAACCCCCAGTTCATCCTGCTCACCAACGACGACTCTGTGACCCAGGGCGTGTACAACGCGCTAACCTCAGTCACAAATGGGCGCAAGTCGCTGACCGGCTGCGCCGCAGCCGCCACGCTCTTTGCTGTGGGCCGCCGCGACTGGGGCCAAGGTGGGCAGGCCTATAGCAGACTTTCCTGCCGGGTGTAGCATGCGCTTGTTGGTGGGTCGCATGAGCTTTGTCGATCAAGCCTCGTGCAGCTCACGCATGCAACTGCTTATGCACTTGCAACTGCTGCCCGTTGCTGGCCCCAGCCGCAGCTGCTCCACTTTGCAATGAAACCGCCGCCAGCAGCTGCTCGCAAATGTGCCAATCCAGTCCACTCCCTTCATCCCTGTTTACAGACTGTGCCCTGGTGAAGAAGCTGTACAATGCGGGCTATGAAGTGGCCGACCACACTCAGAGCCACATCAGCGTGAGCTGCGGCCCTGGGGCGGTGGCTTCTCTGGACATGCGCCGGACAGGCTGCCTGTGGCAGTCGGTGGCTTGGCAGACAACCAAGCAAGCGGCATGCTGCGCTGCTGCATGTACAATCGAGTGCAGCCGACCTCTCGCCTTCAAGCCCCGCCCGCCATGCACCTGGGCGGAGCAGGGTGACCCGCCTGAATATTGCCGCAGCTCCGCGGCCTGCCCTACACCCAAGAAGTGGAGAAGGCTTCAAACTGGCCTCGACACTCTTTGCCATATTTCCCCATCTATATGCAGCTCCGCGGCCTGCCGTACTCGCAAGTGGAGAAGGAAATCAGCGAGGGGCGGCGCCAGCTGGCAGCGTGCGGCATCCCGGCAGCCGATATTGTTGGTTTCCGGGGGCCGCTGCTGGAGACGGACAGCAGCACGCGCAAGGCGCTGAGCAAGCTGGGCTTCCTGTACGACAGGTGAGCTTGTTATTCATGTGCTGGAATGGTAAGGTTGTTATCGATCTACTTTGACTACTTTGAGGGGCAGCAACAACCTTATGGAGGTGAGAGTGGCAATCCAGCCCCGTCCTGCTCGCCCAGCAAGCCCCAGATCGACTCGTAAATTCATCCCTGTTCTCTTGTGCAGCACCCTGCTGGAGGAGACGAGCGGCAACTCGGTCTCCCGCTCGCCCAGCCAGCGCACCTGGCCCTTCTCCATGGACAGCGGCGTGCCCCTTAACTGCCAGTGGTACTCCGGCATCCAGTCCTGCTCCACAACAGAGCGCTGGGCGGGGCTCTTTGAGGTGCGCACGCTTTGCATGCTGTGCTGTGCTGCTTCAACTGCCAGTGGTACTCGGGCATCCAGTCCTGCTCCACGGCTGAGCGCTGCGCGGGGCTGTTGGAGATGCGCACGCTTTGCACGCTCTCCTGCTTCAGCTGGCTGTGGTATTCCGGCATCCAGTCCTGCTCCACAGCAGAGCGCAGGGCGGGGCTGTTTGAGGTGCGCAGCTGCTGTGCACCCTGCGCCTGCTCCGCCTGCTGTGCATGCTTGCTTGCCTCCCTTGTTAGCAGAATCGCATCCCCTGACTTCTTACGAACTACCTCCTGYCTGTTGATTGTGACTGCTGCAGATCCCCATTTGGAACCTGTGGCTGGGCGGCACACCCTACAGCATGGATTACGGAACTGGCTCTAACGCCTACGCCATTCTCAAGGCAAGCGCAGCAGCGATTGGAGCTGAATGTTTGAAATTAACTTGTTGAGTCGGCAGGATTGGTCCCCTACTGAGCTCCACCGCAGCTAGCGCATGCCCGTATGCCACTGCACACTGCTCTCTCCAGCTCTAAGCCACTGTTGTTCTGCTTCTGCTCGCCGCCACCTTACTGCTGCAGGCTAACTTTGATGCCGCGTACTCGGGCAACCGTGCGCCGCTTCCCGTCTTTGTCCATGAGCCCTGGTTGAAGGTGAGCAACGCCTGCCGGCAGTGAGGTTGAGGTACGATGGCGACGTGCACTGCAAACCGCCTCTGAGAAGGAAGCAGCAGGATCTGGAGCTGAAGTGAGGGCCGGCATGCGGTCACCAGTGAAGTGAGGATCGGCATGCGGTTATTGAGGCAGCGCAGCAGCTTGTCCACTGGACCAAATGCAACCTGCCACCGCGTGGCAGGCGGGCTCAAACCTGGCCGACCTGAAGCGCTTTGTGGACTACGCTCTGTCCAAGCCAGACACTTATTTGGTGACCATGCGCCAGCTCATCGGTGAGATTTTGGNACAGATGCACTCACTGGCACAAGGNACATGAACTGTTTCTGCCTGCCANGCCGTCCTCACGTTTATGTTTATCTCTTGCTGAACCAGCACCATTGCACCTCAACACAACCCACCCCCGCCTGCAACCCACCACAAAACGCAGGCTGGATGAAGAAGCCCATCCCTGCCAACCAGNCTGACGCCAGAGGCGCTGGGNCTGCGGCAAGCCGGGCGGCGCTTACGGTACCGGCAAGGCAGGACCTGTGCGAGCCTCCCCTTCTCCCATCCCGGGCNAGCCGCTCCCCCAGCCCATCGCCCAGCCCCAGCCCCACCCCTTCGCTGCCCCTGGCGGCCCCCGGAGGCGCCTGTGGCAAGACGGTCGGAGCGCGCTGCCCCGTCAACCAGTGCTGCTCTTCGGTGGGTGATGTGGTGCTTTGCTGCCCAGCCTGGGANGGTGGGGTTGCTGGGCGCCGAGATAGGAGGAAAACACTCACCCTCCGCATCCATCCATCAGCTTGATAGGCGTTCCATCTGGTCCCCCGCTCTGCTGCAGTACGGTTTCTGTGGCATCACAGCGCAGCACTGCGGCACCGGCTGCCAGAAGACTTACGGCCAGTGCAACAAGTGACACCAGCCACTTGAGTCGCCATGGCAAATAATTTAGCTCAACGTGCCCCACTGGCCTGTACGCTTTCGTACAACATTGCAAGTGTATCGATGTCCTCATACTTATCTATCACAAATAAACTGCTATCTTGAGCACCAACCTTCCCTGGTTGGTTGATCTGTCAATCGATTGCTCCCTGATGCTCATCTCCCGCTTCCCTGCACTTGGCTCTGCAATTGAATAAAGTAGATGACAGCGCTTCCCTGCGCCTCTTCCTTAATCAGCCTTGATGTCACCCATCGTGTTCACATGTGATAGAAAGCTCGAAAGAGAGATCAGGGAAAGTGCTGCTCAATTGATGGCAATCGGCGCTCGGCAAACGGGCACTGGGCTCTTAGGTCTGATAGCGCAGCAAGGCATGTATGAGACGTAAGTAGCGATGCAGGGATGCAGGGGAGTAAGTCACAGTGAAGGTGAAAAAGAATCCGACTTGTTCCCAACACAGCTGGCGGCAACATGCTGTAGTTTAGTGAGCGCAGTCGAGGCGGAAGT
>JADXDR010000037.1:311383-330874 GCA_025026875.1 Chlorella ohadii
GGCGGCGGCTTTGGGCTTGGTGGCGGCGGCGGTGGATTCGGGCTGGGTGGCGGCGGCGGCGGGTTTGGGCTTGGCGGTGGCGGCGGCGGTGGCGGCGACGGGCTGCACGCGAGTATCAGGAGGGCACTCGGGTGTCCCCATCAACCAACGCATTCTGCAGCTACAAACATAGCATTTAGAGTACGCCCACATACGCATGCGAAGCATCGCAGCACCAGCTGGACGGAGAGTACGCACCTGGGTGGCGGTGGTGGCGGCGGTGGACTGGGCAGGGAAACGAGGAACAAAATGTGCAGTCAGTTCGAACATCCAGTCGCCGCAAACACAAGCCAGGGAGCACAGCGGCTCTGCACACCAGTCTCAGGGCTGGGCTTGCCAGCTCTCCTCAGTTCGCATGTCACAGGCACCACACAACAAGCACGAATATGTTGGTCGCTGTCCAATTCATGCAGTCCTCGGTTCCATTGGTGCAGCAGCGCACCTGGGTGTCTTCTTGCCTTGCAGCAGGTGGCGAAAGGCCGACAACTGGATGCCATGCACCACTGTACGCAGAATAGCAGGTTGTGCAGCAAAGTGAGGGAGAAGGTTGACAGGCGGCTTGCCGGCGGGGTCAATTTGAGGCCATGGGCTGCCCKAACCCATGTCYCCTTAGGGGCTTGCTGCTGGCTGGCTGGCTGGCTGGCTGGCTGGCTGGCTGGAACTGTAGTGCAACGCAATCACACGCCCCAGGCAGGCCGCACAGCTGAGTGAAACCAACGGCTGGCTACAACACAACGAGGGGCACAGCTTGGCACGCACCTATACTGTCCAGCTTGTCCCCCGCATCTGCTGTGGCTGATCCAGAGCCATCTGTACTGGCTGATCCATTGCTCCACTGAGCAGCTGCCGCTGCATTGCCTGTCAGACCAGCCGTTAGTTCATTCTCAAGGAGGAGTGAGGACGGCCCTGCACAGCCAGCGTAGCAAGGGGGTGGGAGCGTGGGGTGGAGATGAGAGGGGTCGGAAGATGAGATACCGTCGCCGGGACAACCAACGAGCGCACAATGTAAATTGCGCTGCCTGCCAGCAGCAAGCAGCGGCCCCAGCTAGACAGCAGATGGCGGCTGGAAATCAATCACGCGTCGCTGCTACATACCTGCAACATCGCCCTCAGTCTTGCCCACCAAGCTCACGGTCGGACCTGCACCAGGGCGGCGGCGGCGGCGGCGGGGCAGGGGCAGGGGCAGGTGGATACGGCATGCCGGCTGTGCCCTCCTCCGCCCTCCCGGTAGCATTTTGCCTAGGTAGGCGGCCCAAAGCCTGGGGCGCAGCGGCCTGGTCTGGAGGCTCAGGCGCTTGCAAGCTTGCGCCGGGTGGCGGTGGCCCTGCGCTGGACAGGCCCCTGCCGCGCGGTATTGAGCTGCCTAACTCACCAACAGAGCACAGAACCAGCCAGACCAAAAGCAGGGGGACGGGGATGTTCGCTTCAAAGCGCCTCCTACGCATAGCGCCGCTCGCGCCCCATGTACTGCCCGCAAATGGGCTTGGCAGTGTCAACTAAGCCGGTGGAGGCGGGCCGGCGCCCTGCGAACGGCCAGGAGACAGAGGTGCAGGCGCATGCGGCGGCACCCGCGGGGTGGCGACCGGCTGGGGGGCAGTAGAGGACTGGGCCCCTGGTCGCAGTCTGCCCGGGTTCCACTGCGAATTGGGCGACTACAGGGTGCATTTAACTGAGAACGAGCGAGCTGGGACAACCCCGCCCAGCTTTCCCTGCAGGCCGGCGGGTCGGGCTGGCGGCACCGCGTGGGGTGGACCCACAGGCCCATGGGCCCCCGCTCACCAGCCAGGTCGGCTCAGCTTCGGTTTGGCCGCCTAACAGTGAGTCTAAAGGGGAGGGACGCGGTGCCACAGCGACGGGTGGAGCCAATCGCACCCAAAACCTGTGTTTGAGCCAGCGGGGGAATGGTCGCAGGACGGTCCCGGGATTCTACACGAGCAGGCACTTGTGGGACACGCTTCTTACCCCCCGCTGTGCAGCTCTACGTCCCAGCGCTGCAGGACTTGTTTCTGGAGGGCCTCATGGCAGCATGGCGACACAGGAGGCAGGCGGCATGGGGTGCTGCAGTCCCACTTGCGTGGCCGCTCTCCAGCCGTCACCAATCTAGCGTGCGCTGAGTCAGCGTCAAAACGTCTGGTCCTTGCTGATCACAGCTGAGCCATGCACGAACGGCCTGCACCAAACAAAGTGAACAGTACGCAGGCGTGCAGGCGGGAGCGCCAGCACCCCGACTGGGCTGCTGGCGCTGTGCATCGGCATGCAGCAGAGCGCATGCATGTGCGGCATTTGGCACCGGCAGCGTTGGGCTCAAGCCGTGCACGCCTGGCATCAGGGAGCCTGCAACGCATGCCATTGCGCTCAAGGCCACACTTCCGTGTAGATGACGTATCAGGGAGGGCTGAGGGGCTGCATCATTGCGAGATGATTGATGCAGATCTGGGGTGGAAGGTGCGGGCAGCTCGCCGCCGCTCAAACCCGCCAAGCGGCGGCTCAAAACTGGCACCCAGCAGGCGGTGCCAAGCCGTCTCTCTACTGCAAACCAACGCTGGAAGATTTTGAGAAGACTTGGTGGTCCTGACATGCCTGTGCAGCTGTGGCTCTGGTGCCAGGGAGGGTGGTGGCGTCATGGCGGGCGGTGGCAGCCGCCGGCATCCCCCGCCAGCTTGCAGACGCGCCTGCTCACCATGCCGCCCCCTGTCATCGCGCCATAGACACCCTGGATCCCACCGTGACAGCGGCAGCGGCTCGCCGGCGCTTCTGCGGTGCTCGACGAAAGTTGTCCAGCGCAGGCCAGCACGGATGGGCTTGGCTGTGGGCCTTATGAAGATATGGACCCTAAGGAAGATATGAACGCATCATATCTTCCTTAGCTCCTGGTGAACAGTGCAAGGCGATCGCATGCAGGGCTCTTGAGGCCTGACTCTGGAATGCGCCAGCCGCCCGTGCAAGTCTGGTTCTAGGCAGCTGAGGGCAACCTGCAGCGAATCTGCACTCGTGCAAGCATGTGCATAAGCACCGGGCCCTGCCATCGCTGCCACCGCCATTGCCGCCGCCGCTGCCCAAGCAGCAGCCGCCGCCACCATGCTTTGCTTTTCCTCATCCTCCAGCTATCAACGAGAGCATTGCGGCCAATGGCATTGCAGCTCCCTTGTATGACCGCTGCTGTCCCAGGAGACAGAGAGCGGTCCCAGTGGCGGGCCCTGCCGCCGTTGTAATTGCCCCGACCCTTCAAGCGTTGCAGCAGTGCAAGCAGTCATACAAGGTGCTGTCAAGCGGCCTAGCAGATGCGTCACAGCAAAGGCGTGGCAGTGCTGCTGCGCATCAAGCTGCCTGCCTGCAGCTGGGCTGGAGCTCAGTTGCTTGGCAGCAAGGCCTGCTCACACGTCGGGTATGCGCCGCGGCTCGCCCTCCGCCTGCCGCCGTCGCTTCAGTTCCTTGGCAACCTGACAGGAAAGGAGCAGAGGGGTGTTGCTGCCTCTTCTGCTCCACCTCCCCCTCCTCGCACGGTGCAGAGCCACACTTTCCGGAGGCAGGGTTGCTCCCACCTGCTGCGCCTCCCGCTCCTCATACAGCAGATCGTAGAGCCACACGGTGCAGGCGGCACCCATCGCCAAGCCCAGCAGGTTGCCGCGTGTCAGCTCCTGTAGATTCCAAGGGAACGACCATGCTGTGCATGCGTTATGCCACTTGACAACACTGTGCATCTGATGCTTCGGGCGATTGGCAGGCTTGATCAGCGGCAGCAGGCAGGCGGCACGGGTGTCGCCGCCGGGCGCCGCTTTCCAAGGCTCGCCACTCACCATGCCTCCAAACTTGACGACTCCTTGGCTGTTAGGTGATGCTGGAGTGACGGACGGGCGATACGTTAGGCGGCGGCAGGCGCCTTGAGCAAGTGCCGCCCTGCTTCCCACTGCTGCCCTCCCCGCCACTGTCACTGCGCCTCCAGCCAGGCGCTGCATCGTAGGGATGGAGCACGACACAATCCGAGACCAGTAGCGAAACTAGGGTTCGAGCAGCTGGTGCATGAGAGGCCAGACCCCACCCAGGCTGCATTCTTCCTCTGCCCCAGCCCACACCGCCGCCACCCCTCCACAGTACACAATGTCGATGCGGGCCAGGAGCGTGGCGAGCCTGTGCCGCCGGGCGGCCGTCTCCTTCACCCAGCGCTCGCCCTCCTCGCTGCCAGCAGCCGCAGGGGTAAGAGGACACGTGGTGGAGCACGGGCAGAACAAGGCAGCGCGTCCAAGGGCTGGGTCGGCGGCGAAGGCTGGTCGGCGCTCACGCCACCTGTTTGGTGCTGCACCCTGGCCAAACCACGTGCCAGCAGCGTTCGCAAAAGCAGCATTGATTAGCGTCTTCACTTGAATAAAAGCCCCTCCCGCCCGCCGCACACGGTGCAGGGGCAGGCGCGCCAGGCGGTGACGGCGGCGGCCGCCGCCGGCGCCGCTGCCAGCGGAACGATGATGAAGGTCTGATTTTCTGTGAATTGTTGCTGGCTTGTCTGCAYAGATTCGTTTGCTGCTGATTGCTGCAGACCAAAGTGGTAGAGCGATGCAGCTTGCAGGGCTGGCGGGGYGGGCGGCAGGGCGGG
Source organism: Chlorella ohadii (assembly GCA_025026875.1). Lineage (NCBI taxonomy): Eukaryota > Viridiplantae > Chlorophyta > Trebouxiophyceae > Chlorellales > Chlorellaceae > Chlorella > Chlorella ohadii. The sequence goes on from JADXDR010000037.1 coordinate 316,011, forward strand.
YGGGCTGGCTGGGTGCCTGCCCAGCTTCCCCGCCTGTGCTTCGCTCGCACCGTGTGCATGCCACTGCTTCCATGCTGCCAACAAGCCGCCTTCCATGACTTAGGCAGCCCCAGGTTCCACCCCAACTTGACTGCTACAGATCATGGGAGTGGAGGTGCCCTACAGCTATGTCATCGGCACCGGTGCGCTTCGTTCGCACTCGCTGGGCGGCAGGCAGCTCTGCAGGGCGGCCATGTGCACCTGGCTGCTTGGCCGCATGGAAGAAGGGCTGCTGCTGGACAGGCGGCTGCCTGCATGCGTGCCTGCATGGCACTGCGTCTTCCTGAGCAATAGAACTGACGCGTCCATGCCTCTGTGCCCCTGCTTGCCCCTCGCAGCGCTGGCGGTTGGCTTGGGCGCGTATACGTGAGTGGCTGCACCTGACCTGCAGATGTGCCGTCCTGCCAGCACAGTCCTGGCTGCCACTGGCAGCCGGCACCTCCTTGCACGGTGCTTCACACGACAGACCTGCCGCGCTGTGCTGCCAAAGCCAGCTTACAGCCCAACCAACTGCAATGCTTCCTGATGTGCACTGAGTGCGCACTCAGCATGCTTGCTGTTTGATCTGCTTGCAGCTACGAGTACCTCCAGGTGGCCAAGCCTTGATGGAGCTTCGCTTACTTGGTGCCTGTGGTTAGTGCAGATATTTATCTCCTCTTCCGCTGCAGCTACGAGTACCTGCAGGTGGCCAAGGAGCGGCACTTTTTCTCCCCCGTTATAAGCGGTCGATTGTGTTTCCATGCCCTCTTTCCTTTACTTTGCAGCTATGAGTACTTCCAGGTGGCCAAGGAGCTGGACAAGCCGCTGGCCCGCTCTATCATGCNACCGCCCCTCCATCTCCTCGCTCAGGTGCGCCCTGCGTAGTTAGTGATTACGGCAAGTCTGCACATGCATGAATGGCATCATGCACCGCCCCTCCATGCCTGGGCCAGCTGTGCAGGCTGTGTCCACGCAGCTGGCCATGGTCGCCTAGCCGCAGCGAACAAATGATGGCAGCATCATGCAGGGAGCGTGCCTGCACCGCTGTTTAGCGGATCAGCACGGCGCAGTCCATCAAGCGCTGCCCGGCTCAACTCAACGTCGCGTAAAGCTGCCATCTCCGAAATGCAATGTCGCTGCTCTCGCCCTACTATTCAATTGCAGCATGGTCGACCAGAACGGGCGTGAGTTCACCGCCAAGCAGCTGGCGGGCCGGTGGGTGGCTTGCCACTGCCCAGGCAAATGCTTGTGCGCCGCGTGCCCTCGCCTGCCTGCCCCTCACGTCATGCATGCATTCCAACTTCTCTCATGCACCTGGGTGTTGCTGGACACCGGCTCCCTATGCTCTTCCAGCTGCGCTCACACACAATGCTGAAAGCAACTGCATGTTGCCCCACTTCCAAAACAAACCCCATGCAGCTGGGTGCTGCTGGATACCGGCTCCCTGCACAACGACGCCGATGTGCGCGGCATCAACGCCATCTGCCGGTGCGCTTTTGTTGGGTGCTGAGCCTTGCGACTTTCAGCGGGTGGCAATGTATGCCCCATGTACTACCTGTCGGCTAATAGCGTGCTTTTCCCAGCTGCGTCTGATTAAAACAGCTGCCGGAAGCTGCCATGCCGCACTTCCTTCTGCTCGGGCGTCCACCGCCACCGCCGCACTTGCAACTGCCGGTTTCCTGCAGGGCCGCTGAGGCCGCACAGCAGCGCTCCGGCGCAACCATCACACCTGTGTTCCTCAGGTGGCTGTCTGCTTACTGTACTTGGTGGTGGGTAGCCGTGCGGCTGGGTCCAACACAGCCCAAGGGCTGTTAAAACGTTGCCAAGGCATGCTGGCACGAGGTGCTTGGTGGAGTGGCAGGCATCAGTAACCTGCGTCGTGCCGCCGCTACTCGTCGTGCACGTGACGCATTCAACCTTGGTTCCATCGCAGCACCGACCCCCGGCGCGACAAGGTGGAGGATCTAAAGCGCGTGGCGCGCCTACCTGCACAAACTACTCAGCTCTGTATTCCATTCTTACATTCCTGGCCCTGCAGCACCGACCCGCGCCGCGACAAGGTGGAAGATCTGAAGCGAGTGGCGGGGGCCTGCGGGCACCCGGGCCTGGTTGCGCTGACCGGGGACGCCGATGGGGTGAGGATGGAACGTGCGGCGAGTGATGGAGTGCGCGCACCTGTTCAAGGCTTGATTGAATGACATCAGCACTGCACCTNAGTTTCCACCGACAATCCATCTTGCTCGGCAGGTGATGGAGTGCGCGCACCTGTTCAAGAGCCAGGAGAAGGCGCAGGTGCTGGCCTCAGTGAAGGGCGACGAAAAGTACAAGGCGAGCAGGGCGGGGGCTGTTGCAGCTTTCGGAGGTTGCAAAGAAAGAACTGAATCAGCGGAGCAGGAATCAGCGCAGCTGCAATGGCCGCAATATGCGCAGTTACAAAGACACTGCCTGGCTTCCCTCCCTGCAGCACGGCGACGAAACCATGGATGCATCCTACGTCAGCAGCTTTGGTGAGCGCTGCTCATTTGCAATTATGACGCATTGTATCTATGACTCGTTATTTAATATTGGTCCGGAGCCCTGCTTGCTCCCTGTGACGTCTGCTGTGAGCACCTCGGCCGCCTGGCCAAGTGCAAGACCCTCAACACGGTTTCCTCATTATAAACACGTTGGTGCTCCCAGCTGGACTGTGCACGGGGCGCACCCAGCGTGCATGGGGCCTTCAAGTGCTCCGGACTGCAACAGCCGGCTTACAGAGGCGGTAGCGGCTTTGCATCGAAACAGGCCATTGCCCGTGCAAGCAACGCCCGTCTCGATGCAAGCCCCGCTTCCAAATGGCTGGCTGCTGCCGCTGCCGGAGCGTCTCGCCTGATCCTCTGCCAGTCGCTTGATAGGTGCCTGCGCACATTCTTGCTCAGGCACCCCTAGCACTGCTGGCAAACTGCCAGCATCCGCATGGAGTTCCAGCTAGTTGTGGTCAATATCGGCGCGGAGGCGGTTGCAGCCTCAGAGGAACCCAGCTGCAGTGTGTGGTTCGGCAGCGATCCTTTCGCCTAGGTCACTTGCACATGCTGCTTCTCCCCCTCACCGCTCCATCTGCCTGGCTCTCTCCCCCTCCACCCTTGCAGCCTGCCCTCCTTCAGAGTCCACAGCTGCCTCCCTCTGCTCCTCCCCTGCCTGCACAGTCCATGCAGGTTTTCCTGTGGTGCCTCGCTGCCCCTCCTGTTGGCATCACAGCCAGTTAATGGTGCAGCCTTCTGCTCCTCCCCTCCCCCTGCAGTTTACCTGGTGGCCCTCCGCCCCTCGGCCTGCCCCGTTCAGCCCGCAACCGCTTATGGTTTTGTGCTCCTCCCCCTCCCCCTGCAGTCTACCTGATGGCCCCCAACACTTGCTGCTGCACCCCTGCAGCCTGCCAGGCTCTCCTCCAAACTTTAACTTCAGAACCTGTTCTTTCCTGCTGCTGCTCCCCTTCCATTCTGCAGTCTACCTGGTGGCACCCAACGGCGAGTTCTCCAGGCTGTGGCCAAAGGACGTGTCAATCGCGCTGCTCAGGTGCATTACGGTTTATCTCTGCTTATACATTTTGCCAGGCTGTGGCCGAAGGACGTGTCGATTGCGCTGCTCAGGTGCAGCCGCCATTTGTTGCCGAGCTCTGAGCCAAACGTGTATGCATGTGTGTGTGCATGCCTGGCCTGCAATAACTAGCGCTGGTTGGCTACAGCAGAGCAGCATGGAATAGTGGCATCTTGTAGTGCTCGGCCAACTCAGCCCGTAGAAGCGTCCATCCAGGCATTTGAGGAACCCTTTTGTTTGTTCGTAACACTCGCAGCGACGCTGTGGCACGCGCCGTCAAGGAGTGAGGGCTGCAAGCTCGGCGTGGCGCCGGAGAGTCGGCAGCAGCAGCAGCTGGCGCACCGCCGCCTGCTGCAAGTTGGCCCTACCGTGCGGGCTGTCAAAGCGCTGATTCAGATCAAGTCAAGTTTTGCATGGTTGTATACTTCCTGTTCACAGCTTTCCTGCTTTGTTCTGTACCCTTCACCTCTGCATGCTTGCCTGCTGCATTGAGTTTTGTGGGCCAGGGCAGGGCAAAGGAGACCAGAGGCCTCGCCCGCCCCTGCCGGTCTGGCCCTGCTGCAAGCGCCTTGACTCGAGGCTGTGCTTATGCTGTGTATAGGTCCGAGTGTGCCTGTAAGGCTCACAGAAGCGCGGTTGAAGTGCTGCAGTGTGCCGCTCGGATAAAAGAAAGCCCCGCAGGAGCAGCCTGCTCGGCGTGCTGGGCGGCCGCTCGGGCACCCTGGCTGAAGCACTGGCAGCCGAGGCACCACCGGCGCGTAGCATCTCCAGCATTCTCTACCTCCTTCGAGCGCGTGTGAGGCTCATAGGGCGAGCTGGAGGCAGGGAAGCGGAGCGCGCAGGCACCTCGGCCAATGCGGGCCGCCATCGCTGCTGCCGCGCTGCTCATATGCAGCTTCTCGGCCGAGGCAGCTGGGTAAGGAGTGTTTGGGGGAGGGCAGAGTGGCTACTCGGGGTGGCGAAGTGCGGCGCCGGCACCTGGGCCCTACTGCGCCGCGCGTGCGCACCGATGAGCTGTCCGTCGCAAATTGAAGCTATCGAGGCGGCATCTGCATGCTGTACTACTGCGCCTCCAGCCGGCGGGGGCGCCGCCCCTGCTGCTGCCGCCAGGCCCTCTTGCCCACAGGCCTGCATTAGCTCTCTGAGGCCAAGTCCAAGCGCATATTAAATGCTGGTAGCACCTCTCCATTCTCTTTCGCCGCATCCTCATGCCCCGCAGGGTGGTGCAACCGCCGGCGCGCGGTCTGCTGCAACACGCCCCGCTGGTTGCTGCCGCCTCGGCCCCGCAGCTGCCGCCCGTCAACGCCTCGTGGCTGCGGCCGCTGGACAGCTCTGCACGCGACAGCTGGCGCTCGCAGCAGAAGAGATGCGCTGAGGCAATGAAAGCGGCCAACAAGGAGGCGGCTCCGCTGGACTTGGTGCTCTATGGTGCGCCCTTGGTTGGCCGGCTGTTATGGGCTGTGCCTGCACCATTATTACTGCTGGGCCTGAAACTGCTGCTTCTGCAAGTAAGGGAGGGCAGGCCTACTTTTTCTGCTGCTTGCGCTGAAAACTTCCTGCAAGATGCCTTGGCGTGCTGCGCAGCTGGCACCTCCCTGCCGCTCATCCCTGCTGCTCCGCTCATCTCCCCCCTTCCCGCAGGCGACAGCCTGACCACGCTCAATCTCAAGTCCCAGGGCAACGCAGCAATGGCGGCGCAGTGGCAGCGCCTGTTTGCGGGGCGCCGCACCCTGCCCCTGGGCATGAACGGCTGCACGGTGGAATGGCTGGCGTGGCGCATCGTGCAGGGCGGCGAGCGGCCGGCGCAGGCGCCCAAGGTCATTGCCTTCCTCATCGGGTGAGCCATGGGGTTGCAGTGCTTGCTTAGTACGACCGAGCATTGCCATCAGTCAGGCAGCCTGCCACACCAGCAGCAGGTTGTGAAACTCCTTGAACCTGTTTGGCCGCCGGCTCTCTTGCTTGCTGGCGCAGGATCAACAACGTGTACAAGAAGTTGGGCCCGCCGCAGTATCCCCTCGAGGCCCTGCTGGGATGGACGCGAGCCGCCTTCCCGACCTCCAGGTGGGCTGGAGGCTGGCTGGCTGGGTGATTTGATGCCGGCTGTGCATTGCCAACTGGTGGGATGACAGATTGTTGAATGGCTTTGTGTTGCAGACTGGCCGGATCACACCGCACTTGTGCTCGCAAGAGCGTGACTTCGCAGTCAAGAGTGTCGTGTTGCAGAGCAGCAGCAGCAGCAGCAGCAGTGCACATGAGCTGTGTCGCGCACCAGTCCGCACGCCTCTCCCTCACCTCCCGTGCTGCCGCAGGCTGCTGGTCGTCGGCATGCTGCCCACGCTGGCGGTACCGAGCGCTGAGCTGGCTGCCCACAACATCCTGTACAGCCAGCTGGCAGCTCGCCAGGGGGGCACATACGTGGGCTGCGGCAGGGGGATGAGCCCTAGTGATACCAGCCTGTTCAATGACGGCCTGCACCTGACGGTGAAGGGGCAGGACAGGGTGGCGCGCTGCCTGCGGATGGCCGCGTTTGGCTACTGAGCGCTGCCGGTGCTGCTGCCTGCCCTTGGCCATGGCACGGAGCAGGATGCTGGCGCTGCTTAACTCGATGCTGCTGCCAATGACCGCCTGTGGGCCGTTGGTTTGATCGTCTGACCGACGCAGATGCCCGATATTCTTGCTACGTTTACCGCCCTGCCACCTCCCTGCTACCATCCTGTTACCACCCTGCCACCCCTCCGGCATTTCATGAGTATGCCCTGACTCTTCCTCTTTCAGCATTATGCTAGCCCATTGCACGTACTGCTTGCTGTGTATTGCTGCACCCAACTCGTGAGGGGAAGGAAGCCTTCCAGTATGTGGAGCCCCCAAACCCCAAAGCAAAAAACTGTTTGGCAGAGCAGGCTGCCCATGGTCGTGCCTCTTAGTAACTGATGTCGGTGCGGCGCATTACAAGCTTGCACTAAAGAAGTGCATGGTGGTGCAGTGCGCAAGGGAACATGAAATAAGCGGAGCAAGCGAGGTGGCGAAGGGCAGTGTGGTCCTGACGCAGGACATCTGTGGGGGTGGCTGCAGCAGTACACACAAGTGCCGCAGTACACACATGCCGCATGCCGCCGCTCAGCACTCGATCACGGCATCAGAGTAGGGGCAGCCGACGCCGCCCAAATAGTAGTTGGCGGTGACGTAGGTGAAGTCCCCGATCTGATAAGGGCACTCGTCCAAGTTCAGCACCTCCAGTGCCACTTGGCGGCCGCGCCACGAGCAGGTGGCGCTGTACCCCAGCGCGTACGTCTTGCGGTTGCGGTTCCCGTCGCAGTAGATGCAGAGCACGGGCCCGTCCTGCTTCAGGGCGCGGGCCTTGAGGGCGCGCGCGCAGGCGCCGTCCAGGGATGCGGCGGCCAGCAGCAGGCCGAGGAGGAGCAGGGCGGCGGCGCGCATGGTGTTGAGTGTGGGCAGGTGAGCGATCTGAGTCGTTGAATTGATGGTTGTGAATGGGATGCGGCTGCGCAGCCAAAGGGCCCTTTAAGTGCGGGTCCGTCCACGCGCGGGGGTGTTGGCGGGAAGCTGCGGCGAGCCGCTACCCACCAGTTCCGCATGGCCCGAGTAATCGCCGCGTGCACTGCCGCTCCGCCAGGTCTGGGCTGCCGCCGCCGCCTGCCGCTCGCCTTGCATGAACATTTTAGGGCCCCTGCCGCCATTGTATAAACCAGCTTGCAAGCTAGACATAATTATGAGCCACATTCATCAGAAAACACCAACTGTAAGCTATGCTTGTGTGGCATTCGCATCCGCTCTTTGGTGGGCTTGATTATCCAGCACAGTTGTTCAACATGGCAAAGCGGTCTTTGCAAAATTCACAATCAAGGGGATAAGTTTGATGATGTACATAAATAACAGTGAGCAAAAGCGATCGCATAAGGGCAGCAATGCGATTGGCACGCGCTGCCTCATGCCAGCAACAACATGCGAACCCCGCAAGCTGCACGCTCACAACAGCCTTGCCGAGCAGCTGCCCTGCGTGCTTGCTGTTCCGCAGTGACGGATCAGCCCTGCGGCGTCTCAGCTGCTGCCGCCTGCTGCGTCCAGCGGCACATCAGCCAACACGTCTCAGCTGCTGCCGCCTGCTGCGTCCAATGCGGCCTGCAGAGAGACAGCAAAGCCGCGGAGCTCCTCCACATACCTGCGAGAGCACAAGAAGGTGGGGCGTGCGATGATCCAACCAACAGCAGGTGCTCAACGGCTCCATAACAAGCATGCACTGTGTAAAGCACGTTGAGGATGCACGCAGCAGCTATCATTGTGGGACACTGCTCTGGCATGGCGGCTGATGGCATGTGTTCTTCCGCAACCCGCTGGCATGCCGCACCACCACAAGGCATGTTGCAATGCAGGTTGCACGGCTTGACTACTCACTCGTCATCAGGCAGGGGCGGGTACGCCAGCATGATCAGCTCGGCTTTGCCGGGGTTGGTGCCTGCGGGAGAGAAGTGAGCCAGGCAGGAAGACGGGAAATGAGAGAAGCCTTTGAGCGGGGCAGGGGCAGCAAGCTCTGCAAACAGCACCTTGCGCTGATGCCAAGAGCTGCTGGGCGGCGGCAGCATGGAGTGCCCGACCAGACGGCCTTCGCCACTGTTTGCAGCCCATGCAGCTGCTCTGTCGCCGCCCATGCAACGGCAGCCCAAGCATCTGCTGAGGCTGCCGAGCAAGCATGCAAGCCGATGAGACACATTCATACCTGCAATGGCGTCCTCCTGGGAGTCAAAGTCCACGTTCAGGATGAGGTACCGGCCCGTCGGCTCGCCCTTGTACTGCAGGCACAAAGAGCCGGACAGCAATGGAAACTAGGAGACTGTGCCACTGGAGAGCTCCACAATGCGAACTGGTGGTGGCAAAGCAGCAGCGGGTGCTGCTGGTGGCAAAACATCAGCGGGTGGGCGGCAAGCGACAGGGCAAGACTGAAGTGCAGGGTGCAAGCAAGCACACATCAGCTTTGTGAGTTATGGAGCTGTTTGGCGCGGCGCATCCGGCTGGCTAGCATAGGAATGAACCAGCAGGCCATCTATGGCACGTAAACAACCTGGCAATCAATGCAGGCCGCTCACCTCCAGGGGCCAGTAGGTGCGGCGCACCCAGCTGATTAGCGCCACAACCTTGCATAATACAATAAAGGTCGGGTATCAACTCACCTCCAGGGGCCAGTAGGTGCGGCGCACCCAGTTGGCTTCATACTCAATTGGGTTGTCCAGATCCGAACTATTGGTGGCCCCCAGCAGCATGAGCACGGGGCGCATGGCCACAGACAGCAGCCCGATGTCTGCGGCAACAGAATGCAACAGGGGAACCGTGTGAATACAGGGCGTGCATATTGGGAGCAAGGGGCGCATGGCCACGGACAGCGGCCCGATGTCTGCGCCAACGGAACAGCGAGCAAGCACAAGGTAGGCAGCAAGAACGCAAAGCCCAGCAAGCAGCAACTCGGTGGGATGGGCAGGCAGGTAGAGGCAATATGGCGAGCACGCCACGCAAGCCAAAAGACGACAGACGGCTGGTTCTCGATGCGACCCAGCAAGCAGCCTGGCTGCAGCAAGGCACCTTCTGCCCAGCAGCGCAGACTTGCAACCAGACAAAGGCAGTGCGCGCACCTCCCAGCGTCACGACCGGCTCCGTGCTGTTGCTCATCAGGCTGATCAGGGTGCKGTTCTTGTCGCACCAAATGACTGCACCACACAGGGACAGGCAAGAGCGCAGGTGAGAGTGGAGGGCAGACCAATGAGACCAGGAATGGCTTGATAGCAGACCATGCTGATCGGTGTGGCTGTCATGTTGAACCACACTGCTGCGCAGCATAACGAGCGTGGCATGGAGAAGGCTGCCATTCTGTGAGATTGCAGATGCCCCGCTGGCAAGAGGCAGTGGCAGCCCCCAGGCCACCAGCCTGCGCATGCATTCTTCCACCACCAGAGCAAGGAAGCAACAGCAGCGCACCCTGCGTCTCCATCAGCTCCCCATCCTCGGGGCTCCAGGAGCTCCAGTCGCCGGCGGCGTGTGTCATCTGGTCGTACAGCCCCTTTCGGGGGTCGTAAATCTGCGTTGGAGAGATGAAAGAGCGTACCAAATTTGGCAGAGCAGTTGAAGTTCCAGCGGCAGGTGTCATCTGGCTGTAGAGACCCTCCCGTGGATCATAGATCTGTGCAGGAGAAGAGCTATAAAAGTCCAAATTTGGCCAACTTGCATGGCTTCTATGCACTTGGCTCGCTATGCAGCCCCCTTGCCAAGCACATCCAATCACCCATGGCGGCAGCCATGCACCTCCAGCACTTGCCTGCACCGTGGGACCCATGGGCAGTGCACCGCCGCTCGAGGAACCGCCGCCCTCGCCGCCCCCCATTTGCGGGATGGCTTGTGGGTTGAAGAACGGCCCCGTGATGTTCATGGTCCTGCAATGATGGTGCAAGTTTTCGGACAGTGTTGCGTGGTTCATGTGCGGTCGCACACACCGCATAAGCGCAGTAGAACAGAGCGATAGGTCAGGCAGTGCAGCAGATGCGGGTGCTGTGAAGCACCAGCGGCTGGACGCAGATCAACTCCTTCCAAAGATCGCTGTGCAACCACGATCCCCCCTGCCAGGCAAAGTCACTCACCGGAGGGGATGCAGCTGGGCATCGGCGGCTGGCTGCTGTTCAACCTTCCCAGCAAATGAGAGGACAAGAATCGCCCCTTGCGGGAGCTCACCGGATGCGGATGCTGTTGGGTTCGCAGCGGCTTGCCACGGGTGGGGCCCTTCTCACGGGGTGCTGTGTATACAACCCACATTGTGCAGGGCAAGGCACACWGGGSTCACCGGATGCGGATGCTGTTGGGGACCAGCGGCTTGCCGGGGTTTGGCTCCTCCCCTAGAATCCAGGCCTGCTCAAAGACGCCCACCGCTCCAAACCAGGCGGTGCTGCACGCGGGTGGGGGTGGGGTGGGTGGGTAGGTTACTGGACAGTGACACGGATGAAGCGTTTTGCCAGTGCAGCGCGTCTTGATTGGAGGCCAGGCCACCAGTTGCAAGCCATGCAAGGCTGTTGTACGGGCGGCTTTGGGTGGGCCGGCAGTGCAGCAGGGGCTCGCCCCAGTGCAGCTGCTTTGGCCGGGGGGCGAGTTCGCAACTGAAACATCCTTCAATCTGGCAATCTTGTCCTGCTGGTGCTGTGCCCTGGCGCTCACCCATGCCTGACCAACTCAGCCCGATCCCGCTCACAAGTTGGGTGTGATGGCACTGCCAGTGAAAGCGGCATCCAATGCCTGCTCTGAAGCAGCAGCGCNTGGGGGAAGAAGGGTCCAGCAGCGCGGGCACCAGCGCTGGCGGCACGTAGAGCGTGAAGGTCCAGCTGCTCACGTTTGGATCCAGAGGGGTGTCGGCCAGGGCAGGGCACGAAGCCTCGGCGGCCGGTTGAGCGGCGGCACCGGCGGCAGCCAGGGCCGCCAGCAGCAGTAGCCGCGCTGCAATTGGAAACCGGCGATGTGCGTGATCAGGGTAAGGGGAGCTGGTGAGCGGAAGTGGCGCCCAGAGCAAGCTAGAGGGTACCGCGTTCGCCTTAGGCTTCCGAGGCGGCCTCTCGACCGGCTCAAACACATCTCAACGGCGTCCTCATGCCGTGGATGCGGGTAGCGGCAAGCGGAACACTCGCACCTGCGCTGAACCCCATATCCCACGAGCCGGGCTTGCAGCGGGCCGATCGCTGTTTCAATTGGTTTCGCAGCGATGCGCAGGCCTTTGGTATACGCGGCAGGGCCAGCGCCGCCGGGTTCAGTGCGCCAGGCGGCGAGCGGCGGCACTGCCACGTCGCCGCTGAGGCGCTTGGGAGGGGCTTCTGTCCCATCCGGTGTTTGTCAAGATGCATGCTAGTGATGCATCAAGAACGATCTATAAAGGCTATGCTCAAGGCCAGCAACTGGCTGGCTGCATGGCACTGTTGCTAGGATCCACGTGGCCGACCTGGCAGCTGATCGGTGCATGCGGTGCATGCAGCAAACGGTATGCGAGGCTCTGACGCCAAGGCGATGCTCACGGTCTGCACAGCTACCTGCACGTCCTTTGTATTGAATGCGGGTGGGTGGTGGGTGGCACGGTCCGCTCACACAACCCTGGCCACCGCCATCCGCGCACGCCGCACAGGGCAGCNGCGGCAGCACGCAGCNGCGGGCGTCAGGTCGCGGCGCTCGCCATTCCCGCTACTTTTCAATCTTCCATCTAGCCTTGACAATAGTTTGCGGTGCCACCATGGCCTCCGGCGCGACGCTGGAGAAGTTGCGGCAGCTTTACTCGCGAACAGAGGCGGAAGTGAAGCGCTGGGCGACGCTACAGGTACAGCGGACGGCCAGAGCTGCGATGCGCTTGAGATCAGCGTGCATGCTTGCCGCCGCAGCTGCCGCCGCCGCCACGTCGAACCACGCTGCCCCTTCTCACCGCCTCAAGCAGGAGCAGGCGCTGTCCCTGCTGGGCACGATCGCGAATGTGCTGTCCCGCCTGCCGGCTTTGGAGGACGGCGGTGCCTACGGCGCCTTGGCGGCCCTGCCGGGGCACCCGCATCTGAAGGAGCGGCTGCTGGCCAAGCAGCTGGCCGCTCTGGATGAACTGATTATGCAGCTGCAGGGCTACCTTGGAGACATGCAGGTGGGTGTTAGCAAGTATAGCGGGGGCTTGCAAGCGTGTGCATGGTGGCGGAGCGGGGGGTGCAGCTGGGTGAGCCGCTGCGTTGAGTGCAGCGGGCGGGCATGCCAGCGGTACACAGCGCTCTGGGCGTTGGAGTGGCCGGCCCTGCCCAATGTAGTCTAAACAGCTGCTGGGCTCTGTGACCTGCTGTCATGGATGCTTGCCTGACTGTATTCCTGCTCCCTTCCTGCCCACTCAAACCGCACCAGACGGCGGTCGATGGCATGGAGCGCCAAGCGCAGCAGGCCCAGCGCTTTGTGCGCCAGGACCGCAGCCTGACGCCCGCTGTGTGCGCTGTGGTCGCGGGCCCCGTGCCCTCCATCAACCAATGCCTGGAGGGCCTGGAGACGATATGGTGAGAATAATGATTAAATTTGTCACAGTTTGGCCGCCGGCAGCTAAGAGCATGTTGTGATAGCAGCCACATGCCTGTTTGTGGGCTGTTGCGGCTGTCTTGCAGCTGCACCAGGCATGCCAAGCAGCATGTGCCGCTCCCATGCCGCCGTGGTGCAACTGATCACTCGCTGGCACTCTGTGTTTCTGCCCCTGCAGGCGAATGCATGCAGATGAGCTTCGGCTTAAATATGCGGTGGCTCAAGAGGTGCGTGTGTGGCCCNTGNCNTTAGGGCAGCGGGCTGCCTGGGTTGCTGCGTTTACCGACACTTACCCGCCTNCCTGGCCCTCTCTCGAATGTCTCGTTGTCCTTCCTTCCAGGTGCGATATGACACGAGCGAAGCCGAGATGCAGCAGGTCCGCTCGCTGTTTGCGGCGCAGCCACACATAGACGGCAGCAGAGTGGCAGACCTGTTGTATGTGGTGGCTGCAACTGCGGAGCCGCGGCGGCTGTAGCATGCTGAAAAGCATCCTGCTCCTACTCTTGCGCGGCGAGAGAGCCACAGCTGCGGCACGTTTGCTGTTGACCCTTTGTGCGTTTCGTTATCGGCATTGCCTGCGCTACCACTTGACATGCCACTCGCACCCCAGTTGATTACACATGCAACGGCCAGGTGTGAGAATGCACGTCTTCCTTGAGGCTTTGGCGGTCAAGCAAAAGTCAGTGGGTGAATGAAAGGGGTGCGAGGGCGGGTGCAAAGATAGTATGCCGATCTAGCGAGAATGAAAGCCCACTTGCTGCAGCGCCGCGGCGGGCGCTGCTGCGCTACCCAACCTTCTTGGTGCAAAGCAGGAAAAAGTGGGTGCGAGGCTGTGCAGTTGGGAGTGCATGGCAGCTGGCTGCACACGCCTGTGCGAAGTTGCCCGTAGCTCCCGTCCGTTTCAAACCATTTATGCAAAGTCCGTCCATCTGTCCAGCGATGTGGCGGCAGCTCCCGGCCACTAGCACAGCGCCTGCTGTGCACGGCGGCCAGCGGCGCTGCTGCCCAAACCCTGTTTCTGCCGCCAACTCCAATGAGGCCTTGAGCCGGCTTTACTGCCATGGTGACCAGCGGTGCTGCTGGCCCATGAAAGGCCTCCCTTTATTCAAAGGATCCTCGCTTTTCCACTCGTTTCTTGCCTCCTCATGGCGCCGCCGCCATGGGGGCCAGCAGGGCCGCCACCTCCCCCATTGGTGAGGTTGTGCACGGCAACGCGGCTGCACAACCTGCCGCCTCACGGCGCCGCCGCCATGGAGGCCAGCAGGGCCGCCACCTCGCCCATCGCGCACAGCAGGGCGGTGTTGGGCGCCAGCATGTTGTGCTCGAGCCGCACGCCCCGCAGCACGGGGGACACCTCAATGTTCTTCCTGCAACAAGGTGAAAAATCGATCTTTAGGGTTGCTCAGGGTAGGTGGCAGGAGGGTGAGTGGGGGGCAGGTGGCACGTGCCACGCCGCCGCAACGAACTCTGACAGCGCTGGACACACAGTGCTGCACTACGATGCGTACTCCCTAGCACATGCAAGCATGTCAGCTGCACAGCATAGCAAGGATGAGTGCGTGGGCAGCGGCAGTAGTCGATGGCAGCAGCTGGCTTACCTGTACAGCAGGAACTCGATGACGTCCCGCTCGTACGTCACTCCATCCGCGGCCACCACTGCAGTTTGGGCAGGTGTGGGCAGGTGGGTGAGTGAGCGTGGCCAGTGAAAAAGGCGGCACAGCAGCGCTTTCAAAGGATAGAGCACCCAAACACGGGCAGGGTGCGCTGAGCGCAACTTGCGCCCTGTGCAAGAGCGCAGCACCCACCTGGGTCCACAAACGGGCGGCTGGTGAGGGGGCAGACAAAGTGGGGGATGACAGACAGGTCCACGCCTGCACCCATGCAACAGGGAGCATGAATCAGCGGTAGCAATAGCCGACGTCCACAAGTTTAGCTCGGCGATGAGAGAAGTGCCATTCAAACCCGGTCTGCCCATGCAACGCACACTTTCCAGCCAGCCCCTCACCTCCATTGGTTCCCACAAGGTCGATGGGGTGCAGGCGCGGCCGTGGCTGCATTGCGGGCGCAGCAGCCTTGGGCCGCGGCCTGAAGCCCGGAGGCGGCAGCACCCCATGCCCCACCGGGCTGCCACTGTCTGCCGGGGCAGCAGTCGCAGCGGCGGCGGCGGCCGCAGCGCTGGAGCTCCGCAGCGKKTGCWGCYGRGC
>JADXDR010000037.1:330879-366536 GCA_025026875.1 Chlorella ohadii
GCAGGCGGCGTGCTGCGCAGCTGCGGTGGCGGCCGCACGGCCGGCGGCGGCGGGGGCAGCAGGGCGGGCGCAGCAGCTTCCNATGCGCTGCTTGAGTTCNTCTGCCTNCTCTGCCTCTGCCTCATCCGCCCAGCTGCTGTGAGACGCAGAGCGCTGGGGGGNCTGNCTGCACCAGCCGNCGCCCCTGCCTCCCCGCCCTCTGTGCCGCACAGCTGCCCCTCGTGCTGCTGCTGCGCGTCNTGCGGCATTGCCGCCCTCNGGAGCGCACTCNGTGCCCTNTGCCGCATGCACTGCCAGCTCGGCCTCGGCTGCCACGCTGGCGTTGCAGCTGCTGGGGGCCCGCACTTCGCCCTCCTCGCTGGGGCATGCTGCAAAGCAGGGAAGATGAAGACAGATTGAGTTGCGGTTGGAGCACCATCAGAAGACAAAGGGACAGGCACACCCTTGCTCAATCTTGCAGGCGTGCACACTGTGGCATAGACGCTCACACAGCCCCGTCCCACAATCCTAATACAGTATTCGTGTAGCAGCACTTTGGCATCACCCACCTGTGACGGGGCTTGCGCCATCGGCCGCGCTGCACCCGCCACTGCTGGGTGCCCGGCTGTGCAGCTGGCTGCGGGCCACCTCGCTGCCTGCCCTCTGCTGCCCCCCGGACGCCTGCAGCACGGGGAAAGCTGCCTCGCTGTCCAAGCGAGGCAGGGCCAGGCCCGGAGGCGGCGGCACAGCGGCCGGTGCCTCGGTGCCGCCGACGGCCGCCGCCGCGTAGCTGCCGCCAGGCGCGCGCTGCGCCTGCTGTGCCTGCTGCGCATCCTCCTTCAGGCCGCGCTGCTCATCGTACTGCAGCTGCAGGGCGTAGGCCTTGTCCAGTTCAGCGGCGGCAATGCTGCCCTGCACCTCTGCATCGCCGCTGCGCGCGCTGTGCATGCTGCCGCCGCCGCTGCCGCTGCCGGCAGAATCGCTCGCCACACTGGCAATCGAGCTTGGGGCGCGCACCGCAACGGGTGGTGGCGGTGCAGGGCTGAACTCAGCAGTTGCATTGTCTCGGCTGCTCTGCTGGCTGTTGGAGCGCAGCTCACTTGCACCGTGGGCGAAGCTGCACTGGGCGCCGCGGCTGCACGGGGTGGGAGGGGAGAGGCGGGCGAAAGGGGGGTTGAGGGCGTGCCTGCTGATGGCTGTGTGCGTGCCATTGACGCATAGGGACACGCGGGCAGTGCCGCATGCATGACAGAGGGGAGCCTACCCAGCCACCAACCGACCAGTGCAGCCTGCCCCCGCACACCACCACCACTCCGCCCAGGCCGGCCAGCTCCCTCATACCACGCCCCAGGGTGTAGTCTTTCTTTCTTTTTTTTCGCCCAGCCCTCACGTGCAGTAGCCCTGCCGCTGGAAGTAGTAGCACAGCAGGGTCTTGAACTTGTCTGGAGGGCAGTAGCTCTGCTTTGCCTGGGCCTGGGCGTCGGGCTGCCCCGCCGCCTTGGAGCCAGCGGCCTGCAAGGGCCAGGCAAACAGGTGCGGGGGCTTGTGTGAGGCTGTCGAAAGGCGGCCGGCAGTTGGGCAGGCATGCGGGCCCACATTTCACAGGAGGGTAGCTCACTTAGCCGCCGTACTATCATGCCTGCTGATGCACAGTCCGCCTCCCCGGCCCTGTGCCTCACCTGCTTGTCTCCCTGGCTGCCGCCGTTGCCGCTGCTGCCACTGCTGTATGCCTGGCGGAATCGCCGCTGCTCCTCCATGTTGTGCGCAAAGATGCATCGGTCTCCGTAGCTGCAGGGCTTGGGGTTCTTGCACAGCTGGTCCGACTTCTGGGGGAGCGGGTAGGGCATCGGGAGGGCGGGAAGGATGAGTTCCGAGGCGCCACTTCATTGCAAAAGGCAGCTGCCGGGAGAGCGGCGGTTGACCGCGGCCCGACCGCCACAGGCAGCGCATGCCCTGCATGCCTCTTGTCAAAGAGGCGCCTCACAGCTTAACATGCACTATCACTAACATGCAGTGCTGCAAATGCTCCCTGTTTCCTCCAAAGGCAGAGTAGAGTGCAGGCCAGGTGGCAGCGGCGGCCGGGTTGGCCAGAAGACGATGGGCCACAAACGCCGCCGCCCTAGTTGCGCCGCCGGAGTGACGCGGCCCGCCCTCACACCCTCACAACAGCGCCCTGCCGCGCTCACCTGTGACGGCCTCAGCAGGAAGCGGGCCTTGTCCGAGCTGGTGAAGCCCGACTGGGCGGCGCCCTGCGACAGCGGCGGCGGGGGGTGCAGCGGGCGAGAGTGGTGGGTCTAGACGCCTTCTGCGGCGCGCATCGAGCTCACATAAGCGATCATGCTGCAGTGGCAGGCGCCCGCGGCCTCACCGTCTGCTTGGCGGCCGCCATACTTTTGCGCCCTCGCGAGCAGGCGGGCCTGTTGAAAGGGCAACGCGCTGATTTGCCTATCAAACTGTGTTATCACGCGAGGAAGGCGATTGGATGATCGCGGAGGGCCTCTGCTGCCGCCGTGAGCAGCCTCGGCGCCACGCGGGCACGAAGCACGCCCAGCGGCAATGTGGGGGCGCGGCCTTCCACCAGCTTGAACCTGTTCATCGGAATGCGCTTTGACGTCAAATAGGTACAAGGCTGCCTGTCCATAACGAGGCTCCAAGCAGAACAGCGCGCACGGCTTCAGAGCCCCAGCAGATAGGCCGCCAGCAACATGTGCCGCCAATCCGCCGCCGTTAAAGCTCCGCAAGCAGCTTGCCCAGCAGCGCATTCAATTATTTATGGCCGCATCAATCTCTGTGACAAGTAGGCTACACAAATCCAGTTGTGGTGGCCAACAGGTCCTCTGCGACGGCTATGGCACGATGCAACAGCCTGCGACACATCTGCTGAAAAGTGTGCATGTGCCACCTGCCGCCGACACCGACCCTCCTGCCACAATGCCAGGCACCCGGGTGCTTACAGTCTGACACCGCATTCGTGTTTTCTCAATCCCAGGCAGTGCGGTGATTGCATCAGTGCTTTTGTCACTGAATTGAAGGTGCATAGTAGCCCCTTGGCGACGATCGGCAAGCGCCACCTCATCGCCGCCGCCGCCCACAGATAAGCGGCGCAATCGCACGCCTGCCCGGCACCTAGCTTCTTTGACAAGCCTGCTCAGTTGTTGACAGCGGTCCGGAGCGTTGCAGATCGCTATGCAGGCCGCTCTCGCGAGCAGCGTTCGGGCCGTGGCCCCGCAGCGCGCCAGCCGGCGCCCCACAAACTCGCAGCAGCGGCAACATGCGCGCAGGCAGCTGGCAGTTCGCGCAGCGGGGGACTTTGTGCCATTGCAGGCGGTCGACCCGGAGGTGAGCGGCAGAGCGGCACCGCCTCATTCTGCTGCTGCAGCTGTTGGCTCGTGGCGGCCTGCATCCAGCCGTGCTATGGATCAACCACAGAACCACATGTCTGTTGCAACAGGACGCCAAGGGAGCGATCGCCATTGGCCTGAAGTTCAGCGACGCCGGCAACTGGGCGCAGGCGCAGGTGCAACCTAACAGGACGAACAGCTGCTGCTGCTCCTGCTGCTTATCGCCTGGTTGATTGAATGCTAAATTCATGTGCGACAAGGCCGATGCTTCAAAGTCTGCAGCCGTGCTTGGCCCTCAATTTCGCTCATCAGCAACACATCAGGCACCGCCACAAAGCCAGCCGCCGCCATGATTCTCAAGTTGCACCTGCACTTTCTCATGAAATGAAATGTAAGTGCAACTATGCCATGCAGGAGTACTTTGAGCGGGCGCTGGAGCTGCCGGGCACGGGGCTGAAGCGCTGGCGCGACAAGCCGCCCGCGCTGTCCACCGGCGAGCTGACGGTGAGGGTCAAATGCCTTTCTGGCTTGCTCTGCACAGGCACCTGCGGGGTGCAAGCCGCCTGTACAAAGAACCGCCCTCCCCCCCTCCTGCTGTTGCAGGCTGCGCTGTACAACATCGGCTGTATCTCAGTGCCTCACAATCCGTCCCTCCACCTGTATAGCTTGCCCTTCCCTTTCTGGTGCAGGCCGCGCTGTACAACATCGCGTGCTGCCGCAGCCGGCTGGGCGACATTGACAACGGGCTGGTGGCGCTGGCGGGCTGCGTGGAGCAGGGTGCGCGTGCACATGTGCTACTATATGCAGTCAGGCATGGMGCCCGCCACACCAKCGCCGAGCACTGGGCAAATGTGCATGACACGACAGCCGCAGAACGGGTTGTTTGGGCCACCTAGGCGTGCTGAGTCCCTCCAASTGCTGCACAAACCACGCTCTGTTCCCCCCWGCACTGCACTGCCAGGCTACCGCGACTTCCCCCAGCTGCGGTCCGACCCCGACCTGGAGGCGCTGACTCTCTCCACACTCTTCTGCTGCTAAGGAAGAGTGTCGACCCCCCTTTTATCCTTCCCAGGCTACCGTGATTTCTACCAGCTGCGGTCCGACCCGGATCTGGAGGCGCTGCGCGCCGACGAGCGGTTTGAGGGCCTGCTGCGCCGCTTCGAGCGGCAGGAGACGCAGGAGAAGAAGGGTGAGCAAGCCAGCGATTGAATGAGCGAGCGGTTGGATGTGGTGTCTGGTGTTGGAAAGCTCAACCTGCCACTTTGAGCGGCAGGGAAAGCAGGGCAAAGAGGGTTGCCAAGGTTTGGACCTTTTAGTGCATGCATGTTGGCTGGCCATGGCTCACAGCCCTGCCCCATTGCCACGCAAGCTCGGTTGTTTGCCGCTGGCCAATGCCTGCAGGCTTCCTGGGCCTCTTCTGAGCGGCTTTGGCACGTTGTGCTGCATCCCCAGCACAGTGTGGCCCCTCTTCTGGCCCTGCACGCCTTTTGAGCAACCAACGGATGGAGACCCCACAAGGCACCGTACGCTGCACCAGCAGCCCAGCCTTCTGTTCCAAGCATTCAGCCTGACGTAACCGCTTTCTGATCACTGCGACAGCCCCAGCCTCTGCCTGGTTGTATTGCCGGCTGACAAATATGTAACAGAGCCGAGACCCAATGGACATAAATGAGGAATGGAGGCAGGGCATCAATCGGATGGGCAGACAGGAGGCAACAGATGGTGGTTAGGTTTGGTCACGGATGTGCAGCGTGTGAGTTGCTGGTGGCGATGTCAAAGTGCCTGCTTCTGCTTGCTGTTCGATGCATTGTCCCCATCAATACGATGCATGATGCAGGTTGCTGGCTCCTCTATGCAGCCAGCTGCTGGGGTCTGCAACACAGACAGCACACTGATCTGATGTAGAAGTTCTGGGTGCCTTGATGTACAGGCGACAGTGATGCCTGCCTGCAGCCTCAGGCAGCTCCACCACTGCCGCTTGAGAACAGGCGTGAAGGCAGCTCTAAAAGGCCCGGCCGCTGGTTGGGGTGCCACTCCTGCGGGTCTGGCGACGGCCGCGCAGGGCTGCCGGGCAAGCTGCCCCACGGGCTGCTGCTGCTGCTGCCGCCAGTGCTGCCGCCGCCCGAATCGCTGCCCACCGCTCGCCCGCTGCTCCTGGCTTTGCCGCTGCTGCTGCTGCTGCCGCAGCTGTCGTGCCTGCTGCTGCTGCCGGGCACTGAAATCTCAAGAGGGAGCTCTCGAGGCTTCACTCCCTGCCACAACAACATTTATTGGAGACGGGCAGGTGCAGGTGGTGGGTTGGTCGGCCGCAGGCGGGCCACAGCGGCGGCACCGGCTGGAGCGATGCAGCAGCACCACGGGCAGCTGTGGTTGCACAACAATAGCGGCAACAGCAGGTTACAAGGCACAGCCGTGCTACCCGCTCGCCTGCTCAGCATGCTGTGCCTGCTCACCGTGTTGTGCCGCTGCCAGGCGGACCGCCCGCCGCAATGGAAAGCAGAGGTGCAGCCGTTGCCGTCCCTCACGCCGTTTGCAATCTGGTGCGCCCGCCGGTTGCAGCAGGTGAATCGCAGCGCTTCGCCGTTCATCAGGCCACCTGTGGGTTTAGAGGGGCAATGGCACAGCAGCATGTGAATTGTGCGACGGGCAGCACCGGCTGTTCTGCCCAGGAACCAGCACGCCCAGGCCGGCAGGCCATGCCAGTTGTGAATGTGTTGGCACCAGCTAGCCAAGGCTACGCGCACCTGAGAACAGGATACCCGTGTGGAAGCAGCATGCGCTGGGGGAGTTGGTGCCATCGGTAAACCACTGCAGCAGGGCGGCAGGAGTGAAACAATCATGGGGGAGGGCTCAGAAAGCTAGGCATCCAGTTATTTCTGACTTGCTTGCACGGCTGCCTCCCAGCATGAACAGGCCGCCAGCACCTTGTGCGTCTCACCTGCTGGCACCGCTCGCACGTCCACTCCCTGGCCAACCACCAGTAGGCGAGCTTGGCCGCGCGGTGTTGCTGCACCCTCCTGCTGCCGCTGCTGCCGCTGCTTTCGCTTCCGCCGCTGCTGCCGCCAGCACGCTCTAGCAGCACGGCCACCGTGGCGTCGTCAGCCTGTGGGAAATCCCTGTGCCGCTGCAGGGCCCACAGCCCCTCCTGATCGGCGGCGGCACGCCAGGCTGTGCACACGCTGCGCAGCAAGGGAGCAGGGAGGGGGGCAGGGGTGAGCGGCGGCGGCGAGTGGCGCAGGCACAGTTTGCGCCAGACGCTGAGCTGGGCTGATCTTGCTGTGCGCCTGCCGGCGCGCTGGGGGCAAGCCTGGAAGCTGTGCGAACAAAACCCTCGGCGCGTCCACAGGCTGACCCACCTCGCACAGGCGACCAGGTCCTTGGCTGGCAGGCACGACAGCACGGCGGTCAGCAAATCGAGAGGCAGCTCGGCCCAGGAGGCCTCCTGCTCGGCTGCCATGGGCTCCAGCCAGCGAGAGCCAGTGACCAGCCTTTTGCCGTGGCGTTACAGCTGCAAACGCAAGCTACAGCGCAGCACGAGTGATCGACACGTACCGGCGCGGCTGCGAGTGCAAAGCTTGACCACCTGGCCCTGCATGGGGGGTAGGGGCAGTCTCAAGGCGTGGCATGCCGCCAGAGGTGCCCATATGTCATTACAATAAGACTGCATGCGACTCACATCGATCAGTCGCCTCTGCAGCCAGAGCCGAGCTCAAACTTGGTGTCTGCGAGGTATTTGCAGCCGCCAAAGCAGGTGATCACACCGATGGATGCTGGATCACTCGTTGCTGAGGCGATCGCCGCTTGCCAGAGTGCCCGCCTGGCCGCCGCCGCCGCTGCCAACGCCGCCGCCAAGTTGTTCCCTTCGCAGGACCTTTTATCGTGTCAAAACCATGGCCTCCCGCACGCTGCTCTGCTGGGATTTCGATTGTAAGTTGTTGTATGGTTGTTTGCCAGGCTCAAATCTCTGGCCAATGCACCTGCCAGTGCTCTCAGCTCTGCCCTGCTGCCGATGCCGCCGGCTGATGTCAACACCCTGAGCTAACTGGCCGCGCGTCTCACCCACCGCACCACTGCAGGGAGCCTGATTGAGGAGAACAGCGACACGTGGGTGCTGCAGCAGCTGGGCGCAGAGGCCTTTTACAAGGCGGGCCGCCAGGCGGGCACCCAGTGGACCCAACTCATGGATGAGTGCCTGGAACAGGCGGCTTCTCAGCTGGGCCGCACACCCGCAGACGTGCAGGCCGCGCTGCATGCCACGCCCTTCCACCCCGCAATGGTGGCCCTGCTGCGCCGGCTGGCGGCGGCCGGCAGCGACAGCAACAGCGGCATGGATGGCGGCGGGGACAGCGGCGGAGTGGCAGGGGGTGGCGGCAGTGCGATAGATGTGGCGGTGATCAGTGATGCCAACACGGTGAGGAAAAGTGGTGGATGCACACGGGATGGGCACACATAATGACGCAGTGCCTGCATCTCATGCCCCTTGTCCGGGCTTCTGCCTGTGGGGCTGAAGTGCAGGCCGGCCACTCCTTCAAAACTGCTGCTGTCTTGCACGATTGCACTGCTCGCAGGTGTACATAGACACAATCCTAACACACCACGGCCTCGCCCCAGCAGTCCTAGAAGTGCATAGCAACCCTGCAGAGTGGCGGGGTGGCGCGCTGCGGGTGGCTCCCTACCACACCGCCCCGCACGGCTGCCGCCACTGCCCGTCCAACCTGTGCAAGGGGCAGGTGGGTGATGCCGCAAATAAATGGGCAGTTTGCCGCTGCCCGCTTGGGTGGCCACAGCCAAGGCTTTATATGTTTTGATGGTAAGTGCCCTGGGAAATGGGAGTAAAATAGCTGCTGGTTTGTTGCTGATGGCAGCAATGCCAGAGTCAACGTGCTGTGCCGTGCTTCCTGCTTCCTGCCTGCAGGTGCTGGCCAGCCTGCTGCGGCGCCAGGCAGCGGCAGGGCGGCTGTATGACCGTGTGCTGTATGTGGTGAGACTTGCAGGTTGTTGTGCGGCTTGTAGCNTCTTTTTCGTGTAGATCATAGCTGTACGTTCAGCTTGTTCTTCTGCGGGTCGATGCCTTGTGGGNAAATTTTTGTAGGTTTTAGTTAGCAATGACAGCGCGGGTGCTGAAAGCGGTGACCCCGGCCAGCTGTATACAGCCTGGCTGCACGCCCAGCTGCTGCACCCCTTCCCCCCTGCTTGCAGGGCGACGGCAAGGGTGACTACTGCCCCTCTGCCCTGCTGCTGCACGCCAGCCAGCACTGGCACCCGGCAAGCGATGCAGCAGCAGCTGGAGGTGCAGAGGCAGCTGGCAGTGCCGCCAACGGCACAACCGCAGCAGCGGCGCAGCGGGGTCAGGCCAGCAGCATTGCACCCGGCCCCTGCGGCAGCGGCAGCAACCGAGTGTACGCACGAGAGTCATACCCTGACGGCCTGCCCTGCTCTCTGTGGGTCATGCTTCGCAACGAGGCAGCTGGCGGCGGCGACAGCAGCAGCGGCAACCAAGCAGAGGCGGAAGCGCCAGAAGCAGGCAGCGAGGTGGCGGCGGCAGGCCAGGCGGGGGGCGGGCGGGCGAGAGTGGTGCCTTGGAGCCGGCCTGAAGAGCTTGCAGAGCTGCTTAGTAAGGAGCTGCAGCTCGGGTGAACTGCATTGCTTGCTTACTGACATTGGTTTTCACCGTTGCAACAAGCCGTTGCAAAGTGCAGCACATTTGGCAGGCTTGGACGTACAGCGCATTGCGATTGCTGTTGCATCAGCAACATAGTAACTACTTGTGGCACTGAATTGGGCCGGTCCCTTCTGTTTGTGGCGCGCCGGGAGGCATGCCTGTGTGTTTGCTTATTGGTATCAAGCCGCTTTCTTGCCGTTGCTGCCACCACCGGGGGTCGCCGCCTCGACCGTCGCCTCGGCTGCCCCCGCAACTGCCTGGCCCGCTGCTCCAGCTGGCAGCGCGCCGACTTGTACAGTCGCAGCGCTTGCGGTTGTGGGCTGGGCCGGAGCCTGCTGGGGCTGGGTACCAGCAGTGGCCTTGGCACGGGAGGAGCGGGCGGGCATGCGCTTGAGGATGCCCAGCTCCAGCAGCCGGTTGAACAGGTCCTTCAGGGTCTGCACTTGGAGTGGGAAGAATAGCAGCACATCTCGACAACGTTGGAGCGTCACTGCTGAAACTTCAGAACCCAGCGACCCCTGCGCATACTGCAGCTGCCGGTAGCATTGTACTTTTGCACCCCCTCCACGAGGCACAACAGGGCAAACTGGCATTACCATACCCTCTCGATGGCTGCTGTTTCCGACCAACTCTGCCTCTGCCGTTCCCTCCCAGCCATGCCCCACCTGGCGCAGCGGGATGAACTCCCCCAGACCCAGCTCCTTGAGCGCACGGCTGGAATCCACTTGCGCCTTGCGCTTCCACATGCGCTTGATCCAGCGGTAGCTGCAGCACAGTAGGTAGCGGAGCCAGCAGTTTGGGTAGGCGATCATCGACCTCGCTGGATCCAATGGTAGTTGCGTAAGTGGCCGAAGGGGATTGCTCCAGAGCAGAAGAATCACAGAATCCATGCAGCAGCTGGTGCACAAGCCCAGCAGGGCAGAGCTGGGCGGCGGCAGCTGTCAAGTCGTTGAAGCAGCGCCTCACTTGAGGGTGCGCGAGAGGATGAGCACAGGGACGGACAGCCACAGCGGGGCCGACAGCGGCGGCACCCAGTAGTCCGGAAATTCCTCCCTGCACAGGTTGTGATGCGCATTGGGAATGTGGCGCTTGGCACTGTTGGAGGTGGACCCGCTCACTCCGGAATCCACACATGTGCACGACAGCTGTGCACCCGGTGCCATGCAGATCCCTGCAATCTGCAACACTGCTTGCCCCACGCACCGCAGCATGGCGGCCACCTCGGTCAGGAGGCAAGCGCGCTCCCACAGCACGTAGCGCCCCTGCGCCTCCGGCTGCACCATGGCCAGGCAGTGCGCTGCGGCCACGTCATCAATGTCCACTGTGCCCAGGCCTGCGTACCAACGACAGTTGTGGTGAAGCAACTGGGTCGTGAATGAATATGGTCGTTGCTGACACCACAGGATGGATCTGGTTGCTTCTGCATTGGGTTGGAGTGCCCTGAACGGAGGTGGTGGGCGGATGCACACACTGGCAAGCATGCCAGCAGCTGGCAGCAGCAGCAGCTTGCCCAGCCAGCGCCGCATGCACGGCATGCAGCCTGTGCAAAGCCGGCAGTCCGGCATGCGAGTAGTAGTGCGTCAGTGTTTTTTCCACGAGAAGCACCCACCCAGCGGGGCCACAAAGGGCCAGAAGGAGCCATCCATCAGCTTCTTGAGCGCCGGGGTGGAGCCTGCAATGGAGTGGAGCAGGGCAGGAGCCAGGTAACGAGTTGCAAGTGTCGTCACCTGTGCACATACACATCGATCAGATCTGCGGATAGGCGGCGGGCCAGCCCGATGTCATGGGCAGAGTCATCAGCCTGGCAAGTTACTGGTTTGTGTTGCCCCCGCCTATAGGGTAGTTATAACGCACCCATGCCGGGGCTGCACGCCAGCAGCGGTCCATACACAGTGGCCGGGCAGATGGCCACCAGGCGCCAGCGGTCCTGCTGGCCCGCGATCGACCAGGCCTGCATCTCGGCGACAGCCTTGGCCCTGCAGGGGAGAAGCGTGATCCAAACGGCACCATAATAAGAAGCAGCAGCAGCAAGCATGGCTCGGTGGGGTGACAGTCTGATGTCGCACAGCACAGTACAGCACAGCGCAGCGGCCCGCTCACGCAAAGTAGGCGTCCTTGGTCTTGCGCGGGAAGGCCAGGTTCCAGTCCCGCTCGCTGTACACGTGGCCCTGCTGGGAAGAGGGACGGATGATCCGCAACATTCAGACAGTCTGACTCAGTGAGCTCCACGGCGAGCAGCGCTGGAGAGCAGCCTCGCTGGCTGTACATGTGGCCCTGCTGGGGCCAGGGAGGAAGAAGGACAGATGATCAGTCAATCTGCACGCTCTCAGCCATTGGAGAGGAGCGTGCTCGCTGTACACGTGGCCCTGCTGGGATTACGTGGCCCTGCTGGGATTGGGGGGAGTGCAAGGCGTGTGCTGCGCTAGGAGCGGTTGTGCAGGTACTGGGCCGGGGCGTGGGCGTGCCCAGTCGGCTGCAAGAGGAACCAGTCAACAACTCACAACAGCCGGGCAGCAGCGCCTCTCTCACCTTGTCAGCCTCGGCAAAATCAGCGGACACTGCTGCCATCGATGAGGTCAGGATGACTGCAGGCAAGGGCAGGGACGCAGCAGGGCAGCAGGTTGGCAGGTTGAGGCGAGACCAGGGGCGTCGACAGCCGCTCCGCCAGCAACATGGGTGCCACGAGCCCAGCCTACTGCGCTCTTCCATGGCCCTCACTGGCACTTCTCCGCCTGGACAGGCTCCCCCAGCAAGCCCACCTTTCTCCACAGAGAGCGCGCGGTTCACGGCACCAAGCACGTTGGCAATGCCCAGCAGTGTGGGCTTGATCACGCGCTCGTAGCCCTGCCAAGTAAACATGTCAGGTTCATGTGCAGAAAGGTTGCAAGCATTTGGGCAGCAAGCATTCGGGCAGCCGATGCCGCTCACTGGCGGCCCCAGCCTGATGGGAGGTGGGCCATGGGGCACGCACCTGAGAGGACGGGGCGCTGACGTCCACCACCCCAGCCGTGTGGATCACGTACCTGCGGCGCAAGTGAGAGGCAGCAAGAGCAGCAGAGTCGCGAGGGCAGCGGCAGCGAGGCCATCAACTGTTGCGGCACGCCTCCCCAGGCTCGACCGACATCGCAGAGCATGCCGCAACAATAGCATCAAGACTCATCATCAGCATCATCAGCACCAACAACCGCAGCAACAGCTCTTCTCACTTGCACCCCACCACCGCGGCGTCAAAGCTGCCCTCCCGAGTGAGGTTCGCCTCAAACCAGCACAGCCGCTCCGCCCCGCCCGGCAGCGCCTGCAGGAGGGAGACGGGGAGGGCCAGTGGATGCATGTGAAGATACATACAAGGATGGCAGGAACGCAGGTATAGCTGTACATATACTGCCGGAGGCTGCATGTGCCACCGGCGCAGGTCGCAGTGCGATGAATCAACCCAAGCACCTGGAGCGCCGCGATGGTGGGCGCATCATCGCCGGCGGCACGGCGTGTGGCATGCACCGTGTGCCCCGCGGCCAGCAGGCGCGCCACGATGCGGGAACCGATGAACCCGGCGGCGCCTGTTGGTTGTGTGGCAGAGGGCGGGCGACTCGCGGAGGGAGGCCAACAGGCAGGGCGGCAGTGGTGATGGCGGCGGCGACGGCAGGAGCGGCTCAACCCCTCTGGCAGGCCACTCCTGCACGCTCACCAGTCACGCAAACAGTGGTGGGCTGGGCCTGACGCTCTGCAGGGAGCAGGGGGCGCCGCTCGAGGAGCCGCTCCATCGTGTTGACCCTGCCGGCGAGGGCCTGGGTGTCGCTTGGGGTTATTGACATGCTTGCAGACGATATGAAAAGCGATCGGTTTGCTTGGAAGGGCGCAGAAACGCATGAGGCGGTCGGCGCATTTGCACCTCGCCCGACCGCAGCGCTGGACGCACTTTTGCTCTGCTTGCGAGACTTTCAAAGCAACACCACGGCTGAATTTCATCCCCGCCGCGCGTCCTAGGCGCKAGAGCGCKAAACCGCCCCGCCGCGGCGCCCCTCTCGTCCCTCTCCGTCGCACCGGCATGGACCGGCAGGCGTGGGCGGCGCAGTGGAGGCGGCTGGCGGGGGAGCTGCAGGCGGCTGACGCCGCCGCCGCTGACGCCCTGCCGCCGCTGCCGCCCGATGCCNNCGATGCCGCGCGCCGTTCGGCCCAGCAGCGGCGGGCAGCCCCCCAGCTGCAGGCGCAGCTGTCCAAGCCCCTGGAAGCAGTGCGCACACTGTCCGAGGCTGCAGCCTCCCAATCGTCACAAGGCAGCGCCAACCCGCTGGCGCGGCGGCGGCAGCAGTGCGAGGCGACGGCCGCCCAGCTGCGGGCCGCCTGCGAGAGACAGCTAGCAGAGGCGCAGCAGGAGGAGCAGCAGCTAGGCGCAGAGTACGAGACGGCCATGCAGTCCGTGCAGCAGCTGCTGCAGGGTGCGCCGCCAGCAGCTGCAGCTGGGGACAGCGCCGGCACCAACAGCGCACGCAGCACCACCAGCAGCCGCCGCCAATCGTCAGCCTCCGCCGCAGCCTCCGCCGCAGCCTCCGCTGAGGGCGGCTTGCCGCCCGAGGTGGCGGCTTGCGACGCTTTCCTGCAGCGCCACGGCCCCATAGGTGCTTGCATTGGTGGTACCAGTGCTCCCGATGCTACAGTGCATTGTGGCTGGGCCTTGCCTGCAGACCTTACCATCCTCTGCGCCTCTGAGCAAAGCTGCCGCCGGCATTTTTCCCAATGCCTGCAGGAGGGTGGCACCCCGACGACCATGCCGAGTTTGAGCGCATCCTGGCCGCCTGCCGCGGCAACTACGCCCACTGCGTGCAGCTGGCGGCCTCCGAGCTGGGCTTGCTGCACAGCCAGGAGGATGTGGCGCGGCATGCCAGGTGGGTGGGCGGTTGTGGGGCATGGGACGCTGTGCGCCATGCCCTGTTGAGCTTGAGCTTGAGCTTGTCCAGCTGCCGACCCCTTGCGCACAGCCATCAGAGCAGGCAGCAGCTCCAGCAGGACAGAGCGCGGCACTTCTGCTCCACTGCCCAGCTTTGTATGTGCTACTCACATGCCTGCAGGTGGCACGAGGAGCTTCAGCGCCTGCAGCTCGCCAAGCGCCTGGCCGTGCAGCGCTGGAGGGCACAGCGGCAGGCGGAGCGGGCTGCTGCCCTGGAGCGGCAGGCCACCGAGGAGGCGGCAGCGCGGGAGGCCGCCGTGGCAGAGGGTGCAGCGGCCCGGCTGCAGCAGCAGCAGCAGGAGCGGGAGCAGCAGCGGGCGGCGGTTGAGGAGTGGAAGCGGGCGCGCCAAGCGGCTGCTGAGGAGCAGCAACGATTGCAAGAGGAACAAGAGCGGGAGCAGCGGCGGCGGGAGGGCGTTGCCCGCCAGCAGCGGCAGCAGGAGAGCCGGCAGGCGCTGGAGCAGCGGCAGCAGCAGCGGRGNYGKGGNSSKGGCNYCYGCAGSKGCNSCWGSKYSGYGGGCAGCAGCGGCTCGGCGGGCAGTGCAGCGCACGACCTGTCTGCTCGACAGCGCTTGCAAGAGCGCAACGCCCAGCTGCTGCAGCGCCGCGCAGCGGCGGTGGCGGCGCGTGGCGCTGCCGCTGCTGCGCACGCTGAGCGTGTGGAGGCGCTGCAGCGGCGAGCCTCGGAACAGTTTGTGGGTGCTGCCGAACGTGACCCTGGCCGCCTGCTGCAGCCCACTTCGGCGGCGGCCATGCGCCAGCTGGCGGCACTGAGTGAGGAGCGAGGCTCCAAGGACAGCGGGTTCATCCGGCACCTGCCGCGGCGTGCGGCGCCAGCCTGGTGCGGCGGCGTGCGGCCCTGCTGAGCTTTGGAGCGGTGGCAAGGAGGCCCACCGCTGTCCCTGCCTGTGCCTGTTCGTGCAGACTGTCAATTGTTCCTGCTATTCACTTGATTGATGCAATGTCAAGTTCCGAGCGGTGGACTGAAGACGGCGCATGGGTAGGGCCCACGCAAATGAAATTGCGGTCAGAGCGCACGCTGCAAAGCGTCGATGCTGGTCAAACATTGTAAGGATCGTGTCTCACAAGGCCTCTCAGCCTCCAACAGCCAGCTGGTCCTTCAGGTAGTCGACGAACAGGCGCTGCGCCGCGGCCGCGTCCCGCAGCCGCAGGAACGTCTGCTGCGTGGCTAGCTTCATGAAGGCGCGCTTGTGGCGCCGGAGCTCCGGCAGGAACATCTGCACAGTACGACTAAAGAGGGGTGGGTTGTGAGAGTCGGAAAATGGGCCGGCTTCATTAAGGCACGCATGTAGCGCCGCATCCTGGTAGAAATAAGCCATGAAGAGGCGTGAGGCAAGCAGTGCTCGATCCAAACCAAAGGGGCACTACATGTTCAGCAGCTCCCAGACGACCATCATCTCCCACCAATCGGCACAAGACTGTGGCTGCAAAGCGCAAAACCACAACTGCTCACCGGTCGATACATGTCCAGCTCCGGCAGCGGCTCGCCGGCACTGCTGCTGCATCCCTCAAAGGTCACCCGCCCCGGGGCGCCGCTGCCTGCTGCCGCCTGCGCCTCGCCCACCCTGTCTAGCACCTGGCAGGCGGGAGGTGGGCAGCAGGCAGCGAGGTTGGGTTTGGTGGCTTGCGATTGACGGGAATTTGCTAGGGGACATTTGATTGAAGCGTGCGCATGGGCCAGCCAGGACAAGCACGCAGCCCATGCATACCATTTGAGCAGCGGGCCGGAACCGCAAGCAGCAGAGCAGGGCGGAAGGGCGCACCTGCTGCAGCGCCTTGTCGATTTCATACTGCAGGTTGGTGGCTGCAAGGGCCAAGGGAGGCAAGGATGCAGGCTGTGGAGTGCCAGTCAACAAAGCAACCAGAGTGCAGCAGCAGCCACCCTGCAGAAACCACAAATGCACAAATCCACATCACTACACACCCCAAACACAGGGTACAACGCCACCCACCAGCAAGCATGGGTGTGTCTGTTGCTGACTTGGGCTTCAACTGCTTGGCCTGCAGCAGCGGCGCTGGCCCATCCAGGCTGCCGCTTTCCTCATCTGCCGCTGCCGCTGCCGCTGCTGCTGCTCCGCCGCCGCCCGCAGCTGCTGCCGCTGGCGCGGCTGCCCCTCGCTGCGGCGCCGGCGCATCCGCCACTGCCGCTGCGGCCGCCTCCAAAGTCTCTTGCATGGCATCGCGGCCCAGCTGGGGCCGCAGGGTAAACAGCGGTGCATCCCAGCGGTTGCGCGAGTCCGGGCGCTCAAACCTGAACAACAATGGGAGCCACGGAAGGTGGATATAGGTTGACGCTGTGCCTCCAAGCAATGCATTCATGACCACACCTGCACTGCCCATCTGTGCAGCTGTGCATCCCCTGGCTGTGCATCGAAGAGCACCCAAGCCCCACCTGCAGGCCAAGTCCTCAAAGATCGCATCGCTAAAGGCGCCCTCAGCAGGGCGCGCCGCGTTCCACTCTCGGCACACATCGGCTGGAGTGTCCACATGCACCATGCAGTACCGCGTGGCAGCCTGCAGGGTGAGTGGCAGTTTGGAGCGGAGTGATAAGTCAGATGAACAATGGCACTGGCATGCCAGCTGCTCAGCCGCCTGCCGCCACCGCAGCAGCAGAGACGCCCTGAGCATCTGCAGAACACGCGGCTCTAACTAAAGCAGCAGCAGCTGAAGGAACAGCCCAGCTGCCGAGTCAGCAGCCTAAGACAGCGGCAGACACCGAGGCAGGCAGCAGCCCCCACCTGGCGTGCAATGCACCACAGCTGGTAGCGGTAGCCTTTGATGTTGTTCTGCGGCAGGCAATGGTTGAATGTGGTGATGTGGTCGCAGCAGGTGACAGTGGCAGCAGGCAGAAGGCGGAACATGAGTGGCATCCCTTTACGAATACATCACGCTCTCAGCACAGGGCACGATTGTCGATGTGCGCCAGCTCTCCCCCACCGCTGCCTAGAGCCAGCCGCACCTGGGAGTCGCAAATGACGGTGCGCCGCCGCGTCAAGCTGCGCTCGACCGCCGACAGCAGCGTGCCGCGAGCCACCTTCTCAGAGGTCGCATCTGCATCATCGATTGGGACAGCAGCGGTGAGGGCAGCACCAGCCAGCCCTCCCCGCCTCACTGAACAGGCACTGGCGGCAGCGGCGGCGGCGGCGGCGGCGGCAGCGGCGGCAGCGCCAAAAAAATGTTACCTTTGTAGCTGTCGTTTCTGCGCAGGTGCAGTGACTCCTCGTCGACCACCACCACGTCCTGGCCTAGCGCCCGGCAGACGTCGGCCAGGGCCGCCGCCGCGCCGCTCTTGCCGCTGCTCGGCAGGCCGCTGACGACGATCAGGGGCATGAAGAATGCGATGCGGTTGCAATGGGCCGCCAAAACCCGCTGAACGGGAAGAACAAAGTTGAGTCGGCCGACTGCTTTGCCAAAGAGCGGCTTGAGGCAGTGAATTACAACGGGGGAGGCAGCAATAAAATGTGGGAATAATCAGGCAGCGCATGCACGGGCATGCCAGCCGCCGCCGCTGCCGCCGCCACCAGCCGTGGCCTTGCCGAATCAAACTCTTGGATGGTGATGCAGTATGCGTGGCACTGGCTGCTGCAGCTGTGCAATTGTGTGAATGCGTCTTACCGTTTCCCAGGTAGCTCGTGCAGATTGTGGGCCCGTTTGCCCTGGCTGTGTCTGCGCCTCTCAACTGAGTGGGGAGCGGCGGGAAGAGCAGGAGCAGCCCAGTGCCATGCAGCAGCCGTCGCACCTTCCCACGGTGGCACAGTCTCCTGCTGCGGTGCCCGCTGCTGCTCTACCTGTGTCAGCCGGGCGGCGCTCAGTCAACCTAGACAAGGTGCGGTTGTGGTTTCTCCCTCTGGAGGGTGATGGTGTCTACGTGCAGTTGGGGTGAGACTGTCCTGGTGGCCAGCGAAATACTTCTGCTTTTGGTTCCCATGGCTTGCTGCATCAGCTCAAGGCTGCAGTTCTGCATTACCGTGGCGAGTGTTTCAATCCCTGTGCTGTGCACCCTATCATTTTGCGCAGGCTGCTGGGCGCGGCAGTGAGCTGGAGCAGGCGCAGCATGTGGCGAAGCGGGACGCGCGAGCGAATGTACAGGTGGGCTGGTATGGGAGGTTGGGTTGGAATGGAGGCTGCCTTCAGTACGTGCTGTACTGCCCTGGCGATGCTGTGCCTGACGTGCTCACTGGGCGTGTATGTGCGGCTAAGTCGCAGTTGAATGGGTGCATGCACTCAGCACAACCGCTGCCATTGCAGCGACCCTTCTGGCCGTGCGCATGCCGACTAATTGCGCAGGTTGCTGCCACTAAACGAGAGGAGGCAGCTGCGCAAGGTGTTCGCTCTCCTCTAGTGGTTTAAGGAGGCGCGGCGGGGAGCGGAGCGCCGTAGCGGGCTCCGAGCCGGCGGTCTTTCGCGGCACCCACCTTTCAGCAGCGGTGCTCGACTGAAAGGTTGTTCAGCTGAAGAAACGGTCGAAGATGCTCGGAAGGCGGCCCGAACAGCACCATGCTCATGTGCCCCGTGCTGCTGCCGCTGAGCTGGCAAGGGCGATGAGACGTATACGAGGAGGTGTTCGCAGCATTACAACTCCGACCATCACCAGTTGAGCTCCGACCGATTCTTACTGGTCCGTACATGTCCAGCTCCGGCAGCGGCTCGCTACTTATGAAATGGCACCTGTTTACCAGCACCCACAAGATGAAGCAACAACTGCTCACCGGTCGGTACATGTCCAGCTCCGGCAGCGGCTCCTTGTTCTCCTGGACCTGTTTGCTAACAGCTTTCGACTGTTACAGTTCGTCAGTCAAATATGGTACAGTCAGGGTCGAGATGTTGGGGCTGAGGTGACAGTTGTGGCGACACCCGAACATGCGCATCCGCCGTCATCTCGTGCGTTGCTCCAGCGCTGAAGCAATCCTCTCTTGTCAGCCAATCCAACTTGCTGCTGATTTAGCGACAGAACTTGTCCGACTGCATGGCAGAAGGTGAGGAGAGGCAAAAACATGCAATGAGTGGCATGCCAAAGCGAGGGAGGGGCCGCAGCAGCTGTGGCAGATTGCATTCTTCTTGCCTTCATTGCTGCCCGCATGTCTAGCCGCTCCTCCGCCGTCTTGCCCTTGACCTTCTTGGAGTAGCCTGCAAGTGGGTGTAAAGCAATATAACTAGTCAGTTTACGCAGACCGCTCCTCCGCCACGCCTGCGGGGAGCCGGTGCAAAGCAGGGCTGCGTAGTGAGGTAAATGCAGGCCTGTTTGCTGCTGCCTCGCACTTTGCCTTTCCGCTGCCCCAAGCATAGCATTGCCATTACTAGTACCACCCGGCGGAACCAAAGCAGCTCACATTCACAGAAGCGCACCGTGCAGGATTTCGGGGGCCTTGGCATAGCCGCTGCCCCAGGGCGTGGCCTTGGCCTTGCCCTCTTTAGCCCGGGCCATCTCAGCCGCAAACTCCTGCTCGTAGCTGCCGCCGCCCATGACGCTGATGCCTGCCGCCTTGACTGCAGGGGGGAGGAAAGTGGACCCCGGGTGGCAAGTTCGTAAGCTGGCCAAAGACATGACGCTAATGCCCGCCGCTTTGCCTGAGGAGGTCAGGGTGGCAGGGTGAGGGGCTGTTGAAGTGGTGGCCAAAGGTATGAGAAAGGCGGCAGCGCGCTGCTCTTGAAATACCGGCGACATTGACAGTGGTGCTGGTGCAATGCGTTTCAGCAGTCCACTCACGGGCCTCCTCCTGCAGCTTGTTAGGCTGCGGTTGTGGGGGCCCCAAGCCGTGCACAGATGCAACCACAATAGACGGAACGCCCATTGCCAGGCACCTGCCTTCAGAATGCGACAAGCAGCACGAAAAACAGCCAAGCGTAGAAGCAGCAAAGGAACGCAGCTTCTACTTGAAGATGCAGCAAAGGAATGCAGTGCTTGAGCTTTAAACTGCCACTCACGGGCCTCCTCCTGCAGCTTCTTGTCCTCCTCCGTCATCTCCTCCTCCTTCTTCGCCTTCTTCTTTTTCTTCTTCTTCTCCACCCCAGTGGCCTGCGGGAGAGAGAGAGAAGCGCAGGCGTGAGCTTCTGCACTTTCTGCGGGAAGGCCAGAAGCAGCCGCTGCTGCATCGAACGAGTGCGGCGGGGGTAGGGACGCAGCAAGCCAAGGCTGCAGATCATGCAGCCTGCAGCTGTTTCAGCCCTTCGCCATGCCAGATGCAGCGGCAGGCCTGGTGGCATTCCAGGCAGCTGGCAGCTCGGGCGGCAGACGTGCGCCGCCGCAGCCGCCGCCCTGCCGCCGCCGCTCCGCACCTTCACTTGCAGGCCGCCCTTCAGCACCAGCTTCCCGCCGACGGGCATGGCGGCCCGCGGCCCTCAGGCGAGCGCGGGGAGGCCTGCAGCCGCGCAAACAGACTCAATCTCCGCGAACGGCGGCCGGATGGAGTGGCGATGATGCTGACCAAACTGTGAGCGGCTTGCGACGGCGGATGGGTGCAGGGCCGCGCCCTTCCGCTCCAAAGTCGGCGCGCCGCCGTCGCCGCCAGCAGGCCCTTCGCCCGCAGCAGACGAGCTCTGGGACGAGCATGTCTCCCTTGCTGCCAGTAGCCCCAAATGCAGCCCAAACTTGATGACCAGCCCGAATGGGCGCAGCCCGCACCATGCTGCGCCCACCATTCGCGCCCCTGCTGACGTGGCTGCCCTGAATATTAGCCAAGGTGATTCACACTGGTGATGGGTAAAAGAGTGGCAAAGAGTGGTGACAAGGCATGGAGGAGGCTTGTTGCAAGGCATTCGGGCAAGTCTCATAGAAATCACGCAAAAACGAATCGAGTGGTGATGCAGGGGGGCGATTGGGGGAGGGACGTGAGCAATCGGTTCAATGGGCAAGGGGGAGAGGGGAGGGCAACCCACAGCGGCCGCGGCAGCGCTGCACTTGCAGCATGCCAGCCGCCGCCATTGTCGCCGCAGCGGCTGAACAGCTGTCGATTATGGGAAATGCAAACTGCAGGGTAAAAGATTTGGTGGCGCAGCGCTCGATCAGTGGGCTAATAGAGCAGAGTGGGGAGGGTACGAAAGGCGGGGCGCCAGGCGGGCGGCATTTTGGCCGATCGTCAGAGGCCCCGCCGGTGGATGCACGGTTTACGATACGTTTGGGCTGCTTGTTGGGTGGGCTGCCGCACTACAGCGGCAGTTTGCTGCCTGGCCAAGCGCTGCAGCTGGTTGCAGCTGCGGCCTTTGCTTCAAGTTTGCGGTTGTCAGCCTAGCCGCGGTTCCACCAGTTGTAGCTGGACCGTGTGTTGCTGCCGCTGGTGCGGCCCCAGCTGCCGCTGGTGCGGCCCCAGCTGCTCCAGCTGTTGGAGGCGGCCTGGCACTGCATGGGGCAGGGGGGACAAGCATGTAGTTGAGCCAGAAGCAGTCGCAGCGGCCTCCAAACACAACAACACAGCACGGTGGGGCACAGGAGCATCACAGCAGGTACCACTGTGGAGTAAGCTTGCCTGGTAGTTCTTCAGCGAGTAGCCGGCCTTGCACTGGGAGCACACGTTGGGATACCAAATGTTGCTGCAGGGATGGGATGTTTGTGTGCATGGACGCGTCAGACGGTATGCACGTGTTGCTTGCATGTGGCCGCTGCAAGCAACTACCCAACAGTCAATCCACATCAGACTTCATCGCAAGGCTTACCAGGCCTGGCAGTTGGCAACGGTGGCGAGACACGCATTGTTGTTGCGCGCCACGCACTGCACAGGGGCAGGGCGAAGCAAGGCGAGGGAGCTTGGGCCACGCTGCACAGAGTTATCAGCCTGCCACCCGGGCAGCTCACGCACTGGCCTGCCCCAGCGCACGGCCCTTTGCACCACCAGCAGCTGCAAGGCAGGCCTATGGTTGGGTGCATCTGCAGCTGGCTGGTTCCCAGCATTTGGTTGCACTGGGATACCGACTGGCATGCATTCTCTCGCCTTCTTGCTGGCATCAAGGTACGTGCCCCACTTGCACTGCATGCACTGGTTGTTCCAGTTGCAGCGGGCGCAGTTGGGGTCGCTGGTGGTGCAGGGCGTCTGGTTGGGCGTCTGTGCCACGCACTGCAGCAGCGGGGGCCACAGCAGATGCATGTGGGGGCATTGCACAGCGGTCTGGGGTGCACTGGCTGCTTGCTGTGGCTAAAGCGTGTGACACACTTTCCAGCACCTGATTGCTCAGCTGCTGCCCCTGCATGTGGGCGGGCCTCGAGCACCTCAGCAGCAAGAAACATGTATTGCTATTCGGTGCTCCCTACCTTGCCAATGGTAGGGTCCACACGCATGCCCCAGGTCTTGCACTTGGTGCACTGGTTGCTCCAGTTGCACTGGGCGCAGTTGGGGTCGCTGGTGGTGCAGGGAACTGTCACCGATCCGGCCGCCACGCACTGCAGCGGCGAGCAGGCAGGCAGGCAGAGTGGGTGGTGCTTCAGGCGCATGCAAGCACTGGTGGCTTGCTTTGACACTACACTGTAAGGCATTTGAACTTGCTCATTTTAATCATGGCTGCACAGCTTCGCATGAACTGCCTGCCCCAGAACGCCACCCACACCCCCCATTTCCAGCTCTCGCTGCCCTCCCTAGAAGTCTCTCTCACCCGCTTGGTGCCCTCCCCTAAAACACTCTCACCCGCTTGGTGCCCTCCCCTAAAACACTCTCACCCGCTTGGTGCGCCAGTCCACCGCATAGCCCGCCTTGCAGGCGGAGCAGCCGCGGCGCCAGCCCTTGCAGGACGTGCACAGCGGGTCCCGCTCCAGGCAAGTCTTGGAGCGGCACTTGCCGGTGGCCGCATCCACCACCCAGTTGGGGTCGCGGCAGCTGATGCAAGCGCCCTCAGTGTTGCACAGCGAGCACTTGGCGTAAGGATCGCGCCGGCGGCGCCATGAGTAGCTGCGGCGGGGGCAGGGCACGCCGCCGCTGGGGGCCACGCACTGCAGGGGCAGGGGAGGTAATTTGTGTGGGCGCGTGGGAGGTGTGCATAAACAGGTGGGCGGGCAGCGAGTCTTTGAAGGCGGTGCTCAGAATGTGGCCCAACCACACGGACAAACGATGCAAGTAAGCAAAGGTGGCCTGCAGCACAGGCTGGTCATGCAACAGCAAGCTCACCACGCCCGCCGCATTGACAGTCCACCCAGCAGTGGCGCACGTCGCGCAGTTGAGGGCGTTGGGGGCGGCCTGGCACGTAGCGCATGCCTTTGCGGGGTCGCTCAGGCAGTTCTCCACAGCAGGCGGGGTGCACTGCACGCATCGGAGCACGCAACAAAGGGCAGGGTGAGGGCAGGAGGGGGGATGCAGGGATGACAGAGCGTGCCGCACCTCGTGATGTGCAATGGCTCAAACCAGCCAGTCAGCCGTGTACCATCCAACATGGGGGCCTGAGCGAGTTGCGGCCACCTCGCCAAGCAGTGCCGCACACAGGTCACACGCTCACCACTCCATCATCGTTCACCAGGTAGCCGGCGGTGGTGCAGGTTGCGCACTTGAGGGCGTTGGGCGCGGCCTGGCACGTGGCGCAGCCCTTTGTGGGGTCGCTCTTGCAGTCCACCACGGGGGTGGGGGCCTCGCACTGCAGCAGGGCAAGCAGAGGCACAGCAGGGGCTGGGTCAGAACACCGGAGTGGAGCCATGCAGCGGGACAGCGGGACTGCTGCCCTGCTGTCCAACAGCGCATGCGTGAATCTCGATGCAAAAGCAGCAGCAGTACGGTCAGGAAGGCAGCAAGCCAGGCAGCCGGCGCACCGAGCCCGCGGCGTTAACGATCCAGCCCGCGGTGGCGCAGGTTGCGCAGAACAGCTGGTTGGGCGCAGCCTGGCAGGTGGCGCAGCCCTTGGCGGCATCGGTTTTGCAGTCCACCGCCGGCGGAGGGGCCACGCACTGCAGCAAAGTGGGAAGGTAGGCCAGGGGTTGGTGGCCGCAGAGAGGTGCACAGTAGGAATGGGACCAACCACTGGGCAGGCCAGGAGTGCGAGATTGTCAGCAGTTCTGCCCATACAGCCCTGTCATGCGACTCACCACGCCTGCGGCGTTGATAACGTAGGCAGCATTGACGCAGGTGGCGCACTTGAGCTGGTCAGGGGCGGCCTGACACGTGCGGCAGCCCTTGCTGGTGTCGGTCAGGCACGTGACTTCCGGCGCCGGCGGCTCGCACTGCAAGCAGGCGAGTAGGCGAGGGTGGTCAAGATGAGCGGCAGACTTGCATGCCCACAAACATGCAAGAGGGTGATGCGGCGTCCGAGTAGATGCTGCTTGCAGCCAGCCCACAGGCAGCCAAACCGTCCCTGCAGCGCTGAGCAGCCTGTGCTTGTGGGCAGGCAGCATAAACCATCGTCAGCAGCACCGCACAACACAGCAGAGAGGCAACCGACTCACAGAGCCGGCGGCGTTGACGACGTATGTGGGGTTGGTGCACGTGGCGCACTTGAGAGGCTCGGTGTCAGAGCAGGTGGCGCAGCCCTTGTTGGCGTCCGCCAGGCAGGTGCCCGTCGGCGCTACGCACTGCAGCGATTGTAGGAAGCACAACACAGTGGATGGCATGGCCACAGCTTGCTGAGCTACATGGCTTGCAAAGGTAGAATGCTTGCCAGGGCGGCTGTTCCCTTCCACCCTATGCTGCACCAGAAGAAAGTCAGCAGTGCATCTGCATCATATCGTCTCTGCTCACGTAGCCAACGTCGTTCACGATGTGGGTGGGATCTGTGCACGTCAAACAGTTCCAAATATTCGATGGGTCGCACGTGGCGCAGCCTTGGGTGGGGTCCGCTGTGCAGTCGTTGGTGCTCACGCACTACGGGCACAGCGGCGGGGCATGTGGAGCTGGTAGGTGGGCAGGCGGCAGTCGTGGTTGGGTTGAGCAATTGCAGCTGCATCACTGAGAAAAAGAAGCACCCGGCTGGCACCTTTCCAAGCACATTTCCCATTTCATGCTTCAGGCAGCGCAAGCAATGGTGCTGTGGATGGAGCCTGCCCATTGAGATGGTATCGCACTCACCGCGCCGCTTGCGTCCACCTTGGCTCCCGGGTCCAGGCACGTTGCGCACTGCATGGGCTTGGTGGGGTTGCAGTCCTGGCAGCCCAGCTCCCACTGGTCGGTGCAGACGGGGGCGCGGCACTGCAAGCAGGGGTGGGTACAGGAGAGGCATGCAAGTATGGGTAAGGGGGGCGTGCAGACGGGGGAATGGCACTGCGGCGGCGGCGTGCAGCACGGAGGGTACAACACGCAGCAAGTGGCTTGCAACTTCAGCAGCACATGTAGGCATGCTGTCGGCTCTGCAAAGTACAGGCTGTATGCTGCAAGGCAAAGCATGCGGTGTGCAGAGAGGAGCATTCAGCATTCATTCAGCTGAAGAGCGTCAAAAGCAGCCCTAGGTGCAGCCGCACGCACTCACCAGGCCGTCATCGCCAAACACCCACTGCACGGTGCCGACGGTCTTGCAGGTGTCGCAAAACTCGGGCGCATCAACATTGCATGCACCTGCAGGGGTGTTGTGGCACCGGGGGCACAATCTGCACTGCAACCCTCGTGTAGGTTACATGGTCCACAGACGCCTCAGGTGCCACCCTCCTGGCACACGGCACATGCTGCATCAAATGCGCAACACGCAGCAGCTGCTGGATTGACTGGTACAGCAGCGAGCAGCTTGCCTGGTGCGCAGTTGGGGTCGTACTGCAGGCAGGTGTTGTCCTGTGCAAGCGCCCTGGGCACGCAGGCCGCCAGCAGCAGCAGGGCCGCAAGCGCTGCCCGCTGCATCATGCCGGTGTGCGTCGGTGCGGCAGGTCGGGAGGCAGCTGCAGCAGGTCAAAGGTTCATCGAGTGGGATCAACAAAGGACGGCGCCCACTCCAGCAGGGGATGGGACCAATAAACAGCAGCTGCACGGCTGAGGGCTGGCGGGCGGGAAGCTGCGCCGCTGCCCTGGGGGTGCCGCCCGCTGCAGGAGGGCCCGCGGCAACCTGCGCCTCTGATGCGCGAACTCAGAGGGCCTTCGGGTGAATGGAGTTCGCAGCAGCAGGGTCCCCAAGCGTCCGCGCAGGAGCGGGCGCAAGCCGCGGGGCTGGGACTTGGCTTTGCCCCCGCTGTCAGCAGGCCCCAACGCGATGCATGAAGCGCTGCAGCATTGCTGCAGCCAGGTCAGGCCCCCCAGGAGCGCTCTGGGGACCCTGCGGCGGACCTCGCTTGCAAGGGCCGCTGCAGCCTTCCCCGCAATGATCATGGAGTCCAGAGCGGCTGGCGAGCATCGATGGAAGGCGCAGAAGAGGGCGCTGCGGCTCACCCGCAGGGACAGCAGTCTTCGAGCGCGCCTTCGGTGTTTCTGCTTAGCTCTGACCAGCGAGAAATAATTGGGAGCGCTTGAAACTTTTCCTGCAATGATTATCGGGTCGCCACATTGCAGCGCCTCCCGGCTCTGCAGCTGCCGCAGCCTGTCCTGCTACAGCTCCCCTCCGGTGCGCGGCGGTTTTCTGCGCTCTCGCTTCAAAGGTGCATGTAGGCCACGCCTAGGCGCCTGCAAGTGCCAGGGTTGAGCACTATCAGCGCCCTGCCTGTGTCGCACCGCCCGCCGCCGCTGCCGCTGATGGGCGCAGATATATTTCAAACCATCTGATGACCTGCACTGCAGCCGACGGCCGTCCAGAAGCGGGTGCTGCGCTTTTGGTTGGGTCCGGCACGTTCCTGTCAAACAGCTGGGGAAATGGGGGTCCATAACCCTGCCCATTGCCCATCCCCTGCCCGCCGCTCTCCCGCATTAATGCCAGCGGATGGCAACATGTCGGTTGCGCGCCGGCAGGCGGTGATCACCATGAGGCCGGCCTGCAATCCTTCATCTGCACGGCGCGTGGTTCACAGCCATGCAGCATGCAGCACAAACACCGTCCCCCTGCTGACTTCCCCTCCTGGCTCCCACGCCATCGCCAGAGCTTGCCTCTCGAAGCGTTGATGCTAAGAGACATGAGCACGGCTGCAATCCATGGAGCAGCCTATAGAGAGGCATTGCGCATTTGGACGAGTCATGTGGGTGAGAGTGCGGCATGCAGCTCGGCATGCTCTGGTGTGACCTTGGGGTGGGCAAACAAGCGTGCCACACCATGTGGCTGCTGCCTGCAGCCTCTCTGCTCAGCACCTGTACCATCTACTGCAAGCAGTTTGTCTTCCTGCATCCCAGCTTTAGTTTGAACTCCTTGCAGCAGTGCAGCAGCGGCAGCCACGCATTGATCGCGACATGGCATTGCCCTGCCGCCGCTGCCGCCGCTGCTGCCGACCGCCACGCGGGCGGTGGCACACCCACGGGCCATTTCGGCTTCCGGCGAGCGGGGCGGGGCTCGACACTGCTCTGATCACCGGATCAGCATCGCTGCGGGCGCCAGGCGGCAGCAGGCGCGCGCCATGGCCGCGGCGGAGCCCAGCCCGAGGGCCCTGGCCTTCGCCGGGGCTCCCGAGCTGCTGCAGGTGCAGTCCGTGCGCTCCACGGCCGACAAGGTGGACCGCGTGGAGTTCCACCCCGTGCAGCCCTGGCTCTGCTTCGTGGACCGCAACAGCAGCGTCAGCGTCTGGAACTACGAGTCGGACGAGGTGCGGTGATCGCGCGATCGGGCCCAGGGAGGCCCCCAGCAGCGCCGCCGCCGCCGCCAACCGCCTGCCGCTCCGTTTGCCGCCGATCCAGCCATTGCGCTCTCCCCTTCCCTCCCTGCCACGCAGCTTCTGTACGATGCGCAGCTCGGCGGCGCGGATGAGGCAGCGCTGCAGGAAGCGATGCTGCGGCAGCGTGGCGACCGCGGCGCAGCGGCCGCCGGCCTCTCAGCCAGGTGCAGTTGCTGTACGCCATTTGTGGGTGCTGCCTCGCTGCTGCTTAGTCAGCCGTGCCGTGCTCGTTGCTGGCATCTGCAGGACAAGTTTAATGATGCCCAGAGGCTTGCCACGCCCAACTGAGCCTGGCTGCCCGTTTCACCCTGGTGCAGCGCGGCTGCAATGGCGGAGGCCAACTTGACGGCCAAAGGCACGGCCTCTGGCCTGGTCCGTGACATCAAGTGCGTGCTTAATTGCTGGAACCCATGCTGCTGCTGCACACAAGCCGTGGAGTGTGATAAGTCAAGGCGTAGCTGGCAGCTCCGCGTGCGTGTCTGCAAGCTGTCTGCCGGCTGGCGCAGCAGTTGATGTACGCTGCGTATGATAGCTTGGGAACTGTTTCTGGTTTCCTCCCACAGGTTCCTGGACATGGACACTGCTTTCTGGCAGGTGGCGCGCCAGCATTGGCTGCAGTATGGTGCTTACGACGACCGGACTGTGCCCTACCTGGGTGCGCCATGGCGTTCTGAGTGGGACGCTGCCTGCTGCTGCCTGCTGCAATTGCTTTTGCTGCTGCCATATCTGTTGCAGTATACACGATCCTGCTGCTGCTGTCGCTGCTGTGACATGTTGCGGCACATAATTGTGCACCGAGCTTCTGTCTACCTGCGACCCTGCTTGACATCCGCTCGCGCTGCTGCCGGTGCTGCAGGGAAGTACAAGGGCCTGCAGGGCAAGCGCTGGCTGGTGATGGCGTGTGAGAATAAGGTAGGCAAACTGGCAAACCTGATAGTTGGGAAGATCAATAAGCTGGCTTGTTCTGCATGCCTAGCCTCCTTTCAGCCGCTTTGCGAAGCTCGCACGCTGCCTTCTGTACTCCCACTCCCACAGGTTGTGATGCACGATCTGGCCTCAGCCGACTCGCGCGACTTCTCTCGCTCCGCCTGCTTTGAATCCAAGGCACCCACAGCCCTGGCTTTCCTGCTCATCAACCTGCCGACCCTGGCGGGCTACGGCAGCAGCGGCGCGGCAAGCGGCGCAGCAGGGCAGGTGCGGATGGGTGGATCAGCTTCTGCGCCATGCCCCATGGGCACAGCAGTGTGGGAGGCGCAGGGATGACCAAAACGGCAGTGTACTACTGTGATTGAGTGTCGCCGTACATGTGCAGACCCGCCCGCACCGTGCTTTTGGCATGCCTTGCAGCCGGAGCTGCTGCCGGTGATGGCTGTGGGCACATCAGGCGGTGCCACCTTCCTCATCAGCCCTGACACCATGACCGTTTATGCCAAGCTCAGGTGAGCGATGTTTTTTCTTAAAAGACCCTGTTCTCGTTCTGTCCTGCCTGGTTTTACCCAAGTATGCAATGTTGCTGCTCCTCCTCGACAACATTATTGTCCTGTCGACTCTTGCCCTTGCCACGGCCGCAGTGGCGCGCACGGCAAGGCGGTCACCGCCATGCTGCCTCTGGCCAGCGAGACGCCAGGCGGCCCAGATATGCTGCTCACAGCCAGCGCTGACGGCACCATCGCTGGTGGGTGGGCGGCGAGGTTATGGGTGGGCGGCGAGGTTATGGGTGCTRTTCTTGTCGGGGCGGCACCTGGATGCCTTGCCGTGGTAATGGCGAGGCAAAGTTGTGCACTAGAGCCTCCTTTCAAAGCACCAAGTCCTGCACAAGAGTATGCCCAAGTTCCAGGTGTGCTGCCCCCAACCCTGCCTTGCAGTGTGGGACCCCTCACGCACCGCCACCCGCGGCCCCGACCGCGAAATGGCAGCCAAGCACTCCTGGAAGGCGCACGATGGGGGCGTGTCGGTGAGCGCTGGACTGCTCAGCAGCAGCATGCTGGCCTGGGGGGCGTGGTGGACCGGCGGCCGCTTGCTAACACTGATGTCTGCTTAGCTTGCTAGAGCGCCATCTTTGGTAAGCGGCTGCTGCTTTCTGACCATCAAGCTATCCGCTCTCTCCAATTGTCCCAGGCCATGACTTACTTCCTGTGCTACACCGAGCGGCCCGATGCGCCGGTGC
This sequence comes from Chlorella ohadii, assembly GCA_025026875.1. Classification (NCBI taxonomy): domain Eukaryota; kingdom Viridiplantae; phylum Chlorophyta; class Trebouxiophyceae; order Chlorellales; family Chlorellaceae; genus Chlorella; species Chlorella ohadii. The sequence continues at coordinate 360,610 of JADXDR010000037.1, forward strand.
CCCGCCTGGCCACCACTGGTGCGCTTGCTTGCCCACTGCCTGAATGCGCTCGATTGTGTGGTCCTGCATTGCACTTCTGTGTGGCTGCCTTGTTGTGCTCTGCTTTGGCCAAAATGATTCCATTCTAGTTGGGCACCTGGCAGGCCAGCAGCGCTCGATTGGCATGCCAGCATCTACTGCCTAGCACTGCCCTGTAAACATGCGTGCGCACTGCAACCAACCCTCCGCCGTCCCTCTCCCGCAGGCGACGACAGGAAGGTCAACATGTGGGAGGTGGGCAGCTGGAAGCCGTTTGCCAAGGCGCAGCCGCTCCAAAAGGCGGTGTGCCATTCCATCGGATGGGCGCCCTGGGGTGGCACTGGGCTGGGCCTGCACCCCTCCCTGCTGATGGCAACCGGTGAGCGGGCTGGGCGTGTATGGATGGAGCAGACGTGGGTGGGATGTTCTGAGCAACTGGCAGCCTAGTTGGCCTGCCCTTTTCTCCTCACCTCACAGGTTCCGCTGGTAGATGTAGACCGTCGACATTTCTTTCCACGCCATTCCTGTTCGTTTGCAGGCGAGGTGCCGCTGATTCTGGGCTTGGACCCGGCCACTGGAGCCATGGAGCGATACATTGGTCTGGAGGTGGGGTTTCGAGAGCATGCTTGGATGTGTCATTCCATGTTTTTGAGACCAGGCCCACGGAGCAACAGTGCAGGCTGGAGGTGGGCATGCTTATACTGACAACCGCGTGCACCAGTGCATGAATCCCTTCATTTGTTCCTCTCTGCACTGCATACAATCTGAGCTGGGGCGGTGAAGTGCATCAACCGTGCATCTGCCCTGAGCAGCACGTGCGTCACTCAGGACTTGATACCACCCTTGCCTTGCTGCTTCTGTGCAGGGCAAGATCGACCCTGGCCAGAAGAAGGTGCCCAAGGTGTACCACCTGGCTGTGCACCCCACAATGTGTGTTTCTATGGCAGGCACTCAGGGGGTGTTTTGCGGGGCTGGGCTGGGCACAATGCATGTCTGTCCTCCCAGACACATTGCTGCGGCTTTACGAACGACAGAGAGACGAATTTGTTGGAGAACGCGACCCATCTGCCCACTCATCCAACAAAGCCCACTCACACACCTGCTGGCTCGAATCACGTGTTGCAGGCCACACCTAGTGGCAGCGGCCACCAACACCGGCGCGGTGCTGCTCAGCTTTGACACCAATGAGCGGCCGCCCGTGGTGGCGCTGCCCGCCCAGGTGGGTGGGTGATTTTTGCTGCTGCTGCCATGCGTTGCAATGCTGAGCTTTGCTGCAAACGAGTGGCCGTCCGTGGTGGCGCTGCCCGCCCCAGGTGGGTTGGTGCTTTGCGCCGCGGCCTCCTGTGTGTTTCGCTGCACGCTCTGTCGCTGCAGCTGTTGCTTGGCTTTGTTGACACATGAGCCCAGTTGATGACAGCCAACATACATCAATCTGCGGCTGTTTCACTGCACCCACAGGTGGTGACGCTGGAGGCGCTGCTGCAGCAGAACAAGGAGGGCGACAAGCGGGCCAGCGAGCCAGGCAGCAAGGGCGCTCAGGCACGTGCATGGGTGTGGCTGGGCTTTTAAGAAGTGCCTTGAGTGTCAAGCGAGAGCTTTGAAGCGCTGGCATGCCCGGAGCCTGGGGCAGCAGCGGCAAAGTTTGCAGGCAAAATTTGCAGGATAAACCAGCCACCAAGGGTTGCACTGTCAACTTTCAAGCGACAAGCGTTTTCTGTGTTGCTTCTGCAGGGCCTGACTTATGTGTCGGCGTCCAGCGGGCGCCTGTGGTCCACCGCCCTGCGCATGGACAGCAGCAAGGCTGAAGGCGCTGCCAAGAGTGTGGTCAGGTGCGCCTGCCTGGGCTGCAACGAGGACTTGAACATTGATTCTGCATGTGGCACAGAGTTGGGCTGCAGCAGCTGTTCCTAGATAAAATTGAACAGCCGCACGGCCCATCTTTCCTCGCGCAAAGGCCTGTGCCTCGCCCGCCCTCAAGACCCTACCTGCTGTCCCCAACTGGTTTGTCGCAGCCTGGCCTCTAGCCCGCGCGAGGCGATTGCAACGCTGGACCACCCTGGCCGACCCGTGCTGGCCTGCTCCGCCTCTGGGCGTTCCATCTCAGCGGTCTGGCCGCAGCTGCGGGCGTATGCAGTGTACAGCCTGGCACCCACTGGGGCCTGGGAGGTGGTGGACCGAGGTGGGTTTTAGTTTCAATTGTTTCTTATCGGTTTGGAGTAATAGTTCTAGCAGCAGGCGTGTGTACAGCCTGGCGCCCACGGGGGCTTGGGAGGTGGTGGACCGAGGGAAGTGGCCGGTTTTTTGAGTTGGTTTGCAGCGTGGGGAGTGCAGTGTGTGCCCTTTTGCAGTTGGGTGGCGGCAGGGACCTGGGATGTCGTGGACCGAGGTGGTGCGTTGAGGAGGCGTGGATGCCCTCTGCAAGCCGCAGGCTCTGGCAACAATGTGGTGTGGAGCAGCGTGGCGCCGCTGTACGCCGTGATTTCGGTGCCCAACATCCCCGCCGCCGCACCCAAAAAGAAGAAGGGCTTCTTCGGCAGCAGCAAGGCCAAGGCCGCCGCAGCGGTGGGTGCTGCTGTGCTGTGCAGCAGTTGTGGTCGGAGTTGCAAGCCAGTACGCTAGCAGACGGCGGCTCACGTGGGGCAAGGCATGCATAGCCTGTGCCGCGCGGCTGCCTTCGGCATGTCGTCACAAATCTCGCCTGCCGCACCGGACCACCAAGCAACTCTGTCACTGTGCCTCGATTGCAGGCTGAGGAGGCGGCTGCTGAGGCAGATGCGGCGCGAGCAGCGGCGCGCTCCACCACGGTGGAGGTGCACATGGTCAACGAGGAGGCGGGCAGTCAGGTGAGCAAAAGGACGTGTTGAGAAGGCAGAGCTCAAATTGTCCTGCCTGTTTGGTTTGCTGTCGGCCTTCTGCCTGCGGCTGCATCCGTGCGCCTTCGCTGTGATTTTGATCTCGCCCTGAAACGAGCTGGGGCTTTGCTTGAATCAGGATGGCGTGTTCATTTCCTGCCTCTCCCATGCCTCCCCCTCTGCAGCACATCGTCACCCACGAGATGCGGCTTTGCTGCAATCTGTCGCCAACTCTATCATTCTGCCTTTTCCGCATCCGATCTGCAGCACATCGTCACCCATGAGATCCGGTTGGGAGGCGAGCAGCCGGTGCTGCTGCACGGAGGCGGCCTGCTGGGCGTGGTCCTGAACAAGCCGCACGCCTGCGGCGCAGGTGCGGCTGGGTTGCTCCACTGCCGAGTCCTTACACGCGGCATGAACGCAGTGCAGGTTGCCCTGGCAGGCCTGCTGCTGCAGTTAGTGAGCTGCAGGTCTGCCCACCCATGCCGATCTCCGTTATTCTCCTCTGCCTGGCATCTCCAACATCCGGTGTTCCGCCCCGCCTGCCCCTCCCAGGCCGGGTGCTGCAGTTTGTGGGCTGAACATCTGTTGTCGTTCCGGCCCTGTTATCCCCGCAGGCCGGGTGCTGCAGTTTGTGAGCTGGAAGAGCTTTGCGCCGGTGGGGCCGGAGCTGCCGGAGCCGGTGTGGGTCAGGTGGGCTCTTTCATAGCAATAAAACCATTGCGTCATCTTTGGCAACACTGGCTGTGGTGGCGATGTGGGTCATGTGTAGCGCCGGTGGGGCCGGAGCTGCCCGAGCCGGTGTGGGTCAGGTGCGCGACATCTGCACAAGCCATCTCGCACTTCTGTTGTTCAAAGGACTGTAGCAATGTGGCCGGATATGGTTTGCAACATGTAGGAAGCTTGGGCAGCTGATGTTGATGCTGTTGCAGTAAGGGCTTGAATGTAGCCAGCGGAGCGACAGCATGTAGTGCTGGTGGGGCAGAGGCAATCCGCCAGTTGCTACTCTCAAACCAACTTGCAAACCCTTCCTCTTTGCAGCCCAGAGCCTGGGTGCACCCAGGTGGCGCTGGCCTACAACACAGTATGGTAGTGACACTGGGGAAGTTGCCAACAACATCTAGCTTGTATGCATGCCTTTCTTTCCGCAGCTGGGAGCCCGAGTGCACCCAAGTGGCACTGGCGTATGAGCACAGCATCGAGCTGTGCCGCACCCGCCCCGCCTTTGAGCGCTTTGCATCGCTGTCCGTGGCGGAGAGCGTGGCAGGTGGGGCGGCGGGTGATGAGTGGTGGGCTGTTGAGCTGTGGGCAGTGAGCTCTGACTGGTTTGGGCTGGCAGCTGAGTGCCAGCTGTGAAAGGGGCTAGGTCGACAGCTGGGAGTGCTAGCTGTGAATGGGTTACGTTGGCAAGCGCTCTTCCACATTTGCGGTATCCTGTCCTCACTTGACACTCGTACCACAGGCCTGTGGCAGAGCCGGCAGCTGTTTGTGTCCACGCCCACCTCTGTGCACGTGGCCTTTGCCGACCCGGTGACCTCGTTTGTGCAGGAGGTGCAGGCAAGTGGCCCTGCTTGGTGCTGTGGTGTGGTGTGGGTGTGTGTGGCTGGTGTGCGCCAGCCTTGCCCCCATGCCCCCAAATGTGGCTGGCTGCAATGCTGGCCTGCACACTGATCCAGATCAGGCCCCGTGTGCTATTCATTCCTCACCGCAGCTGGCATCCTTCCAAGGAGGCGTGGGCGGCAAGACGAGCCCCAATGCAGTTTGCACTTTGCACCCGCTGCTGCCAACAATCTGTCTACGCACCACCATCCCTGTCTCCAATACAGCTGGCGTCCTTCCAAGGAGGCGTGGATGGCAAGACGAGCCCCAGTGCAGAGGCCACTCCGCTGCCGCCTGAGCAGATGCGGCCGCCTGGGCCCATCACACTGGCAGGTGCGCGGTCGGGGCGTGGCTGCTTGATTGCAGTGCAAAGTGCAGTGCAAAGTTTGCAGGCGTACCTCTGCCGGCCTGACCTACTGCGTAGGAAGGGAGCCAGAGATGAACATCTTTACAACTACGATTCCTGTGTCCTCCCTTGCAGGCATGCGCCACTCCAACCTCTGGCTGGCCGACTGCCCGGACCCTTACTGCCTGCCTCCAGTAAACGTCGCCTGCATCCCACTGCGCTGCTCTGTCTGCCTAATGCAGGTGTGCGCCATTCCTACCTCTGGCTGGCTGACTGCCTAGGCCGCCCCTTCCTGGTNGTCCCTGCGCCACCCCGGCATGCGCCTGCGCTGCCTGGCGGCGCGAGGCGAGATCAGCACCGCACGCACCATTGCCGAGCGAGGTGGGTATCATAGGTGTTGTTGGTAAGATTTTGGCAGGCCCGTGTTGGTTACCGGCAGTGCATGAGCGCTGCTGGGCGACGCAAGGGGGAGATTAGCAGTGTGTTGCTGCAGTATATGCATCAGACGCATGCCGTGCTGTCACCCACCCACGCACTCACAAACTTACAAACATTGCCTCTGCACTTTGCAGGCCTGACAGCTGGTTTCCATGATGAGGCGTCCGCACCACAGTTGCCCTGAAAATCATGCTGCAGTAGCTGCACCATGGAACAATCCCCGTCAATTTAGCCAAACGACCAAGCTGCCCTGTTTTGCAGGCTTGGCGGCCGGCTTCCACGATGAGGTGGCGCGCTTCCTGGCGGCGATGAGCCCGCAGGTGGGATTACTTTGGATTTTTTTGCAGGGTCTGTGGCATTTTAACTGTTTGCATGAAAGGGCATTTCAGCTTTATGGCGGCCAACCGTGGGCGGGGCTCGTCAGAAAGCTGCCCAACCGCACTGCAAATGTTGTTAGGCCACCACAACTGGATTCCCGGATCGGGCTCGCCGSCCMGGCGGCSGGCTCGSGGGGGGGAGGGGGAAGMTTCGTTCGTCGACCCTGGCTCGTTAAGGCCTTCAGCAGGCGTTGGCAGCGSCTGGTGACTCAATTAAACATGTGCATCTCACMACCRGGGCTTATTAGACCCATCAMCATTTGYTTTCACTTCKAGAAAGCGTGGNAAACCGTCAAA
>JADXDR010000037.1:366902-433102 GCA_025026875.1 Chlorella ohadii
GAGCCCGATCCGGAAATCTAGTTGTGGTGGCCTTACATGCAAGCGCCTAAATCCGTGGACGCCCGAGTATTCCCAGCCGAGCCAGCCTACCCCTCTGCCTGCCCTGCGCAGGAGGGAGTGCGTGAAGCGCTGGCGCTGCACGGCCTCACACCCACAGCAGAGATGGCGCTCAGCATCAGGCAAGCAGCCAGAGAATCAGCTCGCCAAGTGCTTGCTGAGTTGGTGCCTGATCGCCCCGCACTGGTGCACTTGCCTTGCGGCCCGTATTGCAGTTCCGGCAGATCACAGGTGTAGTGCAATGCGCAGGAGCGGCAACTGGGACCGTGCGGCGCTGCCGCACTATTCTGCTGCTATGCTTTTCGACTGTTGCCATCAAGCTCTTGAAAACCCTTGTCTCACTCCAATGCGCAGGAGCGGCAACTGGGACCGTGCGGCGCGCTGCTTCCAGGCGCTGGCACTGGGCGTCACCGACAAGTCGCTGCTGCAGGTGCGGCCTGGCTTGCTTGTTTATTGAACGTTGTTTCTTAGCCCCTGCTAGCGCTAGGCATGTTTGATAAGCTGCTGCTGCAGACGTGGCTGCCCACGTGATTGCATGCTGTGCGCTGACGGCTGCTTTTTGATTTGTATTGGTGTGGCCATGAACGACAGATGTCGCAGCACCGGCGTGCCAGCCTGCCCACAGCATACCTCCTTTATGCAACAAAGGCCAGGCTCGATTGCGCTGGCTGATCATCGCCTCCCGGCCCGCCTTCCCCTCTGCAGCTGTTTGCCGATGGCAGCGGTGCCGGCGGCCCTCTGGACGCCAACCGCATCACGGGTGGGCTTGAGGAGCTGCACGTTGGCACTGTGTCTCGCTCATGCTCTTCTGATTTGGCTTTGGCCTTCATACGTATGGTCGCATTACATCGCCTGGCTGCTCCCCCCTCCCCTGCCTGCAGGCCTGTCGCTGGGCGCCGAGGGCAGCCAGCAGGCGGCCGCAGTGGCGGCCATGCTTGAGGCCCATGCTCGCAACCCAGAGGCCAGCTTTGTGGAAGGCCTCGAGTCCCCTGGCACGGCAGCAGCAGCGGCGGCGGCGGCGGCGGCGGCGGCGGACACCAATGGGGCAGGCGATGACAGCAGCGATGACGAGGCGGCAGATGCGCCTGATGCGGCAGCTTTGGATCCGGTGGATTGGGAGGCTCCGCTGGCTGCCGCCGCTGGGGAGCCCGGCACTGTGGCCAGCCTGGCGGCAGCGGAGGCGGCGGCGGCGCCTTGGGAGGGGGAGGAGGCGGAGGGCGGCAGCGGCGCCGCGGCGGCAAGCGCGGCAGGCAGCGGCGGCGGCGAGGCCTTTGTGGGTGCTGCCGAGCGGCAGCGGCTGGCGGCAGTGGCGGAGCTGGGCCTGCGCTTTGCAGAGGCGGCGGCGGAGGCTGGTCATGAGGGTGAGGCTGTGGTGTAGTGCCCAGGGGGGCAGGCCTGCGCTTCTTCTGCTAGACTCGACCCGAGTGCGCAGCCCTCGCTGCACCACAGGGCCCTGCGCGCATGGCTGAACAATGCTCTCAATGCCCTGCACCCCTGCCCTCCCTGCCCTGCACCACTCGCAGATGCGGCACGCTCTGCCCTGGGTGTGCTGGTTCGCTCCGCGCACTTGCTGCCGCCGGCGCTTGCCGAGCAGCTTGTGTTCCGCATGGGGCAGTGCCGCATGACAGGTGAATGGGATGGAGAGTTTATACGCATAGCGGATTGCTGGTGTTCCGCATGGGGCAGTGTCGCATGACGGGTGCGTGCTCTGCTTTGCGCGCTGTGGTTGTCAGGCTGGGACTTGGGCTCGACCGCCAGGCCCTGCTGGAGCCTAGCAGCTCATCTCCACATGTGCCCGTCAGCCTGCTTGCTGCACTCCAGCCCTCAGCAACACTAACTCCCTGACGTGTCCCACAATCTTGCAGAGAGCGCGCGCAGCCTGGCGAGCGTGGTTGCCTCGGCCAAGGCCCCGGGCAGCCTGTCCGACCCAGCCGTCGCCTCCCTGCTGGCGGCTCTGGTGGGCGGCATGCACGGGCCCGCGGTGCAGGGCACCCTTCAGTCGGCAGGCCTGGCTCCCATGGCAGCGGTTTACTCGGCTGTGTGGGGCACGGGCGACCGAGCGGCAGCGGTGGCCGACTGGCGGCGCCAGCTGGCAGCAGCGCACCCTGAGGCAGCGGCAGCGGTGGCCGTGGAACCGCCGCCCGCATGAGCAGCAGCGCCTGGTGACTCTTGTGGGGAGGCATGCAAGCCCGCCACCGCCACGCTCCTTGTCTGTTCTGTGTAATTCTCAAGCATGTGGCGCCAAGCCACAAGAGAGGCGGTAGCTTCGGCGGGGCATGCACGGGTGGCTGACGGCGGCCACCGGCGGGCCTTCTTCATGTGCATGAGAGCGGATGCTTGTTCTCACCGCTTGATCGCCTGGCTTCGACCCCGAGAGCCTCAAGCTCACAGTCAGCTTCACGTCGGGCGCAGAAAGAGCGGGACTCGGGACTTGGGGTTTGGCAGCTGCGGCATCGCGCGGCTGGGGCCCGGGAGGAGCAGCCGTAGATCACAAGCGCAATGGATGCCGACCCAGGGCGGGACGCAACACTGGGCGCGCTGCTCGGCGCAGCGGTCGGCGACGCCGGTGCGCACCGCCAGCCTGCACAGCTGCCGCTTTTGCAGCCGGTGTATGGGCTGCTGCATTTGCTCCCTTGCACATGCCTTCACGGTGCTTGCCTCGCTGGAAGCGCAGTGGGCGCCTTTCTGGAGTTTCGAGAGCAGATCAGCCGGGAGGATGTGGAGGCGGCGCTTGCGCTGCCGGGCGGCGGCTGTTTTGACGTAGGGCCGGGGCAGGTAAAAAATGCATTTGCCAGCCTGCTGGCAACTTACAGTGTGCGAGAGGGGTGCATCATGCTGCGGCATGCCATGCCGTTGCATGGCATGGCATGGCATGGCATGCCTCATGCTGGCATGGCATGGCATGAGCATGGCATGAAGCATGAAGCATGGCATGAAGCATGGCATGAAGCATGTCCCTCTCAGCTGTGCAATCCGCTGCCGTCATCTATGTGTGGCTTCATATTGCCCTGGTGTCGCCACGTGATCACAGTTCACTGATGACACTGAGCTCGCCTTGTGCCAAGCCTACGGCCTGGTTGACAGTCCCCCCAGCAGCGGCTTCCCTGCGCAGGCAAGCACTACATTGTTTTGGTGTTAGTTTTGCTGCCGCACAGCGTGCAATGCACGCTGTGTGGCATGCCATGAGATGAGAGGACATGGCATGCCATGAACAGACACGGCGTGCCGTCGCTCTTGCCTCATGTCGTGCCATGCCACACCTTGCCATCACATCTCATGCTGCTCCCGCCATGCCACGCCATGCCATGCATGTCTCACCCTGCTCCCGCCATGCCACCACCCACCATGCCTCCCATGTTCCCGCCATCCCACCGCCTGCTCTGCCCCCGCATTTACCAGCAGGCAGTGGCACGGGAATACGTTTGGTGGGCCAACTCCAGCGAACCGTTTGACATTGGATCGACTACCGCCACGGCGTTCTGCCTGCCGTATGGGCAGGAGCATGGGGACCTTGGAGCTGCTGTGCAGGTGAGGGAGGTAATCTTTACTGCCTTGAAGGCGGGGTGAGTCAGTGGCGGGGTTTGAGCAGGAGGGCCCAGTTGGCTGGCCTGCCGCGAGCGTAGGGCACCACCCTGCTTGAAGCGGCTGGGATGGGTGTGCATGTAGTGGCAAGATTCAGTTGTGGTTTCGGGCCCCTCATGACTCCTGAACCTCGCTCCACTGCCCGCCCGGCCCGCCCGCCCTCCTCTGTGCAATGCTCAGGCAAACGTGCAGAATGCGCAGAGCGCCGCCAGCAAGGCCAATGGTGCGCTCATGCGTGCCACGCCGCTGGCCATCTGGGCGCACCGCCTGCCGGCACAGGCCATTGCGGCAGCAGCGGCAGCCGATGCCCGCCTGTCCCACCCCAACCAGGCAACCCAGGACGCCAATGCGGCGTATGTGATCGCTGTGGCTTCGCTCGTTAGGCAGCCGGGCGATGCAGCGGCAGCGCTGGAGGCGGCAGAGGGCTGGGCTGCAGAGCATGCCTGCTCGGAAGTGCAGCAGTGGCTGGCGGCATCCCGGGACGACAGTGCCATGCAGCACTATCAAGCTTCGCCGCTGATAGGCTTTGCGAAACATGCCTTCCAGCTGGCGTTTTACCACCTGCGCCAGCGCAGCGGTTTTGTGGAAGGGCTGCGGCACACGCTGCTGGCCGGCGGCGACACAGGTGGGCCCACAGCTGTTGTGCTGGTGTTGCGCTGCTTCAGCCGCTGCTGCGGCAAGTGCATTGCATGTGTACTGCATGCCAGTTCCTGCCGGCTGCCTTTGTCGCATGCCAAACGGTTGGACGACACCTCCCTCCCCATCTCCCTGCCGCAGATACCAATGCCGCCATTGTATGCGGCATGCTGGGCGCGCTACATGGCGCCCCGGCCATTCCTGCAGACCTCCGCTCCAAAGTTGAGGGCTACGAGTGGGCAGCCGGCATGCCGCATGGCAGCAGCTGCGTGCGGCCAGAGCGCCTGAGGGGCAAGCATTTGGCGCCGCTTGCAGGGCGGCTGCACGCGGCAGCGGTGCAGGATGCTGCGGCAGGGCAGTAAATGAGCGCGATGTTGCATCTGAATCTTTATTGTGCAAATCAAAGCACATTTTGCAAGCTCGAAATGTAGCACAGTACGACAGAGTGGAGCAGGGGCACGAGTGGAGCAGTGCTGGCCCCATCCTGCGGCCCAGCCGCAGATGGCCACAGCAGGCGCGGCATGAGCCCCGCCCCATCTACCTTCTTGGTGGCAGCGCCAGCATTGCGGCGCCATCCCCATCGCTTTGCATCCATCTCAAGCAGCTATCGGAGCTGCGTAGCTCGCACGATGGCGTTGGCAGCGCTGCGGCGCGGGAGCTTTCTCTTTCATCGCGGTGCAGTTGCTGCCGCACTGGGAGAAGCAACATACGCAGCGACGCGGGCCCCACAAGTGAGCCGCGGCGCCCTGCCGTCTTGCACTGACGCGGTGCGGCGTGCTCAACATGAGTTCCTCCTTAATTTTCTGCGTGCTGCAGGCTTGGGCTGAAGGGGCAACGCGTCACATAGCGAGCGAGGTGCGCCGCAAGGTTCAACACGGCTACAGGCACTGCTTCCGCCGCCGCCGCCCCAGGCGGCGCCGGCGCCTCCGCCTTGGTGCCGCTTCCCGTGCGCGAGTGCCGTGCCGCCCTTGATTATCAAAGCAGCATTCGCTTTCACCTCCCTGCAGGCAGGCGCCACGCCCGGCGACCAGCAGCCAGATGCGCCATCCCGCCAGGGGCCCGCAGGTGGGCTGGCTTGCCATGATAGCCTGGGGGCGCTGGCGCCATGCCACGCAGTGCATGCCTGCATGCCTGGCGGCCTTGCATGGCGTGCGCACGGGCGGTCGGTGGGGCAGGGCAGCCCAGCTTCAGCCTGACATTTGCGCATCTGGCAGTCAGCCGTCATGCAGCTGTACAGGCCTCTCTAAGCATGGTGCGTATATACGCTGCACCCACCCTCACGCCGCAGGCGATGGGCTGGACGAGGTGCGGCAGCGCATCCGCCAGTACGGCCTCAGGTGCGTGGGGCCGGGAGTGCCGGCGGGGGTAGGGTGCGCTGACCGGGGCTCACCCACACTGTGCCACAGCAGTGCTGCATGGGGCTGCGGTGGCCGCTGCCACCGGCCAGCGGCCTCACTGTCGATGGCTGCCCGCCTCTGTTGGTGCCCTCTGGTTTCTGCAAGCGCTGCACACCCGGGCGGCGCGCCCATGCCATGCCCAGGCCCTAGCCTCAGCCCGCCGCCTCTCTCACATTCTTGTCGCCTGGCAGGCCTGTGGAGGCTAAGCTGCTGTCCCTGATGCGGGAGCTGCGGACGAGGGAGCGCGAGTGCCTCACGTGTTTTGCAGATGCAGAGGCGCAAGGTGCGACGCAAGGTTGCCCGCTTGCTGAGCCTGTGGCCTGCCCAGCAGGGTGCCTGCCCAGCAGGGCTTGTGCACGAAGCTGGCTAGTGGATGGATAGAACCTCTCTGCGCTGCCTAGTGCTCACAGGAACGCCGCCCCTGCCTTGGCTGCGTCGCTGAGCGCTCAGCTCTCGGCGCCTTCAAGCGACGCCCAAGGGCGCATCACTTTCTTTGTTCTTTCTGCGTTGCAGGCGATGATTGGCGAATGCGCAACTGGCACCAGTATTGGAAGGACGCCTCAGACAAGCTGGAGCTGCTGCAGGCCAACCCACGCCTGTTCATCTGGAAGCACGGATCCTTCTACGGCATAGACACCAAAAGCCTCCTGCCCTTCATGTGACGGACCATCGGCAGACGCTCGCTCAGCGCTGTGTGCCTGCACAGACGAGCAGCGGCGGCGCAGCGCAGCGCAAACGCATGTACAGCTCAGCAGTCAGTGAGCCTGCCTTTTCAACTGTAGCCGACGTGGTCCCAGCCCTGCTAGTAAACCTTTAACAGTGACTGTGAGCCCGGCAGCACAGCTTCTGTAGCAGCACAGCTAAAAGGTTGGGCGCCTCCGGGCCCTTTGGCGGCCTTTCCCAGTTAGTGTGGCTACTTAGGCTGGCTATGGCCGGCTGGTATGCTGTAGAGGACTCTCGTCCTGCTAGCCTCTATTTCCAGCCTGGGCTGATGCGGGGCCTCCGGAAGGCTGGTTGCTTTTGCGCCCCTGCTGGAGGTGCCTGCTGCATGCGGATGGGCGGCGCTGTGTGGGTTGGGGCGGCGGGAGGATGCTGCTGCGCCGCTGCTGCCTGATGCCTTCTGCTCTCCTTTGCCCGTGGCGCACCCCTCGTGCCGCTGCTGGCCCCTGCCCTCCTTGGCCTGGCCTTGCTTTATGGGGCGCTCCATGCAGCTCACATCCCCCTACGCTTGTGCTTGGCTAGCTCGCGGTGGCGGGCTGCTGCTGCTTCTGCTGCGCCATGCCCCACTCTCTCCCCCTCCTGTCCCCTGCTCTCCCACGACTGACAGCAGCGTTTCTCGTGTCATGCACCAGTCTTGGTGGTGCTTAACGATGGGGCCACCCAGAGGCACCCGGCCTCCATTTCTGTTTCATCCCTGCGTGGCACATTTACGTTGCGACGTTTCCAGAGCCAGCAAGCCTGCGGACCAGGCCCAGCCTCTGTAACCTCAGTCAGTCAGTCAGTCAGACTCTCGTCCTGCTACAGCTTCACAGCCAGCCATGTGGTACCTCAGCACCAGCTGAGCTGCGGGCGGCGGCGCATGGCGCCCTATGTGCCTGCCCAGCTTCTGCCCTGCTCATTTGCCTTGCCTCACTGCTGTCTCAGCCGACTGAAGAGCGCCAGATGCTGCAGTAATGGTAGCCACAGCTTATGAGAACGCAGCAGAATCAATGTGCACAGTTGCATATTACAGCCGAAGGCACCTCTTGGGGCAGCAAGCAGGGTGGATTTGGGGAGCTGGAAAATCAAAATGGTGCGTGGCTCAAGCATAGGTGATCTGAGTCAAAAAAGGAGCAAGCGCTCCGGGCGGAGCTGCATCATGGTGGGCATGCGCTCATCAGAGCATGCTGAGCTTGGGCTGCATTTTCTTTGAAGACAGGCGCAGGTATCAGGCCTGCCCACCGCCGTCGCCACCGGCCTTGGCGGCAGCCTGCAAGCGCCGGCACTCGGCCTTGTGCGCCCGCCAGTGCGCCCGGCTGCAGGCCTCACTGCAGTAGCGCACACTGCCGCAGCCGCCGCAGCGGCGCAGGCCGCGGGTGGCGCCGCAGCCTTCTGCTGCGCACATGCGGCGCGGTCGCTGGGAGGGCTGCGGCTGTGCAGGAGCGACCGAGCAGTGCTGGGTGCTGGCTTGCAATGGTTGAGCTGAAGCCGGTAAGCCACTGGCCTCACCAGAGGGTGTGGTATCACTGCAACAGTCGATGGTTTTTATCAGCAGGACCGGTTGTTCAGTGACATGCCAAGCAGGGGTTGCAATCCTCCCCATTTTCCCAAGCTTACTAAGCAACTTTGGTGCCAAAGCGGGGCATGCAGCGCACCTGAGAGGCACTGCAGGTGAGCCCTGCTNGTTCCACAACAGCCGGCAAAACATCAGCCGGCGGAGCTGCACCACCTGCATCAGCCTGCTGCAAGGCCAGCCACGCTTCGGCTGAAGCAGTGGCCAAGCTGCGCAACGCTCTGGCAGCCTTATCTGGCAGGTCAGCCTCTCCTGTGCTGAGCAGCTGCTGCAGCGCTGGCACTGCACCAGCTGCCACACAGCCAGCTATTGCGCCGGGGTTGCAGCGCACCAACAAGCAAACCAGTTCGACGCCTGCCGCCTGCACCACCTCCATTTCGGCGCAGAGCAGGCGGGAGGCAGCTGCTGGCCCGCCTGCTGCATCCAACGCTGCCTGCAACCCCGTGCCTGGCTGCTCCTGCCGCCCCACCAGCTGCTCTGCAATGGAGTGCAGGGCTCCCCCTGCTGCCAGCCTCAGATTGTGGTCAGCTGCACCAACAAGTTGCATGAGGCGCGGGATAGCACCAGCCTCTGCTAGCAGCATCGCTGCCGCCGTCGCCGCTTGGCCGCCGCCGCCGCCGCTGCTCTCGCTACTGGTCAAGCTAGTCAAGGCTGCCGCTGCATGGAACAGCAACCCCTCGTCAGCGCTGGTCAGCAGGCACTGTGTGAGCGGCTGCAGCACGCCGGCAGCCAAGAAAGCCGACACTGAGGCGGAGCTTCTAAAGTCCAGCATGTATTGGATCGAGGTCATGGCTGCCTTCTGCACATCTGCATTGCTGTGGCTGAGCAGCTCTATGAGCGCTGGCACGCCGCCTGCTGCCAGGAAGGCTGGCCGGGGGTCCGGCCCAGTCCCCAAGGCAAGCTTGGCCAGCACCAATGGGACCACCCGCAGAGTGTTGGGTGGTGTGCCGCTCTCGGGCTCAAGGAGCTGGACCAAAGCAGGCACGCCGCCGGCTGCAATGATGGCTGACCGGCCGCTAACGTGCGCCGCAGCCAGGTGATACAGTGCCCAAAGAGCTTCCTGCTGGACTGCCTCACTGCCGCAGCTGAGCAGTCTGAGCAGAGGCGGGATGCCTCCTGCCGCCACAAGCGCCTCGGCCGCTGCCTCGCCACCATTTTTGGAAGCCACAGACAGTGCCTTGGCGGCCTGCAGCTGCGCCACGCGGCTGCTGCTGCGCAGCTGGCGCACCAAGGCGGGGATGCGGGCAGCAGGAGCCATGGCCGCTCGAGCCCTGCGCTAGGGCTGCATGGTGGAGGAAGGCGGCTGTGAGTGGCGG
Organism: Chlorella ohadii; assembly: GCA_025026875.1. Lineage (NCBI taxonomy): Eukaryota > Viridiplantae > Chlorophyta > Trebouxiophyceae > Chlorellales > Chlorellaceae > Chlorella > Chlorella ohadii. The sequence continues at coordinate 376,163 of JADXDR010000037.1, forward strand.
AGCAGCGGCAGTGGCAGCGGCATGCTCCCTGGCGCCGTCCAAGGCTGCAGGGCGGCATGTAGTGCAGCCCAACTGCTGGGGAGCCGACCTGAGGGCCTCCTCACCAGCGGAAGCGAGGCTGGGAGGGCTGGGATGCGCCTGCTGCTGAGGGCCCTGCTGGCTGCACACTGTGCTAGCAGCGCTGCCGCTCTCAGGTGACTGGCATGTGGTGTGGACTGGCAGGGGAAGGCTCTCACTCGAACTCATGCCTTCGAGGCATGAAGCCAGTCCAGCTGCCCTGCCATCCAACCCTGCTCCCCCTTGCTGCCTGATACGCACGCCAGCACCCCAGCACACCGTCATGGCTGCTGCCGAGCAGCCTGGGGCAGCCTTCCTGCGGCGCCGGCTGGCCAGGGCGCAGGCAGTGCCCCCAGCCGAGCGCAGCCCCGAGGTGCAGGCCTTCATCACGTCCGTGGAGCTGGGAAGGCAGGCCTGCGAGCTGCTGCCGCTGCACCAGTGCGGCGGCGAGCTCCGACCGGCGCTGCCGACGGGCGACCCCGCCACAGTCCGTAGGTGTGGCTTAATGCTTGTTTGATTGGCCAGGGAATGCCGTCTTTCTGCCTCAACAAACTGTTCTCTATTGCCGCTGAGGTTCAGGGACTGCTTGTGTGCTGTGCAGGGTGATGCACGCGAAGCTAAAGGTGGTTCAAGCGGACTACATGTGCCCAGAGCTTGCTGTGCTCGACCCCGACCCTGGTCCTCATCAGAGCAGCTATACGGCTGCTTGGCAGGCGGCCCTCGCGCCTGGAGGGTTCCATGAGCTTGCCACCTTGCTGCTTTGGTACACCAAGCTTACCAGTGGGGGCAGCATGCCAGCAGAGGACGAGGCTCGCATCACCAGCACACTGCCCGCTCTGCTGGCCAGCTCCACTGCACGCGCAGCCATCCGCCGCCAGCTGGAGCAGCTGTCAGCCGAGCAGCCAGAGGGGCAGCAGCAGCCACCTCTCACTTGGCAACAGCTGGAGTGTGCCTGCCACGCCGGCCTTGTTGAGTTGGGCCACAGGATGGCCTTCCATTCAATGGAACCAGGGCCGGCAGCCACAGATGCTCAGCGACGCACAGCGGTGGCCGCTAAGGCGATGCTGCAGGCAGCAATGGATGCATGGCTGCAGCTAGATCCCAGCAGCCTAAAGGCAGTGGCGACGGCAGCGGTTGCGGCGCCTCTGCGCCAGCTGACTCTGGATTGCCTGCTGCTGCTGCGCCGTGCACTTCAAATGGCACAGCAGCAGCGCAGCCCCTACTGGGTTGTGCGCTGCGCATCAGCTGCAGTGCTGCTGGTCGGGTCTGTCCCTTGTGAGGCAGGCATCCTCAGGGCTGTGATGGACGATTTCAGCCAGTTGGGACCTGCGTTGCACACCTGCCGGCAGCTGCTGCCCAAGTCCTGGGTGACAGGGTTGCTTAAAATACACCTGTCAGCCACCGCAACGCTGCCCATGCTGCGCTCCAGGCTGGCAGCCCTGAAGAGCGGGGCTGCAAGTTCACCGCAGGCTGCCATCAACATGCAGGCTGAGCAGGCTGAGCACTTTCACGCAGCAGTGGTGCAGCAGTGGCAGGCAGTTGAGAGCATCAGCAAGTGCGCCGGCTGCGGGAAGGGAGCTGTTGGCCTGCGCGCCTGCGCCCGCTGCCGCCAGGCCTTTTATTGTAGCCTTGGCTGCCAGGTCAGCCATTGGCCCCAGCACAAGCTTGAATGCCGGCCCGCCTGATAGTCTCATGCCGCGCGCTGGTGCTGTGCCCGCCCAACGTCTGTGCTTGCATTCATCCCCTTGATGCATGCTGCCTGCCCCTGCTTTGTGCATGCTGACTTGCAACCTGCTACTTTTTGGAACAACTCGACATGATGTCAAGCACTGGATGGCACCATTTGGCAGTTGGACGGAAGGACTGTGGCGTACAGATACCCAGCCCATTGCTCCCTGCTGGCCTGGCTGTGTGTTGCAAACTGAATGGCTTGAGCTATTGTACAAGGATGGGAACAATGCTTCCAGAAGAAGAACACCAAATGCTGCGGGCAGCTGTCATCATGCAGCGCAGCCAGCCGCATCCAGCCTGATGGCACTGCTGCCGCTGTTGCCGCTTCGAAGCTGGCGCCCCGCCGAGCAGCCGCAAGCGCCAAACGAGCCAGCTGCTGTTGGCCGCAGGATGATGGCCCTAAATCGTCTTGCTTGGGTGATCCTCTCACTTGAGCGTCTCCTTGGCCACCTCTCCCAGCACTTGGCAGCACCGCTCAATCTCCTCCTCGCTGGAACAGGGCGGTTGGGTGGCACAAACACAAAGCGGGTCAGCATGACGCACACAGCAGGGGGTGCACCGCACATTGCCCATTACTTGTTAGCATCTGCACACCGACTCCTGCACATACAGCTGACCCTGCCCCTACTTGCAGCAGCTCATCAAGCTTGCAGCCGCACCTAACGATGAGGGGCGGCACCAGCATAGCACCCACAACAGCAGCAGCGCAGCCAGGCGCACCTAACAATGAGGGGCGGCACCAGCCGCACAATGTCGCCCTTGCCAGCCGTGATCACAATGACGCCGCGGTCCCGAGCAGCCGCCACAAGCGGGCCAGCCATCTGCGGAATGGGGCAGGGAGGGGCGGCACAGAGGGGAGTTTGGGCTGCGCGAGTCTGGGCTTGCAAAGCCAGCTAGCTAGGCAAGAGGTGCAGGCATTGCTGCCTGGGGCATGGAAGCTTGCATGCAGGCTATGTGTGTTAAGCCAGCCCAATGTATCTGTTGTTGAGGCAGCTGCAGCAGACACACCGCAGCTGCGTGCTTCCCACACAGATACAGCTCCACAGCTCACAGCCAGCCCAGGCGAAACAAATTGCTATTTGACCCTACCTGGTCTAGCTGGATGCCGCAGATGAGGCCCAGGCCCCGCACCTCCTGCAAGGGAGCCATGCACAATGGGAGGGTGCTGTTCGGCAGGCAGGCCGGCAGCCTGTGCAGCAGGCAGGCAGTGGGGTTGCGACGAGCACCAGATGCAGGCAGCGCACATCAGGCACACACACATTTTGCCCAGCAGGAAGAGCTGCAGCTTGATTTGTAGTAATCAAGCTGCCTACCTTCCAAACCGTCCTCACCTTGAGGTGCTGGTTGCCCGCCAGCGCTTGCCGCAGTGCACCCTGCATCACACATCACACACCCACCAAGCCTGGCTAGCTAAAAGACAAATGGAGCGGCCTCCAACATTTCCCCCCACCTTGACGTGCGGGTTGCCCACCAGCGCTTGCCGCAGCCCCGTCCGCAGCAGCTCGCCCTTGCGCTCAACCGCCGCCAGGAAGTCTGCACAGGCAAACGGAGGCGAGCGAAGCTGCTGGAACCAAAACAACACTGGACACATCACAAGCAACTTCCCAGTAATTGAGCTGCCCAGCTGCGCTCCACCGTCGACAGGACCTTGGCACGAGCGAAGCAGCAGGTGGCTGTGTGCAAGGAAACACTGCACAGACGAGCACTACACCGTCCCCAAACCCACCGGGGTCAGAAATGATGTCAAACATGGTGCAGGCGGGTAACAGGCCCCAGCAATGCTATACTAGTGCACATCTGTCCCAACATCCACCCACCAGCGTCAGAAATGATGTCAAAGACGGTGCAGGCGGCGTGGCAGACCAGCGGGTTGCCGGCAAATGTGGATCCATGGTCGCCGGGAGCCATGACTGCCGCAACGTGCTCCTTGAGCAGCACCGCTCCAATGGGCAGGCCGCCTGTGGGAAGGAATGAAGATGAAGGGAGGCAGAGGAAGTGAAAGGGCAGCCATGACTGCTGCAACGTGCTCCTTCAGCAGCACCGCGCCAATGAGCAGGCCGCCTGTGGATTTGAACAGTCGCAATTCAGGAAGGACAGGTCAGAAGTTGAATGCAAAGGCAGCAGAAGGCGGGCAAAGTGGCAACGTGCTCCTTCAGCAGCACAGCGCCGATGGGCAGGCCGCCTGGGGCCAGACGGAAAGGCCAGGGGAGGAGGGTTCAGGGGCCCATGGCAGTGAGCGCAGCAGCAGCAGCAGCAGCAGCCACCCTCAACAAACGAGTAAAGTAGGTGCCGCCCAACCAAGATCGAACTGACCGGCAAGCGCTTGGCCAGCGTCACCATGTCGGGCTCCCATGCTGTGGTGCAGCGCCAACTTTCAACTGGCCAATAACCAGAATCGACTGGCCAACAACCAGATGAATCAATGAAAGACAGACCAAGACCAAACTCGCCTGCAAGGGGCTTGGCCAGCGTCATCATGTCGGGCTCCACGCCCAGATGCTCGTGGCCCCACAGCTTGCCGGTGCGGCCCAGCCCAACCTGCGCAGAGGGCGGACGGTGTTGCAGGGGCAGAGGGCAGGTTGGTGGCTGGCCGAAGATGGCCCTACACAGGGCAGACGCAGTTTCCGCTTCACCGCCTGCACCGCGTCACGCTGCACCACCAAAAAGCCGGTGGCAAGGATTGCAGTGGCTGCCACAGTCCCCCAAATGCAACAACCCAGTGCAAGTCCAGCTGCAGAGAGATTCGTATCGATCGCAGACTCCTCACCTGCACTTCATCAAACACCAGCAGCACAACCACAGCAGCACAACCACGGACAACTGTTCACAACTGAGCACCGACAAATGCCAAGTAAAGCTGCACCTGCACTTCGTCAAACACCAGCAGCGCGCCCGCCTCGTCGCACAGCCGGCGCAGCCCCTGCATGAACTCCCGGCTGGCTGCAGCACAGACGTGGGTGGGGTGATGGTGGTGCTAAGAGCAGCAAGCAAATGTGAAGAACCATGCGGCAGGGGCAGCGCAGCCCCTGCATGAACTCCCGGCTGGCTGCAACAAACATTGGGCAGGGGAGGGCAGCAGAGGTGCGTCATGACACACATCAGCTGCAACACAGGCGTGGGMMGGGGACGGTGGTGCTCAGCATAGCAAACAAATGTGAGAAGCCATGCGGCAGGGGCGGCGCAGCCCCTGCATGAACTCCCGGCTGGCTGCAGGATGGACAAAAGCGAGGAGAAGCAGGGTTATTCACCATGATGCGCAGCAGGTGAGTGCGGCAGACAAGGGGGGCAGATACACCTTGCAAAGTTACAGGCAAATGGGCCGCAAGCACAGGGCCAAAATAGATCACACATCACACACTGACCGGGGTTGATGCCGCCCTCTCCCTGGATGGGCTCCACAAACACCGCGCAAGTCTTGCCCTTCTTGATGACCGCTGCCGCCGCCTCCAGGTCCCTGCAAGCCGAGTGGAAAAGGTGTGGTGTAAACATGCCAAACTCAAGGGGCCAGCCTGCTCAGGCCATGCAGCCTAAGGGGCCTGGCAATTTCCGCTCATGCAGGCATGCTGCCGCACTCCACACCACGGGGTCCACACACAAAGGCCCACCAACCCGGGTGCATCAGCAAAATCCAGCCAGCGGCTCACATGTATGGCACCATCACGTTTCGTTTCTTTTCCAGGTGCATCAACATACAACCCGGATGCATCGGCAGGGGCCCACCAGCCGCAGGTCTTACAAACATAGCTCCAATGAGCCAATGCCTCGACTTGTTTTTGACTAGCAAACAAGGGCCACCCAGCGTCTCACATGTACGGCACCATCACGTTGCCGGGCATGACCGGCATGAAGGGTGTTCGGTACTGGTCCTGCGGCACCAAACATAGCAACAGGTTCAGTTGGTCAGTTTGTAACGTTACAAAGGAAGTCACGATAGAGCTCAGCAGGTCTTCACTCTGGCTGCTTCGAGCTTTCACAGTGAGGGGCCAAAGGCCGCACACATACCCCAAAGCAGGCAGCCCAGTCGAAGCCATGCTTGCCTTGTACGTCAGCGCGAGCGAGCCCATGGTGCGGCCGCGGAAGGAGCCGGTGGAAGAAGCAGCCCTTGAAACAGCCGAATAAAACCACCTCCACAGCGCTTGCTTGCCTTGTAGGTGAGTGCCAGCGAGCCCATGGTGCGGCCGTGGAAGGAGCCGGTGAAAGACACAATCTCGGTGGCACAGTTCTCTGCCGTCTCCGCGTTGTAAGGGTCCAGGTCGGCTGCGATGGAGCAGAGTTGGGGGAGGGGTGCAAAGGTGAAGCAGTGTGACGGGAGAAAGAGGCGGTGCGCAGTTCTCTGCCGTCTCCGCGTTGAAAGGGCCAAGGCCGGCTGCGGTGGAGCAGAGTGGGGGAGGGGAGGAGAGGTTGAAGCAACAATGAGGACAGACACAACTGCTGCTCCAGTGCATTGCAGGTTGGCACTGGCCGGCAGGGCGGTGCCTGTCCACGGGCTCCGCAGCAGTGCTATCACAGGCGTCAGCGCAGAGCCACCCTTGGCACACGTGTGCACAAGCTGGATGCATCACCCGCCTCCAAGACCCAAGTGGGGCACAGCAGCCGAGGAACAGCAAGACTTTATGCCCACAACAGCGATCCGCCGGGCTCACCCTGCGCTTTGGCGTACTTGCGGGCAAATTTCATGGTCCATCCGCTCCCAGCACCCAACTGAAAAGCATAGCAGCCAACAACAGGATTGGCTCACCCTGCACTTTGGCTTACTTGCGGGCAAACTTGGTGGCCTATACCACTCCCAGCACCCAACTGTAGCATANGAAGCCAAGAACAGGATTGGCTCACCCTGCACTTTGGCGTACTTGCGGGCAAACTTGATGGCGGCCTCGTTGGCCTCTGTGCCGGTGTTGGCATAAAACACCCGGTCCGCAAAGCTGCTCTCCACCAACCGCTTGGCCAGCTTGACCTGTAAGGGGTGGCCGGGCAAGGGAGTTGAGTATGTGGAAAGCGATGCAACAGCTTCAAAACACAGTCCCCACAGCTGCTTGCCACAAGCTGCTCGGCAATTCAGACATGCGCTTCCCATGGTCTTGAGTGCGAGAGAGGCCCGCCACTGCACTCTGGAGTGCTTGCAATCGCAGCGGCGGCAGCAGCAGCGCAAGAACCAGGCATTCTTGCGGCATCCGCACATCACAAACAAGGCACTCACCTGAGGCACGGTGTGGAACAGGTTGGACACGTGCGACAGCGTGGCCGCCTGCTCCGTCACCGCCTCCTGCCACCGAGCGTCGCCATGGCCTGCAAAGGTGCCAAGAGATCAGCAAAAACAGTCGCAACAGCTTTTGTTGGAGACGCAGTAGCTTGCGCGGCCCCAGCCTCCTGCCACCGAGCGTCGCCGTGGCCTGCAAAGACGGTGCCGGGCAGCCAGTAGGTAATTCGCAGATGCTGCCTGGTTTGGGCCTACCCGCACAGAAGCATTGCCTGCTCGCTCGAGGCCGCATGTAAGCAGTGCTTTGGCAGCAGCATCAGCAGCACTCAATGCAGCAACAGCCCCCCACCCAGCGCGTCTTTTCACACATGGGTGGCAACCCACAAGCAGCAGCTCATCAGCCTCATCCAGTGCATTCACAGCAATGCCGGCCGCAAAGTCCAGGTGATCCTTGCCATAAGCATCACACAGCAGCACCCACATGCAGGTAGCACCCACAAAGCAGCAGCGGGCTCACCCAGCGCATTCACGGCAATGCCGGCTGCGAAATCCAGGTACTCCTTGCCGTAAGCATCGTACATGCGGGCGCCCTCGCCGTGGGTGAACACAATGTCGGGGCGGGCATACGTCTGCAGGATGTACCTGCATCAGGGAGCAGAGTGAGTGGTTCCAGGTTGCACCAGTGCGGGTGCAGGCATGGAGGGGGGTGCCTGCTGCGCGCACGCAAAAGTGTGCAGCCAAACAGCCGCTGGCGCCGCTGCACGTGTCCCGCAGGCAGCCCCACAGGCAGCACCCGCCGCCGTGCAGCCCCGCTCACTTCTTCTCCTCATCGACGATTTCACGAGTGAACTCCTCCGCAAAGTTGCCAGTCTCTGCGGCCTCCTGCTCCGCTGCTGCCGCGGCCCGCACGCGCAGCACCTGCAGGCGGCAGTGGCAGCGGCGGCGGCGGCGGTCAACTCGGGGCACCGCGGAGAGCGGGCGGCATCGAGTTGGGTCAACGGCCAGGATGTGAAAACGGGCAGTGTGCAGGCCAGCGCCGCGACCAGGGCGGAGGTCGAGCGGTGGAGGGCAGCTAGGGCAGGGTTTATTGCCGCGGCGGCGCACCCGCGGCTTGGTGGTGCACTTGGCCTGCGCCGACCGCCCCACAGGCGCGCCGCGCACTGCGGCAGCCTGCCCGCCCAGGGCCACCACTGACAAGGCAGCCATTCCAGGGGCCTGAGGCGACCACGGGCGCAGCCAGATCGAATTGGTGGACTGGGGATGCAGGGCGATCTGTGCCCTACAGCCTTTGCCGCCGCTGCTGCAGCGCTGCGGCAGCGCATGCATGCGTCTCCGCCTCGACCGCCAGCCAATGCCCCCTCGATGCACTGCACACACGACTCCTGGCTAGATAGTTACAAAGGCGCATTGTGATCTAGAAATATCAGTCTGCAGCTAGGCATCTGCGGGGCATCGCTCAGGCTCGTCGGCACTCGCGCACGCGCATGCAGGAGGGAGGGGAAGGAAAATTGGAAGAGAGGGGAAGAGAGAGCTCTCTTGCTGGCTAGATGAGTGCCATAGTCTAGGAACGCAGAGGGCGAAATTAATAAGGCAAGAAAGGGGCATGCATGTGGGGCGTCAGGAGGTAGTACGGGGGCATCAGGCAATAAAAGAGGGCACTCGCGTGCATTGGGAGGCTGCGGTAGTTGCAAAGACGTGTCATGAACTGGTGGCGTGGCACACGGAACACATGGCCATGGAAGGGGCGAAATCAGCGTTGGGCGGGCGGGGCAGCCACCCTCAGAAAGTGAGGGTGTGGCCCTGCCGCGGAAGGCAGATTATGCAGGGGCACACAGTCGCAAACAAAACAAGTGTGAAATGCTTAGAAGCGCATACTCAGTTGCACGACGGGGCATTAGTCAACTGGAAGAGGGAATGCGTGGAATCGTGTGGTGCGCACGTGTGCAAGTGCACGCGTGGCCGTTTGGTGCGCAAGCGCCGTGGTGGTGGCAAGAGCGTTGCGCTTGGGCAAAAAGGAGGGCACGGATGGGACATGAAAGGCAGTGTCGTTCAGAGCTATTAAATTCTAATACAAGGTCTCGGGGAACAGCCAAACGTTCCCAGGAGGAAAGATAGGGAGGCAAATGAGCAAGGACCAGGCAGGCGAGTTGGTACATGCCTGGCTGACTGGCGATCACCAGTGGGCTGGCCGCGAGGGAGATGGCTGGGGGATGGCAGCGGCAGCTAGCGGGCCTCACGCCTTGCGCCACTGGTGCATGTGCAGGTCAGGAGTGTGAGCTATGGGAGACTTGGCAGCAGCGGCGCGCTGGCGCCCGGCAGCCATGGCACAGCCAGCCAGCATCAGGCGGCACGCCAGCAGCGCAACTGCGCCCTGAGCAAACAGGAGCAGGCTGTGGCTCCTGGCTGCAGCATGGAGGAAAGGCAGAGGGCAGGGGGAGGTTGGAGCGCAATTGATGCATGTGGGACTCGTTGTGCATGGCAGTCGGCATCTGAGGCATGTCACACATAACATGCAGCATGACAGCGGCAGTGGCAGCAGGGCAGGGACGCCGGGCGCCCGGCACATCCAGGCACAGGCATGCAGGCGGGCAGGTAGGCAGCCTGTGCAAAACACCTCACCTCCGCGCAGCGCCAGCCACAGCAGGTCGTTGAGCGCGCCGACGCGCCAGCCCAGCCTGGCGTACGCGGTGTGGGTGCACAGCAGCAGCAGCGTGCTGCTGCATGAGCAAGCGATCCCCCAAGAGCGAGCCCCAGCCAGCGAGGAAGAGCCCAGTAGGGTGCCCTTGACCGGTGGGCCGATCACAGCGGCAAAGCCCGCCAGCAGCAGGGGCAGCAGCGCCAGCTGCAGGCTGAACGCGAGCGGCAGGCGGCTGGCGGCGGCCGTCGAGTTGGCGCCTGCCCGGGCGGGGCCTGCTGCGACCTTGCTGAAGCTGTCATTCTGCTCGCTTGCGTGGCTGCCCAGCGGCTTGCACAGCCCGCGTGGCGTCACGGGCTGCATCCCTGGCTGGCACACCGCGTCCGGCACGTCGCTGCCGCTGTCCAAGCCCAGGAGCGGCAGCTCCAGCCTGCACGCCAGGAGGGGGGCATGGCGAGAATGGAGTGATGCGCCGGCATTGCAGTTGCTTCCGAGTGGTGCGTTCAAAGGAACACTAAGCAGGCCAGCACGCCAGGCTGCCACAATGCTGCGGTCCTCACCCGGGCACTGGGGTGGCTGGTGGGGCGGCGGCCTTGGGCGGGTCAGCATCGCGAGTCGGCTGGCTGTGCTTCGGCTGCTGCTTTGTGTGCTGGACTGCAAACCGCTGCTGGATGGATCGAAGCGCGGCGGGGGGCAGGCTGGTGTGCAGCCGGCTGCAGAGGATGGGCGGCAGGGAAGGCGGAAGATGAAGCGGCGTGCGGCCGACCCGAGCGCAGACGGTCCCCGAAACCTCCCACCGCAAGCGGCCACCTTGGTCGCTCCAGAGGCCTCCTCGGCCCATGGAGCCCCCAAGGGCTGCTCGTGGGCTCGAAGGTCCGGCGGAATGCGAATAGCGGCTGCCCAAGCCGCCCGCTGGCTCAGCCACTAAGCCGCGCCGCCCGGCAGTCACCTGGCCAGCTCGTTGCGCAGGCCCTCCGACTCCAGAAGTCTCCGTGGGATGTTGGACGCCGCCCGCAACACCTCAGCGTCGCACATATCGGCCGAGCACACCGCCGGTCGCTCGCTGCTGCCGCGCCAGCCAGAGGCCGTGCTGGGGCACTTGAAACTGTTTGTGGGAATGGGTGGAAAGCCTTGAGCCTGCCAAATGACTCTCCGGTCATGCGCTCAGCAGCTTGAAGAGGGAGTGAGAACAGCACATCACAGTACGGTGGCTGTCTGCGGCTCCAATCGCTCTGTGCAACATTCACATCAATAAGCTTGGAGGACGGCTGGCTTGCACCGAAGCGGGAGAGCGTCCTCGCCGCCGCCGCTGCCGCCTCCCAGCGGGAGCGCCCGCGGTCGCTGGGCCTTCGAGCGGGCGGGCCCACCGGTGTGCCATTCAAACTCTGTGCAATTTGAAGGTCCCTGAGAACGTGCCGATCAGAAGCCTGATTCAGTGCAGCTGGGCTGCACCAGGCAAACTGTGGGCACCAAACCAGAAACAGCCAGCAACGGTGGCCGCCGGCCGTGCCCGACCATGGCGAGGCGGACCAGTTCCTCACCACCACTCAAAACTCAAACTGGCCCATCTGAAACGCCGTTGCCCTTTGTGGATTCACGTCTTACGTCAATGCAACCACGCCCAGCGCAGCCTGAGCCCTGCACAGCCAGGTCTGGCACATTGCCTGCAAGGCCTTAGTGCATCAGCCCGTGTGACAAAACGCCGGCGGCTCCCAGACTTGCGGCAGCTAGCGGGTGCTGCGGTGCGCGTCATTACAATGTGCTGCAGGCATGTTGCTGCTGTGCAATACGGGGCGGCGCAGCCGCTCTGCAGCAAGCTCACGTCACCACTGCATGTCGAAAGATAGGTACGGTGCCAAAGCAGGGAGGAAGTTCTGGTACAGCAGTGCAGCTACCGCCCGGCCTTGCGGTCGTATGAGATTGCGCAGCCGAACAGGTCGAGCATTCGGGCCGCGCCGCTGACCACCCCGCTGCCGGCACGCACCACAGCGCCCGCTGCGGCGCCGCCCTCAGCTCCCAGCTTGCCGGCTGCAGGGAGAAGGGAAGGTGGCAGGTGTGGTAGGGTCACATGGTGAGCGCATGTGCCCGGGACTACATGGGTGGGTGTGGGTGGGTGAGAGTCTGTGGGTCTGGGTGCATAGGTGGTTTGCCCAGCAAGCCGGGACGATGTGTGCGAGGTTGGTTGCCCAGCAAGCAAGCCGGGACGCCGTCGGTGGTTTGCAGGCAGGCTGTCATGGAAGGTTGTGTGCTTCAGCGGTGAGCAGGGTGCCTGCAAGCCGACCATACGGGTGCAGTCGGTCACAAGCCCCACCGGTCAGTGCATACGGACACACCTGGGCTGCCTGCCACGTCTGCCAGCATTTTGACTTGGAAAGACAGCTCCTTGGCCCGCTTCTCCGCATCCGCCAGGGACACCTGCGCAGGGGGAGAATGCACAAGGGGTGGACTCGTTTGCAACGGGCTCGGTTGTGGCTCCTCCCCGAGCGGAATGTGCCAAAGCACAGCGTGCATCACAGTACAAGCGGTGCCCTCTAGCGCCAACTGCTTGTGRAGGTGGGCTGAGCTGATGAACATCCAAACCTAAGAGCACAAAAATACAACAGCAGCCCCACCTTCAACTTGTCCACTTCGGCCTCGGCCACCGCCGCGCGCCGCCCCGCCGCCGCCGCCGCCAGCTCTGCACCTTCTGCTCGCTGCAGCAACAAGTCTCCCTCCCCATCCCCCGCCCCCGTCGCCTCGCTGCTGCTGTCGGCGCTGCCGCCGCGCCGGCCGCTGGGGGCGGCGTCAATATCGGCCTGCTGCTCTGCCGCGGCCGCCGCCAGCTCGGCAACCTGCAAAAGGTTGGAGGGCGGACAGAGCAGCTTTGGGGGGTGGATCAAAGCGTGCGGGCTGTCTGCTGTGCACCTTGCCAAACTAGTGTTGGTTTTGGACAAATCAAGGGCCGCTCCACTAGGCAGTGGCAGGGCACCTGGCGAGCCCACCGCACCTTGAGCGACAGCTCGATTTTGGCTGCCTCTGCCGCCTCGGCCCTCGCCTGCAGGTCGGCCAGGCGTGCCCTGCGGAAGTTGCACCGCAGATCAAGAAGTTGGTTGCACATACGTAGGGGCAGTTTGACTCTAGCAAGTCGGGCAGGCAGGGGGAGATGGGCAGGGGAATACACGCGGGCGGCGCCCAGCCCTGGCCCTTTGTGCTGCCCCATAGAGCAACTTCCCTTCCCACCCCTCGCTCAGTGCAACTCCAAGCCCAATCCAACAACGCACCTGGCGGTGCTGAGCTCCTGCTCCACCCCACTGGCTGCCGCCTGCGCAGCCGCCTGCGCCTCAGCCAGCTCCTCTTGCAGCTGCTTCTGTGCCGCCGCCGCCGCCGCTGCCGCCGCCTCAGCGGCCTCAGCATGCGCAGCGCGCGCAGCATCCAGCGCCGCTTCAGCTGCCGCCAGCTGCCCCGCCTGCTGTGCCACCTGCGCTTGCGCTGCAGCAGCAGCCTCCTCAGCAGCCTGCCGGGCGGTGGCCACATCTCCCAGCTGTGCACTGGCTGCTGCCGCCTCCTGCCGGGCCGCTTCTGCTGCTGCTTCTGCTGCGCCGCAGCGGGCTGCAGCCTCGGCAGCGGCTGCTTGTGCTGCCGTGGCGGCCGCCTGCATGCTGGCCAGCTGCTCCACGAAATCCTGCTCCTTCTTCTTGAAGCCATTCTGCGGGGAGCAGGGAAGGGCAGGCACCACAACTTGAGGGTGAGGCGCAGGTGGCAGCCGGATGCGCCACTGTGCATGCTGAGGCTGCACCTGCTCTCCAAGTGTGCCCCAGCCCCGCAAACGCCACACCAAAAGCAGCAGAAGTGCAGCGCAGCAGGAGTGCCGAGCCATGTAGTGTGTGCCAACGAAAACCCACCCACCTGCACCAGCAGGAAGCGCTTCTGCCGCTCCTCAGCCTGCTGCTGCAGCTCCGCCACTTGCTGCCGCGCCGCTGCTGCTGCCGCCTCTGCCTCCTGCAGCCGAGTTTCCAGCTCAGAGCACCGCTGCTGCAGCTGAGCCTGCTGCGGTGCAGCCGCCGCTGCGCCCTCGGCAGCAGCAGCCTCACGAGCCGCCTCTGCCTCCGCCAGCTGCTGCGTCAGCGCCTCAACTTGTGCAGACAGCTCGGCGCAGCGCTGCTCGGCCGCCGCAACAGCCGCAGCCGCGCCCTCGCTGCTGCCCGCCAGCTGGCTCCGCAGCGCCTCAGCCTCAGCTGCGGCAGCCGCTGCCGCTGCGGCCAGCTGCTCTTGCAAGCGCTGCTCCGCCACAGCGGCGGCCTCTGCTGCCGCTTCCTGCTGCTGCTCCAGCTGCCGCTGTGCTGCCGCCAGAGCGTCTTTGGCTTCCTCCTCTCGAGCACTGGCTGCCGCTGCCGCCGCCTCAGCAGCCTCGCATCGCTGCCTCAGGCTGTCACTGTCCTCTCGAGCCGCCTGGGCAGACTCGGCAGCGGCCGCCAGCTGCAGCTGCAATGCCTGTGCGGCTGCCTCAGCGGCACTGGCGCGCTGCTGTGCTTCACGCACCGCTCCGGACGCCAGGCTGGCCTCTGAAATGGATGGAGGGCAGGGGCACAGGCAGACGGAACAACCAAATCGGCGCTTGCCAGGCAGATGCGGTACGCTAAACAGGCTGGGGGCAGACGCAACAAGGGCTCCATCCTCATATAACAGTCATGTGGGCTCACTGTGAGTTGTATGCGTCCAACCCAACCAGCCAAGAACAAACGCCGTGAGAGTGCTGCCTGCATGACCCACCCGCTTTGGCGCCGTCCCGAAGCGCTTCCAGCTCAGCATCCTTGCCGGCCAGCTGGCGCCCCAGCTCAGCTGCCTGCTGCTGTGCCTGCTGCGCCCGCTGCTCCGCCTGCTGCGCCTGCTGCTTCAGCTCAGCGGCTCGCTGCTCCGCCTGCTGAAGCGCGGCCGCGGCGGCGTCAGCGCCGCCTGCTGCGACCGCTGCAGCAGCCGCTGCTGCCTCGGCAGCCGCCAGCTGGGCTTGAAGGTCTGCCAGCTCAGCAGCGTGCTGCTCCGCCTGCTGCTCTGCCTGCTGTTCTGCCGCCGCCCGCTGGGCTTCCGCATCCTCACTCGCACGCTCAGCTGCCGCACGCGCCTCCTGCACTGCGGCGCTGGCTGCAGCAGCTGCCGCCTGAGCAGCCTCAAGCTCCCGCCGCAACTGCTGCAGCTCCTCTGCCGCTGCGGCGCTGCCTCCCTCTGCCGCCTCTGCTGCTGCATCCAGCTGCTCCCGAGCTGTAGCCAGCTGGGCCCGAGCCTCCTCCGCCGCCTGCTCAGCAGCCTCCTGCCCTGCCTGTGCTGCAGCCAGCTGGGCCCGTGCTTGCTCTGCTGCCTGCGCAGCAGCCCCCTGGCCCGCCTCAGCCGCCGCAAGACGCTCCTGTGCAGCCGCCAGCTGGTCCTGCAGAGCCGCAAGCTCACCCTCCTGCTGCCCCGCCTGCTGCCCGGCAGCCCCCGCCGCCGCCTGTGCCGCCTGCAGCTGCTCTCGCAGTGCATCCACCTCACCCTGCTGTGCCTGCAGTGCCTGCTGCAGCTCAGACAGCTCAGCCAGCTGAGCCTCCATCTGCACCTGCTGCTGCTCCAGCTGGCTGTGCAGCGAGCCCTGCTGGTCCTTAGCGCCTTCCGCAGCTGCAGCCGCCTCCGCCACTTGAGCCTGAAGGGCAGCGGTCTCACGACGAGCCTCTTCCGCAGCAGCCTGGGCTGCCGCAGCCGTCTCCCGTTGCCGCTCGGCTGCTGCACGAGCCTCTTCAGCAGCTTGGCGGGCGGCCACCAGAGCAGCAGCATCCACCGCAGCCTCGCTGCCGGCCGCTGCAGCCGCCTCCAGCTGCTGCTGCAGGTTGGCCGCCTCCTGCTGCGCTGCTGCAAGCTCGGCTTGTGCCTGCTGTGCCTCTTGCTGGGTTGCCGCAAGCTCAGCCTGCAGCTGCTCCGCTCGCTGCTCCGCCTCCTGCTGAGCTGCCGCCAGCTCGGCCTGCAGCTGTTCTGCCCGCTGCGCTGCCTCCTGCTGCGCTGTCGCCAGCTCAGCGGAAGCCGCTGCGGCAGCAGCCTCTGCAGCCTCAATGGCTTGCTGCTGCACAGCCGCTGCCTGGGACCGCTGCTCCTCCAGCTGCTGCTCCCACTGCTGGGCTTGCTGTGCAGCAGTCGCTGCCTCAGCAGCCGCCGCCTCCCGAGCCGCCTCTGATTCTGCCAGCTGCTGCATCAGTGCCTCAAGTTGTGCAGACAGCTCGGCGCCGCGCTGCTCCGCCACCGCAACAGCCGCAGCCGCACCCTCGCTGCTGCCTGCCAGCTGGCTCCGCAGCGCCTCAGCCTCAGCTGCTGCAGCAGCACGGTCCGCCTCAGCTTGCTCCTGCGCTGCCTGTGCTTCCTNGCAGCGCCGCGGCTTGCTCCTCAAGCTGCTGCCGCAGGCGCGCTGCTTCCTCGGCAACAGCTGCAGCCTGCTCCGCTGCTGCTGCCTCACGGCTGGCAGCGGCGGCCTCTGCCACCTCCCGAGCTGCCGCTGCCTGCACCGCTGCCGCCTCCTGGGTGGCCTGCGACTCAGCTGCGGCCGCCTGCCGCGCAGCAGCTGCTTCCGCTTCGGCCGCCTTGCGAGCTGCCTCTGCCTGCTCCAGCCGCTGCTCAGCCTCAGCCAGCGCCTGCCTTAGCTCATCTGCCTCAAGCACAGCCACTGCCGCCGCCTCCGCCGCCTCCGCGCCACCTGCATAGCCACCAGCGGCGGCCACCTCTGCAACCACGGTGGAGGCGTGCCGCTGCTGCGCCTCCAGCTGCTGCCGCAGGGCCGCCGCCTCTGCAAGCGCCGCCTCTCGAGCCTCCCCAGCGTCCGCCGCCTGCTTCTTCAGCAGCTGGAATTGCTTTTTTGCTTTGGCCAGCTTCAGCTTCAACGCTGCCAGCTCCTCAGCCGCAGCAGCTGCGCCGGCCTCGCCAGCCGGCTGCCCATCCACAGATGCTTCGGCAGCCAGCGGCGGGGCAGCTGCCGTCGCCGCCTCGGCCGCTTCTGCCGCCGCCGCAGCCTGCTGCTGTGCTGCAGCCGCCTCCGCCTGCGCTGCACTGAGCTGTTCCTGTAGGGCAGCCACCTGCCGGCGAAGACGCTCCGCTTCTGCCTCCATCTCAGCCGCTGCAGCAGGGTTGCTGGGACGACTGCCACCCTCTGCCTGCTGCTGTTCAGCGCTCTCCCGCAGCGTCTTGTGCTGCTGCCGCAGCTTGGTCAGCTGGTTGGTGGCGCGCTGCGGCGTGCGCAGAGAGGGTTGGGGCAGCAGGAGGGTCGGTGAGCAGAGCAGCGATGACGTCGGCCATGCAGGTAGCAGAGTGAGCAGGCCAACAGCAGGCACAACAGGCCCGCAGCGCTTGCTGGGCCCGGCTGTCCCTTAGAACATGCTTGCAAGTGTACACACACGCTGATCAATGGCGAGAGTATGTACCTGCACCTCCTTCTCAGCAAGCGACTTGGCTGACAGGGCCGCCGCCAGCTGGTCCTTGTAGTCCTCTAGCTCGCCCAGCGCATCGGCGGCCGCCTGAGGGAGGGAAGAAGGGCAGATAACGTCGGTGTTGTGTGTTCATGGCACTGCCTGCAGTTGGACAGTATAGTCCTCAAGCTCGCCCAGCACGTCCGCAGCCGCCTGCGGCCAGGAAAGCAGGGGAGTGGCGCAGTGTCGGGCAGATGGCATTGCTTGCAAAAGCTTGCAACTCGCCCAGCGCATCAGCTGCCGCCTGAGAGCAGGGAGCAGGGTGGCACAGAGGCGGGCGTGTGGCCGCCCAGCAATCAGAGCAATCAAGCACATCCCGCTGGGCGCTTGCACTCAAGCCGCATGGGCATCCTGCTTCCTGCAACCAGCCATCAGCCAGGCTCGTGCCGCTCTCCACACACTGCATGCTGCACTCAGCCTGTATACTTACCGACTCCACAGCCTGCAGCCGGCTGCGCAGCAGGCGGTTCTCTGCCTCCAAGTCCCCGCCGGCGGCAGTCGGAGCAGCAGCCGCAAGCGCGTCAGCACTGCCGCCCAAGCTGCTGTCAAGGCCGGCGCGAGCGCTCCTGCCGCTGCGAGGTGTGGCTCGAGCTGGGCCCTCCACCGGCAGYCCATCAGCATCAAATTGCACATCATCGCCCTCCTGCGCAGCGCAGTAGAAAGAGAGCCGGATGATGGGCAGCGTCGGATTTTGGCCGGTTGAGGCTTGCGTGGGGCGGGGCTGGGACTGGCCAGGTGCGGGAGGGGGCGCAACAGCGCATTGCTGCACATCCAAACGCTTCATGACATGGGTGCCCACCTGCGGAGCCTGCAGCAGCTGGTTCTGCAATGTGGGAGGGGGTGAGCCGACAGGTCAGTGATGGCCACAGCCCGGGGCAGCTTCGAATGGCCCTCGGCAGCGGCGGCACGAGCGGCGGCGGCGGCTGGCGGGACGGAGACCAGGCGCTCGTCCAGCCCACTCCAGGCGCCCGCAGCTCACCAGGCCCTCATCCAGCCCCACTTCGTCCGCCAGCTCCTGCGCCTTGGCCGCTATCTGCTGCCCAAACTGCTGCAGGCTGCCAAAGGCCTGGTTCCACATTGTCGAGGGCCGCGATCAGCCAAGGCACTGCTGCTGCGCGCAGCGCCTGCTCACAACAAGCCTGCCGCCAACAACCCCGCTGCAGCGCACGCAGCACTGCCAGAGAGCGCCGCCTCGAAGCGCACGGCACAGTGCGATCGCCGAGAACGCTGCAGGGTGTGAGTTGATGAGTGGCGGCCGCCGCCAGCTCACGCCCCCGACAGAGCGCTGGCGCCGTGCAAGTTTGATCGAGGTGCAGCTACTGCATGATAAGCCCCAGGTACCTAATGAGTTCATGCATAGCTGCCTCGACAGCTTGCCGATCGGATGCCCAGGCAGGCGCATGGACCGTGCCAGCCGAGCATGCGCTCCCGCTCACCCGCCGCTGCTGCCCGCTCCAACCGACATAATGCCCCTCGCATACGCAGCCTGCCCGACCAGTCTAAGCCTTGCAGGAGGCCATGTGTTCAGGACCATCATAGCATGCTGAGGTATTGACGGTGTGTGTTTTGTTGAGCAGGCGGGTGCAACATGCAGGCTTTGTTCTGCGCCGTGCAATGCCGGCGGTGAGGGCGGCGGTTGTGGGGTGATGGGAAGCGGGTGCGTGGCAGTGCATGCAGGGCGACTGCCCCGCAGAGGCTGCGGCTCTGTCTAAATCCACGGTGCCAGTGTGCATCCGTCGACGAGCAAAACCCTAAAGATCAGTGGCATCGCAAGGCGCCGCCCGTGGCAGCTGCCGCCATCTCGCGACGACAGGCCTGCTCAGGCACGTAGCCCAACGCGGCGGGCTCCCAGGACGGCTGGACTTGCTTTGAATAACACTACGAGCAGCGCAGGAGCGCTCGAGCACTCTGCAACCCCAGAAAAGGAACGTACCGCGATGGGGCTGCGCGGCTTCGCCCTCACGGCCGCGCTGCTGGCGATCCAGGCCGCGGTGATGGATCGGTACTATCGCCAAACGCTGACGCAGGAGCCCGGCAAGTGCTAGCTCGCTGCCCCGCTTTAAGTGCCGCTGTTCCCCTTCCGGGGCCCCGCTGGCGATGCTCGGCAGGCCGCCATGCCCGGCCAGGCGATCAGAGCTGCGCCTGAGCCCCGCCGCCGCCGCTGCCGCCGCTCTTGCAGGTGCCGCGGCAATGCACCAGGCGGCGTGGAGCAATGCGACGCGCAGCGCGCCAGCTGCAGCTGACAGCAACCAGGAGTGCGACCCTGCCCGCTCGCCGCGCATCAAAGTGCTGTGAGTTGTATTCAGAGGCGCAGGGGCCTGGGCAGGGTGGCTGTGCAAGGCACTGTGGTCCTGTGCTGGTTTGTTTGCTGCCGCTGGAGCTGCCACTGCATGCCCCCGGGCCAAGCGCATGATGCATGTCCCTTCCTGCAAGCAGCACATATCGCTGCTGGCTGCTGTACACCATGCCTGCATCGCCATGCATGGCTAACTTGCATGCGCGGTTTGCTACCTTCTCGCCGCCAGCCTGCCCTGCCGCCGCCGCGGGCTTGTGCACTGATGCGCACCCCGCTGCCCTGCCGTTGGCTGGCTTGCAGGGATGCCGAGGCTCGCATCTTCCTCTACGAAAACTTCCTGACCGATGAAGAGTGTGAGCGAGAATGAAACGGGCTGCACAGCTGCATGGGGGGATGACCTCCTCACCGGCCGGCTGCTGCATGCGCGCTGCATGTGTCCCAAGTTTGTTCGTGCATTCCATCCGGCTTTCCCTCTGATACTGCTGCCCGCAGGCGACCACATCATCAAGCTTGCGGAGCCGACGATGCAGCGCTCCGGGTGCGACTGGTTGAATAGGAACAATAAAACAGCAGACTAGCAAGAACTTGGGAGTGCACTGATGCATGCGATAAATTTCAAGGCAAACTGCCGCCAGTGGGCACGTTGTATGTTGGGCGGCTGCTGCTGCTGCTGCTGCTGCTGCTGCTGCTGCGCTGCGCTGTGACTGCCTTGCCGCCCTGCACTTCCCTCGCTCTGCAATGCGATTGCAGCGTGGTGGAGACGCAGACGGGCAAGCACACAGAGTGGCATGCGCCGCCTCATATCTCCCTCAGCCCCGCTGCTGCTGCTGCGCTGTGACTGCGTTGCTGCCCTCCTTCTGCCTGGCAGCGTGGTGGAGACGCAGACGGGCAAGCACAAGGTGGACAAAGTGCGCACCAGCAAGGGCACGTTCCTGCGGCGCGGCCACGATGCCGTCATTGCCAACATCGAGGAGCGGGTGCGCTGCACAACTGCTGCTTTTAGCCAGTGCCGATTTGTGGGGCCCCACGGCGATAGGCACAGAGTACATTTGCAGCAGCTGTGCAAGCTGCCAACCACCACTTGCAATAACTCTTGTCCACATCATTTGCAGATCGCCAAGTGGACGCCTGCTGCCCTGTTTGTGCGACCTGTCGTACTGCGCTGCACGGCCGCCAATCCACTTGCTTCACCTCCCATTCGTTTGCTGCAGATCGCCAAGTGGACGCTGATGCCGGCCGGCAACGGCGAGGGGCTGCAGGTTCGCAGCTGTTCAGGTTGTGTGAGGGATTGAAAGCTGGTGCCCGGAGCAGCTGCTGCATGGTTGGTGGTGGCTGAAGCTCTGCTGCTGCCTGATGTCTGCTGCTGCATGTAGCTATTGTTGCCTGGAGCTGTAGGCAACACATGCGTTCATCCTTTCCACTCGGCTGCAGGTGCTGCGCTACGACGTGGGTGAGGAGTACGAGGGCCACTATGTGAGTGTTCTCAAGAATTGCTAGGAATGCGGATTGTGCCCTGATGCACACGAAAATACCGTGTTGCTCGCTGCCGACGGACCTGAAACCATCATGCGTGCAGGACTACTTTTTCCATAAGGAAGGAACCGCCAACGGCGGCAACCGCTACCTCACGGTGATTCAGCTGCTTATTTCGTCATCTAGTCATGCCTTTTCGCTCAGCACGCTGCTGATTTTGGATTTTGGATTGGGCATTTTTGGTTGCATGCCGCATGTGTTGCTGGCCGCTGCACCTGCTGGGGTGTTAACAACCTGAACCAGCCAGCTGTTGCATTCTGCTCACCCCTGCAGGTGCTGACCTACCTCAACGACGTCGAGGAGGGCGGCGAGACGACCTTCCCCAACATCCCGGCGGTGGGTTGCACAAGGTCGCAAATGAGATTGCAGTTCAACTGGCTGGGTTGAGCTGAGTTAGGCGCTGCGAGGCGTCGTTGCTGCTGCTGCCTGTCAACCGCCCTGTTAGTGTCCCCGTTGCTATGCAGCCCGGCGGCGACAACGGCCCCGAGTTTAGCGACTGCGCCCGTAAGGTGCGCTGCAAGTTTGCAGTGAAAGTGCCGTTGCAATTGGGTGTATGCACCGCCCTGAGTGCTTGCCGCGGAACCTCCCGCTAGAGAGCCGACCAGCGCTGCTTTCGTTGTGGCTGCCAACCTGGATTGCTTGAAACAAATTGCAACATCATACGTGTCTGCAGGTGCTGGCTGCCAAGCCCAAGAAGGGCAATGCCGTGCTCTTTCATTCGATCAAGCCCAATGGTGGGTTGTTTTCTTCAAATGCTGGCATTGCCAAAAACGAGCATGGCAGAATGGGGGTTGTTATTTGCAAACAAGCAGCTGCGTGAGCAAAATACCTTGCTCTAGCCTGACCCTGTCATTCCAGCCCCCTCTTGCAGGCGAGCTTGAGCGCAAGTCGCTCCACACAGCGTGGTGAGAAAGGGCAGCTGTAATATCTGATCCTCCATGCAAACAACATCCTATCGATCCCTTGCCTGCATGCGGGGCATGCCTGGTGTGACCTGTGCGTGCCCGCATCCGCGCCGCTGGTGCCCACCGCCCTCCCAACCCGCTGACGGCATTTGACTGTTCTGTGCCTTTTTCCTGTACAGCCCTGTTATTAAAGGCGTCAAATATTCTGCACCAAAGTGGTAATTCCGCGATTATCCCCTTTTTGCTGTTTTTAAGGTGCAATGCTTGCTCCGGGCAAGCGCTGCCGCTGCACGCACCGTTGCTGCTGTCGCCGGCCGCCGCGGATGCTCAGGCATGCTCGTAAGGCTGTTATTGCCAGCACACAGTGCTCACCCTCTGACATATGCTCGCATTCCTCACTGCAGGGTGCACGTGGGCCACTACGCGACCGGCGGCGAGACGCCCCAGAACATCCTGCAGAAGCCGCAGGTGGGGTAATGCTGATCCCTCAAGTGCTGGTTTCTTGATGCACAAGTAGCAGCGTGAGTTCAACCGCCGCGTGACGCAGCTGCAAGGCAGCAGAGCGGCGCTATGGTTCTACGGCGCTCTGGAGTCATTCTGCACACTGGTCCCTCCATCCATAGATGGGTTTCGCATCAATGCTCATTGCAGATGGACCAGAACTACCCCGACTGCCAGGACAAGGACGGCATGTGCGAGTCGTGGGCGGGCAATGGCGAGTGCGAGGTGCGTGGTGCAGTGCAGCATGATGGGCATGGGTCGGGAGGCTGGGGCGGCATAAGGGTAACAGTGCAGCAGCACCAGGCAGTTGGTAGGGCAAGTGGCAGCCATCTATGGCGGCAGTGGGTTGGGCGGGCAGCAGCAAGCAGCAGCAACAGTAGCCGCGGCAGCAGCAGAGCAGGTGGCTGCGGGCAGCGGCGGTGGCTGCGGGCAGCCGTGCACTGTGCACACACTCAGCCCTCGCTTGCGGCTGACTAACCAGCCACTCCCTCACTTTCCTTCTCCTGCCAACTGCCGCAGAAGAACCCAGTCTACATGATTGGCAGCAAGGACCGGCCGGGGCACTGCATCAAGGCCTGGTGAGTGCAGAGGGGTGGGCTGGGCTGTGCCTGGGCAGGCTAAGCGCAGCGGAGGCAGGCATGCGGAGGGCAGGGCAACAACAGCAGGCAGGTATACTCCTCGGAAATGCTGCAGGCAGCTGCCAATGCATGGTTGTAATGTGCTCCCGAAGCGCCCGCCCTATGCCTGCAACGGCAAGCCGCTCCCCAGCTGTGTCTGTGTACCGGACCCAACCGCCTGCTTGCTCAGCAACTTTTTTTGCTCCCTCCCCTCCCCGCTTTTTCCCCTCCTGCAGCGGCAAGTGCGCCGACTTCTACGAGTTCAAGGCCACGCAGCGCACCCGCTGAGGCGGCTCACAACACAAGGGCATGCTGATCTGAGCACGGGCAGGTGCTCTCCAATATACAATGGAGGGGTTGGGCAAGCCCGCTGCTCGGAGTGCATGGCTCAACCTCACTTGCTGGCCACGCACGCCAACACTCCCCTGGCACATGCCAGCAGGCCGATGCTGCAGCCTGAAGCTTCGCCACGCTGCCGCTGCTGGCGCCTGCGCCCGAAGCGGCAGCAGCAATAAACGGCAATGGGGTGCCGCCCAACATTGTCGATGCACAATGATGTTTTCCACCGCTTGCTTTGATACATATAGTAGCCGAACGAACCGACCACCAAGAACCGCAGGCTGCTCTCCTCGCCTCCATTTTTTCCCTCGCATGCCACGTGCCCAGCACTGCACTCCCCCTTGTCGTCCGCCAGGCGGCTTGTTTGCACCCCTGGCTGTAACGCCACGCTGCCGTGCCTACCGGCCGCAAAGGGCCGCTGAACGGGCTTGAATGTGTTGGAACAACACACCCGCAGGGCAGCAGTGGCGTTATGCACGGCCCTGGCGAGCAGAGCCTGGCGATCTTGTCAGTGCTGCTCTGCTCAGTGCGGCGGCGACGAGACAGTGGCGGCGCGCTGGCGCTCATGCACGTGCCGGCTCAAAGCCTCTCTTGCGCTGCTTGCCGGCCTCGCCTCTAGTCTCACAACTGCGTACCAGGCCCGCTCCAGCAGTGTAGAGTGGCGAGCGGCGCCAGCGGCAGCAGCGGGCCCTTTTCACCGTCGACCGTCGCTCTGTGCGCCTTCTAACAATGTTCCGCTGTGTCTACGCATCGCTGCGATTGCCGGAGGCTCGCCGCCGCAAGGTGCGGCACTGGCCCAGGTCCTGCGCACGGGCCAGGAACCCCGCCCAGGCACCCGCTGCCGCGCTCACTGGCGCCTCTTATGCTGATGGAAGCGGTGGGGATGCGCAGCGCCGCCCCCTGGCGGCGTCTTGGAGTGTTCTGAGGGGGTCGCTCACGGGAGGCTGGCGGCACCGGTCGGGCGCCTGGTGCTTTACTGACCGGAAGCACCCAAGCCCCTGCCTGTCCCGCAGGGCAGCCCAATCCCACGGCAGATGGATGGAGTGGCCGGTCATGGATGCCGCCAGCAGGTGGGCGGGCTGCCAATCGCCTCCGCCAGCCGCCCGCCTGATGCCTCCCACCACATGCCCGCCCCTTGCGCCCAGTGCCGCCCGCATTGTGCTGACCTGGCGACTGCCCTGCTTGCCATGCCCTGCCTATCGCTAGGCCCCCTCCCAACGCCTTGCCTTCCCCTCCCATCGCTTTGCCCGCAGGCAGCTTGCACTGAAGGCCAGCGGCAGCCGTGGCAGCAGCAGGCAGCCAAGCCACAACAGCCCACCGGGGAGGTGAGCGGTCAGAAGCACCGCCATCGCCTGCCTGCGCCGCACCGGCAGCAGACTGCAGCACGCCTCAAGTGCAGCATGCAAGGCTCCTCGGCGCCTGCACAGCGACAGCACAGCGGCTGGGTGCACAGCCCCTTTGAGGCGGCAGCCGTGCGGCATAATGGACCAAGCGGCGCCGCCGCCTGGCAAGGCACGTCACCCCCCTCGCCTTTCGCTGCCCAGCACCCGGCGCAGGCTGGGGGCTGCAGCGCCCCGCCGCCGCCGGGTGGTCGACCCACAGCTGGCAGCCTGACCTCTGGAGGGAGCCCGCCGCCACTGCCAGCCGCCATACCCTCAGCAGAGCTGCCCGTGCATCAGGCCTTCCTGGCACCCGGCTGGCCGATGCAGCGGTGGGTGCCCCCGCAGGGCGGCGGCGGAGGCCCTTTGGCAGCACAGGCACCAGGCCTGCACGAGCCGCGGGCACAGGAGTCGCGCGCCACGCCGCTGCGCAGCTATGGCAGCCCTGAGCCGATGCAGCAGGGCGCGCCTGAGCTTCAAACCAGCGATCCGCTGCCGCCGCCACCTAAGCAGGTGAGAGTGCAGTGCAACGTGACGGTAGCCACACATTGTCGCAAGCTGCGGTTGGAGTGCAAACTCATGTGACTATGGCCTGCAACTGGCCCTTGCCATCCTTTGCAGCCCTGCAACCGACAGCGTGTCCTCGCTCCCTTGCCATGCAGCTGCAGCTGGCATCCAACCGAGCGGAGCAGTGGCAGGGTTGGACAACAGAGGAGGCTGACGAGCAGGTGCGCTGCGGCATCATGATACAATCGCCGTTGCTGCTGGTGGTGGCTTGACTGAGGTGGGCAAGGAGTAGTGGCTGGTCAGCACGGCTGATGGATGCAGCAAATGCAGGATGCACCTGCCGCCTGCTGCAACCAGCCCCGCNGCCATGGTTCGGCAGCTGTGGGGCCAGTTGGGCGGCGGGGGCAGGGCTCTCTCCCCCTGCTGCAGCGCGCCTGGGAAATGCGCCCTGCCCACCCAGTGGCACCCACTAGATCCTGCTTCCCGCTTTCCCCTCCCCCACCCACAGATGCAGCAGATGCTGGTGGTGGCTCGCGAGCTGGGCCTGCTGCCCACCTGCAGCGACTGCTCCGCCGGCCAGAGCCAGCCCTCCTGGGTGCCCCCACTGGCCTGTGACGAGCCTTCCACGCCGCCAAGCCACTGCCAGGCCGGGCATTCAACTCGCCATGAGCTCGAGGTCAGTGATACCGCACAGTCCAGCGGAGCAGAGCGCTCGCCGCCAGCCCTTGGCTATGGCGGCGAGTCAGAGCCACCGCGGCACCAGGACCAGGACCAGCACCGGCAGCAGCACCGGCAGCAGCAGCACCACCAGCATGCCGCCCTTATGCCGCACTGCACAGCAGCGGCGGCGGCAGCAGCAGGCCCCTGCGGCAGAGAAGCTTGGCCCCCTGGCGTGCCCATGCCGGTGGATATGCCGCAGCTGTGGCAGCCGCTGCCGCCACCGCCGCAGCTCGGCTTCCCTGCGCTGCTGCCTATGGCAGCAGAGGGCAGTGGAGCCGTGACTCCGCCTGCACGGCTGGCGCCAGCTGGCGTGCCGGTCCCGCCAGCGCCTCAGCGGGTGCGGGCGGCAGCACAGCAGCAGGACCAGCAGCCACGAATGCAGCAGCAGCAGCAGCAGCAGCAGCAGCAGCGAATGCAGCAGCAGCCGCAGCTAGTACCATCGCAGCGCAAGGTGCACAGCAAGCAGCAACAGCAGAAGCCGCCGCAGCAGAGCCAGCAGCAGCAGCAGCGGAAGCGCAAGGGGGAAACTAAGGCCGGCCGGCCGCCCAAGAGCAGCCGCCGTGGGGCAGAGCAGCTTGGTGAGCGGCGGCAGGAGACTGCTGCTCTGCCGAGCTACAAGGGCTTAGATGCAGAGAACATCGGTGCGGCTCTGCTAGTTGAGCTGCGCCGCCAGCTGTCTGCTCAGCAGGCGGCAGATGCAGAGGAGTGGCACCTCGAGCAGCGGCGGCTGTTGCAGGCCGCACAGGCGGAGCAGCGGCGGCAGCTGGAGCTGGCGCAGCAGGCGCAGATGCTGCAGCTGGAGCGAGCGCAGCTACTGCTGCGGGCGCGGCGGGTGACAGAGCAGCAGCAGGGTCATGCTCCTGTGCCTGGAGGCGCGGCTGTACTGCCGGTGGCGCCAGCTCAGCTGCTGGGTAGACAGCTGTCCCACCAGCTGCACCAGCCGGCAGAGGGGCAGCAGCAACAGCACGGCATTGAGCAACTTGAGCGGCGGCGCTCGGCAGAAGCCGAGGCGTTCCTGCGCAGCGTGTCCCTCAAGCAGGGGCAGCTGTGAGGCCGGCATACCCACACAGCACTAATCCGGTAGGCGCCCCCCGCAATACGTCGCACAAGTTCTGAACAGTTCTCTCTTTGATTAAAGCTACAGCTCGGCCCGCGCGCCGCTGTGTGTGCCGTCGCCTCGCCCCATCCCTCGCTTCCCATGAGCTTCACAGCTCTGATATACCACACCCCTGCCAATGTCTTGTCCTCCTGTACTTCCCTTCCTGTCACCGACACCCTCCCTGCATGCACATAATGACCCCTACAGCGTGCTCACGCGCCCGCAACACTTGACACTCCTGCCGATTGAAAGCATTCCAGCAGACGCACCTGTGCATCCCCAGTGCCCTACAGCAGGCCGACCCGTCTGCACCACCGTCTCTACATGACACTTAATAAAGCCACCTGCCAGCTTGCCGTTCCTACATGGCGGTGGCTTGTTGACTTCGAGTTCAGTTTTTAGCGCCGGTTCATGCCTTTCAAATCGTTGGCTGAAATTCGTACTCTGTGACGTATTTATTTGTGTGCTGCCTCGTTGTGTAAGATTCTATCTGACCGTCAGCTACTTGTGAAAGGACGATGGCAGCACGAGAGCCTTGTTGCACGACCGCGCGCAATGGTGCCTGCTGGGCTCCCCGCCCGCTGCTGCCGCTGTGCGCCCATGCAGCACCAGTCCAGCCCTGGATTCGCCTGCCCGCTTTTGCTTGCTCGTTGTAAGCAAGCTGCCGCGAAGATGCGGAGGTTCGCAGGTGCGCATGGCTGCCCTGCGCTTGGCATCTCCCAGACTCCGTGCCACAGCTCGCCCCTACGGCCTCACACTCTGATTCCCAAGGTTGCTGCTCTGCAGGGCGTGTGGCACGGCGGCTGGCGGCCCGGGCGCTGGGAGAGCAAGCTGGTGCAGGGCCGCAGGCGGGCGCGCRCKAGMGCGSCGSCGCTGCTGCCGCTGCCGCCGCCGCCGCCACACCAGCCGCTGGCACTTCTGCCCAGCTGGTACGTCACATTGGGTTCCACAGCAGCCGTGTCTTCTCAAGCCCCGCGGCAATGGCAGGCGGGCAAACGGTGCAGCGTGCCAGCCAGCTGCTGCCCTCAGCAGCAGCAGCCTTGCAGCGTGGCGGCCTGACGGCGGCATTGCGGACTGTTTCACCTGACCCCACCAGGTCAGCCATTCTGCCGCTGGTGCCGCCCACCCTGCTGCATCGAGTGCATCTGACCAGCGGCGCAGGCACGCCTGAGAAGCACCCAGCAGGCAGCTCAGGCATGGCGCCCAAACACAGCGCTGCTACAGGCACCAGTGCAGGCAGCAGCGGCACTGCGCCGGCTGGCGGCGGCGACCTCAGCGGGCCGGGCCGGGACTTTCAGCGCTGGCTGGACGACATGCGACAGCGGGGCTACAGCGTGACATATGACGCAGAGAGCGGGCAGATACAAGTGGAGGGCCAGCAGGGCAAGCTTCGGCTGTATGTGAAGCAGGCTGCCTCTGAGCAGGCAGCTCACCGGGGCCCAAACATGTGGAAGCTGGCCTGTGGTATCGGTGGCACTTTCTTGGTCTACAAGGCATATGGAGAGGTGGCAGCGGCCGGCTTCTTTGCAGGATGGGTGCTCCTGAGCGTGCCATGGATCGTGTTGACATTTGTTTGATTCATGCCTGTGCCTACTCGTTCAATGGGCTCAAGTTGAGCCCGCCCTCGCACCCTGTACCGGTCTGCCCATGCTGGCACCCTGCCAAGCAGAGTTTGTGCACTGCATTCTGATGCGTCTGTCTGACATGTGCATGTGTTGAACCACTACGATGAACTTCTTGAAGATGCCAAGCAGGCATTGCATTCGCTAATGAGAGGGGTACTGCAGGGAACGCTAACAACAAACAAGCAGGTGAAGGGCTGGTGGCATGCAGCACAGCAAGGCAGCTGGGCGGATGGTATAATCCGCAGACGGCGCCGGCATGTGCGGGCGGCAGACAAGCATGCTGGCTTGGAGGGCAGCTGCAGGGTTGGCTTGCTGCAGCCATGCCGCTCAATTCCAGCCATGCCGCTAAATGGATTGGGTGCCGCAGGGCTGCACACGTACTGCACTCAGTGCTTGTAGTCAGTACATGTTTGCCAGCAGGTCTCCAGCCAGCATTGTGGTAGAATCCTCATACTCAGAGGCCTCATACACAGCCATCTCCTGCCGTGCGGATGGGCAGCAGACAATGCTTTAGCCCGATGGAATGGGCACACAAGGCCGATGCGTGCTGTCGCATGCATCTTTGTACAATCGAGCGCACAGTGTCGCTGCCAAGATTTCAGTGATAGCAGCACCCCGCAAACCAATGCTTTGCCGCTCACGTGCAGCTGCGGACAGTTGGGCAGCAGCTGCTGCAGCGGCTCCCAAGTTGAGCTGAGGGAAAGGCTGCTGCCATGTAGATGCAAATGGGTCAGGCCGGTGGCTGCAGCCAGCCCTGCCGGCAGGGAAGTCTACGAGCGGGAGCAGGCGGGGAGACAGTAACTTGCAGAGGATGAATGCACTTGCACCGGAACACAGCCGCCGAGTGGAAGAACCATCTGCACCACTGCAAACTCAAAAGCGTGTGCAATCCTGGAATGCTGATTGGATGCGCGGATGCGGCATGCAACGCGTGCTCTACACTAAGAAAACCAGCCCATCCGGCGCCCACCTCATGAAAGGTTTCCACGTGCAGAGAGCGCAGCCTGCTGAGGTACCGCCCTTCTGGCGGCAGCACGGCTCCCCTCACAAGCACAAGAGCCAGTCGGGTGAGGCTGCTCAGATCTGGACAGGCGGGCGGGACAAGCTGGGATCGCAGCTGCTGCAAGCATGGTAGTTATGGCAGCCAGCCGCTTGCACACGCATCCCAGCCCCAGACCGTTGCTCACGCCAGGCAGCAGAGCAAGCTTGGCACAGTGCCGCACATGCGCCTAGGCCACCCACCGTCCAAGGCTTCTGCATTGATTAGCTCGCCGGCACTGTCGACACGGTCCAAGTCAGTCTCAACCTTGAGCTCTCGCAGCCGGGTGGCACCTGCATTTGGGCATGGTTGAAGCACGCGCTCGCATCACATGCGCACCTGCCCAGCTTGAATTTGTTAGCATGGTCACGAGCACAGAGGCGCGAGCGCTGACATGCAAGTCAGCTGCAACTAGGGGTTTGTTCACCGCCCATGCACACCTCTCAGAACGCCCAGGTTGATTCGCTCATCATGATAGCCGTGCCCAAAGGTGAGCTGGGTCAGCTGAGGCAGCAGCCGTGAGGCGTGCCCCAGGTCGGAGGGGCCAATGTCCTGTGGTTTGAGTGTGCAGGAAAGGGAGGTGCATGACTTGTGACTTGACACTACGGACCCAGTGGCTTGCCTTTTGCAGTTTTCCTTGCACTTGTCACTGACAGTTGCGCACGGCAGCATGCCTGGTGCAATGCACTGTGCTGCACGTCCGATGAGCGGCCGGCAAGCACAGCCGCAGCAAAGCGCGGCTGCTTACCAGGGATTCGAGGCTGGGCAGGTCGGGTGGGGCACAGTCGAGCGAGGCAGGGCGGCACTCCAGCTGCCGCAAATTGGCAAGCCGTGACAGCCAGGCAGGCAGGGACAGCAGTCCCATCCCGTGGTCCAAGTCGCAGGCAAGGCATGTCAGGCCGGTGAGTGTGGAGACCACAGCAGGCAGCCTGTCCAGCTGGCAGGAGTCGAAGCATAATTCCTGCGGGCGGAGCACACAGCAAGACGGTCCCCAAGCAACCGCATCGAGTGCGCTACGGCCTATGGCATCTGTGGGACACTCAGAGCAGCTGCCAACCGCAGCCATCCGATGCCATGGCATGTGCTGGACATTCGGCCTCAACAAAAGAAGCGGCATAGCCAGTCGAGCACAGCAACTGCAGGGTGGGCGCCAGCTGGGTGAACTCGCGGGAAAAGCCGCCAGCCAGGCGCTGCTGCGGGGTGTCTGCTTTGAATTTGAAACCGTACAAGCAGAGCTTGGATAGAGGCAGGCTGGCAACAGCTACAGGCACCTCACTCCAATGGGCGCCCAGCCGCAGCTCGGAAAGGTTGCTGTGGGTGGGAGGGTTTTGCAGCAGTAACACCACATGTTGACGAGCATAGATGCATCGCCATACAGGCAAGTGACTGCACCATACCATGCGTGCATTCCCCACAGCCGCTCGAGTTCATGCAGGTGCTTCGATGCTGCCACAACCCAGCCGGCACTATGGCCGACCTGGCTCGGCAGCATATGCGTGCAGGGTATGAGCATCAACAGGTAGCTAGGCCAGCCCTGGCACACGGCAGCAGCCGCATCCTTGCCTGAGGTGCGCCAGGCTGCTCCCAACCAGCGCCGGGTCGTCCGAGTCACCGCCTGTACCCCCTACATCCAAGCGGGTCAGGCCGGTGCAAGCCGCCAGCCCCGCAATTTGCCAGTGGCAGTCCTCAGGGTGGTACCAAAGAGGCAATAGGCAACGATAGCCTATGACGATTGCCTTCAGGACAGCGCGCAGGGGCATGGGTGGTGCCGATCGCGAGCGCTGCAGCTGTCTGGGAGTGCCTTCCACCTGCGCCAGCTCCAGGCGAGTTAGGCTGGCCAGCGGAGCGATCGCTGCTGCAAGCACCTCAGCTGGGCCCTTGTAGTCCAGCACAGTCAGCGATTCCAGCGCCGTGCAACCCGCCAGTGGGCTGTCGCCGTCCTCTGCTGCTGCTGCCGCCACTGCTGCCTCCAGTTTGGTGCCGCTCAGCAGCAGAGAGGCCAGGGCTGTGCGGTGCTGCCACAAGGTAGCTTCCATGGCCGGCAGGACCGCACGCAGCGAGGCAGCCCGGCCCTCCAGAGCAGGCTCCCACACACGGCTGCTCCGGTGAATGTCGACCGGCAAGTCGCAGCGCAGGCCGTTCAGCTGCTGGCTGTGGCGGCCCAGCCAGGCCTGCAGGCGCTGGCTGCGATGCGCAATGCCCTGGGGAGAGGCAAGGGTGCGGGGCCATGCATTTGGGATCAAGCTGATTGGTGCTTGCAAGCTGGTGCAGGCAGAGACTTGCAATTGCCCAGCCAGCCCACCTCTGAGCTCAGCCGCTCGGTGGGCAGGAACAGCTGGGTGACGCCCATGCCGCTGCCGATGGGCCAGCGCAGGCTGATTGCGTGGTAGTGGTGGTTGAGCAGAGGCAGCACTCCAAACCTGCGGGCGGGGCAGAGCGCTCTTGTGTGCACCCCTGCTACAATTGCAGGCCGTGCATGCAGAGCGAGTGAGCACGTGTTGCATGTAATGCATCAGTTGATGCCTATACTCTTATTGCCCTTCCGGCATGCTTCCAGCCAAGCCATCTGCTCACCGCTCTCGGATGGGCAGCAGGCTGGCGAGGTGGCACACCAAATCCTCGGGCAGCTCATGCCAGGCGCCTGCTGCCTCTGCCCTGCGGGCCGCAGCCCGCATCGGGCGGGACATGGGAGCAAAGGCCTGTGGAAAGAAGGGTGTGGCGACAGGGGGAAGCTGGGCAGGCACGAGGCGGACTCCGCCATCGGATGGCGGGTCTGTGGCGGCGACGGCGGCAGGCCAGCAACATCGGCGCCGGACCGCGGNGGCCCCCAGCAGCTCAGCAGCNTCCCCCAGCTGCCAGTACAGACGGTGCTGCTCGCCTTGGGCTGCCTGAGCAGGCGAGTGGCCAGTGCGGCGAGCTGGGAGCAGGCCTGAGGCACGAGTGTAGGGCGCAGAGAGCCTTCGACCACTGGTAGCCGCTGATCTGGGTGTAGGTGTCCTGCTGAGACAGCGGACTGGTTTGGGTTCGGCGCCCAGTCTGCCTGCCTGGCACCGCTGCTGCCGCCGCACGCTTGCGGAGACCGCGTATGAAGAGGCCCAACTCCTGCTCCTGCAACTTGATGCGGTTGTGCAGGCCATTCAGCAAAGCGGGACATCACCAATCCCAGGAGATGAGACGCGTCGCTGAGACCCTGCAACTGATGCACGGTGGCAGGGGAAAGCCGCCCAACGTGCAACGGCACCAACCAACCGCCATGATAGTGTTCCCGCATTGCAGTGTCCCAGCCTTCCACGTGTGAAGTTGCAAGAGCACTGATCAGACCGCCTCATGTGTACAGCGGTATGCAGCAGCGGCAGCAGCGTGTGCCCCATCTGAACGGCTGGCTGGTTACGTGGCACTACATGTCACACAGTGAGGGTCAAACCAGCAACAGAACCATTGCGGAAAGGAGCACCTAGGTGAGCGCTATGTTGGCTGATGAGAGGGGGATGTGGAAGATGTGCACAGCAATGAACACTGCAAGCGACGCACTACAGACCCAAAACCCTAGAGCAAGACACTGTATACCACATCAAAATCAGTGGACTTGTAGCAAAGAAAATGCGTTTTTTGCGGACGTGCAGGCAGCTGGTATTCGTCAAGGCTTGGAGAGCGGCTGCCGGCAAGGCTGCAGCTGGCCTGCGTTACGTGCTGGCATGATCCCATCGACGTGCGCCATTTCAGTACATATTTGCCGGCAGGTCTGCGACTAGCATCTGACTGGTCTCGTGCCCAAAGGGCTTCAATACATCTATCTCCTGCAGTGAAGATAAAGAATGTTTTTTTTTGGTGAATAAAGAGCATGCAATTGTATAACGCAAGCTCAGCAGCACATGGGTTGCCGTTAGGATACGCTGCTTCTTTCTGGCAAACCCGGCTGGGATTTCCTGGGTGAGCAGTGCTGCAAACAAAGCTCCTTGCAAACAAGCGGCTCACGTGGAGTTGAGGGGCAGTTGGGTAGCAGCTGCTTCAGCAGCTCCCAAATTGAGCCCAGGCAAATGCTGCTGCCGTTTAGATGCAGGTGGGTCAGCCCGGTGGCAGTAGCCAGCCCTGGTGGCAGAGACGTCTGGTGCAGGCAGCGGACAGGGGGAATGTAACGGCCACAACGTGTGCACGTGCCAGCGCAACCGTCGCCGGCGTTTTTCCTCAGTGAAAACACAGCTACTGCCCTACCACTCACATGCTTCTGCAATCTTGGAATGCTGCGCAGTATGCATGCGTCCCAGATTTTGGTGGGGCAAAGATAACTGAGTTTAGGCTGAGTTTGGCAAAGATCCTTTGAAGGCAAAGGTGGCAAAGAATCTAGTAGTGGTTCCCTTAGGTAGCAAAGAACCTCAGCGCATGCCAAGATCTCAGCCCCTGAGAATGGCAAAGGCATGCCTGAGACCCAGGTAGCAAAGACTCAGCCAGGTGGCAAAGACTCAGCCAGCAAAGACTTTTGCCAATCTCAGCACCCATCTCTGCCAGCCATGATCCTCTGCCGCTACTAAGATCTCAGCCCCCTATGAAACTTAGCGTTCTTAGGCCTTACAGAGGTTTGAAATAAAGGGCAGGCTGCGCGCCGCTGCCGCCTGCTGGCCCGCCGGTGTGGCCCCCAGGACTGCGCCATTGATGCCGACGGTGCGGGTGAGAGAGAGCTCGCAGCAAGGTTGCCAGCTGAAGTTGGGTCAAAGCCGCCGCTTAGACTGCGGTGGGGTGGTGCGCACAACTGTCCCCTTAGGCAGTTGTACATGTGTTTTTCTATGCTTAGCCACCAGCCAGAAGAGCAATGCGGAATCGGGCAGACCATTGGGGCAGCCAGCCCTGCTCTTCAACTGCCGGCCACCGCCCAGCTGGGCTGCCTAACCCCTCGCACCCGAGTGGCGGGGTGAGCCGGCGGCAAGGGAGCGGTGGGCAAAAACCGGGGAGAACGGGATAATGGAACAGGAGGCTGGACCTGTATAGTGTGTGGGCAGGGAGGGGTGTAGGTCGGGTTGCACAGGTCAAGTGCAGCTGCGGAACTTGCAGCGGCAATAGGAGGCCGGTGCGGTGGCGCCCTCTCTGCCACCCCGCCACCCTACCCTGTCCACTGCCCAGCCAGTAAAGACTCAGCTCTGTCTTACTTCAAATCTGCTCGCCTTTGTGGTGTGAGCCGGGGAGGAAAAGGGGGCTTGCAGGGCAAGGGGCGAGGCGACGCCTGTGCACGGCGGCGCCTGTGCACGGCGGCGAGCGCAGCGGCGCCCCTTGCAGCTCAGGTCTGGGAGCGGCTACGGCCGTGARCGRSGVSSMCKRKANCAKGCNARGCWKTMSACWMGWCNGNTCYNCNNGCAGGCCGCGCAGGCTGTCGGGGGTGCGGGTCGGGCAACCCCGTTTCGGGCCGCCCTCCCACGCCGCGCCCGACCCTGCCGCTGCCACTCTCGCCACACCAAAGACGTGCTGAGTAGCTCACCGGCTCGGCGCGCGTCGCGCCGTCCCCCCGCGTCGAGGCGCGGTCGGCGGTTGCGGGGCAGCTTGCCCAGCGCCTAGTGGAGGCTGCCAAAGTGCAWGATGAGCGAGCAGAGGCGCCGAGGGACCGGCAGAGTTGGGGTTCAGGCCGACAGACGCGGGCAGCCAGCATAGCATGCTGCAGCATGCCGCCGCCGCTCACCGTCCCTCCGCTGCTTTTCAGCCTTGTAAACGCTCTTCCCCGTAGCATACGCATAATTTGCAAGGCCTCCCGGCCGCATATATTGCTGTCTGGGCCCTGCATTTCTCTCCAAGATCTTTGGCCTGCCTCGGCTTTCCTCAGCGGGCCAAGTTCTTTGCGCGGCTTTGCAGCGCTCAGCTGCCAAAGGAAGCAGAGACTCGCAAAGAATCATGGGTGGCTGAGAAGGAGCAAGGAAACTTGGCAAACTCAGCTGGCCAAGATGGGCAGGGATCTCAGTTAGCCTCAGGTGCCCAAGAACCCTTGTGAAACTTTGCAGTTCTTAGAAGCAAAGGGGCAAAGATAGGCTAAGAAACCCTGCAAACAAAGGCAGGCTAAGATTCACAGCAATCTTTGCCCCCCCAAAATCTGGGACGTGCATGACGCCATATATGCACACACTGGCCTGGAACCGCTCACAACAATAGTGTGTCCTGCACCCACCTCATGATTGGACGCCACTTGCAGCGAGCGCAGCCTGCTGAGGTACTGCCCGTCTGGCGGCAGCACAGCGCCCCTCACACAATCCAGGGCCAGGCTCGTCAGGCTGCTCAGGTCTGCAAAGGAGGCCGGTCCAGTTGTGGATTGCAGCTCAAAAGTCACGGGGATCGTTTCCACAGTACTACTCATGATGAGCAGCCAGCCACTTCTGCAATGCATCTCAGCCCTGCCCCGCTGCTCATGGCAGGCAGCACATTTGCTGCATTGCAAAGCTTGCTGAGCCAGCACGGCTGCTATTGCTCCACTTGCTATACAGGCCTGATTGTTACAGCTCAGGCCGGCATTGTGGGCACGTGGCGTATTCAAGCCTGCAGCACCCACCGTTTAGGGCCTCGGCATTGTGCAGATGGCATCGTTACCGGCCGAGCCAGCGGCAACCTGGAGCTCCCGCAGCCGGGTGGCACCTGAATTCGTGCATGGTTGCAACCACGCACTGGCATCACATGCGCACCTACTCGACGTGCAATTGCAGGCAGTGTGGTGCACTGGCGGCTGAGCTGGAGCTCAGCAGTGCAGGTGTGCATGCCATTCAACAGTCCGGGCAGATGTAGCTCGCCATTGAATCAATTAGCCAAACCATCGCACACCTGTGCATGCCTCAACACAGCTAGTGCAGCGGCCGTATGAGCCGCCATGCGCACCCACCGGTCAAGAAATAGCAGTCGACTCGCTCGTCATAGCCGTGCCCAAAGGTGAGCTTGGTCAGCTGAGGCAGCAGCCTTATTGCATGCCGCAAGTCGGAGTGACCAATGTTCTGTGGGTTTGAGTGGGCAGGAAACCGCGGTGCACGTCTTGAAATCGCCACAACGTATCAAGTCGAAGTCCTTTTGCAATGTTTTTGCACATGTGCTCTTGCACTTGCGCACAGCAGCACGCCCGGCGCATTGAACCATGCAGCCCGGCCAACCGTGCGGCTGGCAAGCCGAGCCACAACAAAGCTGCTTACCAGGGATTCTAGGCGGGGCAGGTCTGGAAGAGCACAGTGGAGCGAAACGGGATGGCACTGCAGCTTCTGCAGGTTGGTAAGCCAGGACAGCCAGCCGGGCAGGGACAGCTGTCCCATCCCGTGGTCCAAGAGGCAGGCCAGGGATGTCAGGCCGGTGAGCGTGGAGACCACAGCAGGCACCCGATCCAGCTTGCAGTACACAATGCTTAGTTCCTGCGGGCGGAGCAAGAGGCAGGGTAACCGCAACATTCCAAGCATTCTCAACTCAGTGCACCCCTGGCATCTGCGCAACCCTCAGAGCAGCTGACGCAAACAAGCAGCCCAAGCGACGCTGTGTATGGCAGTTGTGCTGGCTGAAAGCAGACCAGCTGTGCGGGTGCGCACCTGCAGGGTGGGCGCCAGCTGGGTGAACTCGCGGGTGAAACCACCAGCCAAGCGCTGCGGCAGGCTGTCCGTCTCGAATTGTAAGCCATACAAGCAGAGCTTGGTCAGGGGCAGGCGGGCAATGGCTGCGGGCACCTCACTCCACAGGGCTGCCAAGCGCAGCTCAGAAAGGTTGCTGCGCATGGGGAGAGGGTATGCAGCAGCAGAATCACGTATGGTATACCGCGAGAAGCAGAGATGCATCGGCGCACAGGAACTACACTCAATTAGAAGTTGAATGCAAGCGCTTTGTTGCGTTCACAACCGTTAGGGCCCAGCCAACACTGTACCCACTGAAGGCCCCTACAACTTGCACAATCACAGCTGCAGCTAGCACAAGGCGGCAGCCCCACCTTACCATAGGTGCGCCAGGCTGCACCCAACCAGCGCCGGGTCATCGGAGTCACCCCCTGCACCCGCTGCATCCAAGCGGGTAAGGCCGGTGCAAGCCGCCAGCCCAGAGATACGCCAGTGCCCTTTCTCGGGGGGATCAAAGTAAGGATTGAGAAGCCTCTGGCACGAGAGGCTCCTTGCAGGACAGCGGGCAGTGGCGCAGAAGGTGCCTCTTGGAGCAGCTGGCTGGGAGTGCCTGGCCTCTGTGCCAGCTCCAGGCGAGTTAGGCTGGGCAGCGGAGCGATCGCTGCTGCAAGCACCTCAGCTGAGCCCTTGTAGTCGCAAACTGTGAGGCATTCCAGCGCTGTGCAGCCCGCCAGGCAGCTATCGCCATCCTCCTCTCCTCCCGCTGCTGCCGCTGCTGCCGCTGCTTCCAACTTGTCGCCAGTCAGCAGCAGGGAGGTCAGTGCTGTGCGGTGCTGCCAAAGACTGGCATCCATTGCCGGCAGGACGGCCCGCAGTGAAGCTGCACGGCCCCGAAGAGCAGGCTCCCACCCACGGTAAGGCTGGTGAATGCCTGGCGGCAGATCGCAGCGCAGGCCGTGCAGCTGCTGGCGGTGGCGGCCCAGCCAGGCCTGCACGCGCTGGCTGCGCTGAGCAATGCCCTGGGGAGAGGCAAGGATGTTGAGGCAGGGGGGGCAACAGCCTGAGGTCCGTTGGCGCTTGCCAATGCATTGCAATGCGAACGAATGCTTGGCATGCATGTGCAGGCAAGCTCTGCAGGTGGAACAGGAGCGAGGACATGCATGCGACTCGCAAGTGCACATGCTAAGCCTGCAATTCACCACTCACCTCTGTGCTGAGCCGCCCAGTTGGCAGGAACAGCTGGGTGGCGCCCATGCCGCTGCCGATGGGCCAGCGCAGGCTGATGGCGTGGTAGTGGCGGCTGAGCAGCGGAAGCACGCCAAAACTGCGGGCGGGGCAGCTGGAAACGGTTGCAACACTAGTGCCACGAGTACAGTGAAGAAAGGCCATGCCTGCTGACCCAGTGAGCACCGTTATCAGTGCTACATGACATTTGCTCCAGTCTTGCCAACACAGCCCGCAGCCAAGCCGTCCGCTCACCGCTCTCGGATGGGCAGCAGGCCGGCGATGCGGCACACCAAATCCTCGGGCAGCTCATGCCAGGCGCCGCCGTCTGACTCTGCCCTGCGGGCCGCTGCCCGCGTCTGGTGGGACATGGCGGCTGGCCTGCGGAGCATTGGATGTGAATAGGCGCAGGGGAAGCCGGGCAGGCATGCCATGGAGGCGGATGGCCGCTCGGCGGCAACGACGGCGGCGCAGGCGGCGTGCCGACGCAGAGAGCGGCGGCGGCGGCCAGCGCTCAGGCAGCCTCCCCAGCTGCCCCTGCAGACGGTGCTGCTCGCCTTGAGCAGGGGATTGGCAGTCGACGAGCTGGGAGCAGGCCTGCGGCACGAGTGGTGGGCGCACGAGCGCTTGGGGTTGTCTGGAGCCGCTGATCTGGTCTCAGGTGTCGTCTGGACTGCGGAGGTGTCGAGGTTCAGCGCCAGTTTGCCCTGGGAATGCGCTGCCCCCGCTTCATGTGAGGCGAGGTAGCCGCTGCCGCCTCTGGATCCATGACGTTTGAGCGGGCGACCGCCCCACAGATTGTGAGGCAGTGATGACCTTCAAGGCGACAATAATCTCACATTCAAATTTACTAGCAAACGAGCATGTAACTCGAGGTGCTGTACAGCAAGCCGCCGGCGCCTGCTCTTGCCCACACCGTGCGGAGTCCGAGCTGCACTTGCGGTGCTGTTCCTGCTGCGCGTCGTGCCTGCCTGTCATGTTATCAGCAGCATTCTCTGTAATAGAATCGGAGCACCGCATGGCCTGAAGCAGCAATGGCTGTGCTTCCGAGCGGCCTCCTACAACGAGCGGCGGCACACGGCGGCGGCCGCATGAAGGTAAGCCCTAGGGCGGCGTGCTGTGCCGGCCTTTTCGTTGCTGATTGGTGACCCCACACGTCTGCTGTTGCGTGAGAAAGCACTCGGGATCGCGGCCGGCAGTCCCAGGCGCTCCAACCCTCCCTCGCGGGCTGCTCCGCGCGCTTCCACGCCGCTCGCGCCTTCCAGCTGACTCAGTGGGCTCGTTAGAGCGCGCAACTGTCCGCGCAGCCGCCTGAGGCGCTCCGATGCGGCAGGTGGCAGGCTCGGGCAAGCAGCGGCGCCGCACAGATGGGCCGGCAACCCCGCCGGCTGTGGGAGCAGGGCCAGCAGCCGGATCAGCCTCCACGCCGACCTCGTTCAGCATGTTTGTGCGCTGCCCTTCCTCCAACAACGCATGCATAGGTACAACCAGTTGCGGCTGAGCCTGGTTGCCGGGCGTGCCGTTGCTGCGTTGCGTTTTCTCAGCCTGCTGCGCTCGCTCCTGGCCCCATCTGCTTTGCCGTCCGTTTATTCCGCAGAGGCGCGCGGGTGTGAGGAGGTGGGGCAGGTGTGCCAGCGGGCCCTGGAGCGGGAAGGCTTTGGCCGCCTTGATGCCTACACACAGGTGGGTGCTCAACTTTGATCGCCTGGCTGGGTGCTGTTCTGTCCGCCTGGCTGGGTGCCCGGCATTGACTCTAGCCGAACACCACCAGGAGCACGCTGTGGGCTGCCGCTAGCGTGCTGGGCCAACCTGAGCTGCTGCCCAGCCGCCCAAGAGATCTGCCGCTCAAATGATGATGAACCGCTTGCTGCAGGTGTACATCAGCTGCGGCGGCCGGCCGGTGTCGCCGCGCGCCACCCTGGATGCGGCAGGCGTCAAGGCGCTGTGCACGCTGCATATCCAGCCCAAGTGCGGCAGCTCTGCGCTGCGCTGTGCATTGCCAGCGTTGCTTGGGCGCTGAGGATGCATGCAGCGCCCGGGTCCCAGGTCGTGAGCAACGCCGGTTTTGCTGAAATGCGTCCTCACTTGCACCCCCGCCTGTGCTGCAGCCCGGCAGCCATCGCCGCCCGCATGAGCCTGCGGGAGCAACTGCTGCTGCTGCCCCAGCGCCTGGAGCGCTTCCCCGACTCTGCGAAAACAGAGATGGACTCTGTGGGGCTGGCGCTGCAGCTTGCACTGGCGCCGCTGCAGCGCGCAGAGGTTGATGCCGCCACGGTGGAAGGCCTGGGCAAAACTGTGGAGGTGGGCACAGCAGCGGTGTGCGGCCCCAGGCTGCTCCCATGCACCAGAGGGCTGGATGCTGTGGCCGCTGTGCATGTGCTCAGAGGCAGCGGCACTGGGTCGTAATCCCGCTTTAGGCACCTCCCCACAGCACCAGGATGCAAACCCTTTGCCTCCTCCCCGGCATACCCCTGCAGGCCCTTGCCAGCCTCTCCCTTCTGCTCGACTTCCCCGGCAAGCCAGCTGTGTCTGCGCTGGGCTTCCAGTGGCTGGACAGCGCACTCACTGCGCTGCAGCAGCACTTCTGGCGCGCACTGCACGCGGACCCCACTCAGCCGGAGGCCGCGGGCGCGTGCGCCCAGGCGTTTTTGGAGGGCTTAGTGCCGCTGCTGCTGTACAAGCTGGGCGACGTCTTCCTGCACAAGCAACGCGTCTTGTGGGCAGCCAAGATGCTGCGGTGAGCCCGCAGGCGCTCCACGCTTGCTTCGACCTGCGCCTGTCGCTGCGGCTTTGCCTGGGCACTCTGCTGGCTTCTGGGTGCAGCCGTGCATGCATCGCAAGCGGTGCTCACGCTCACATGCGCACGCCCCTGCCGACCCACACAGGAGCTTTGCTGCGCAGTGCAAGGCAGCTGGCGTGCCCGCTCAGCTGAAGTGCCAGGATGTGGCGGAGAGGCTGGCGAGGTGCCTGGCATCTAGCCTAGCGCGCGTGGTTGAGGCCACTGCCGACATAGCACAGGACGTCCAGTCAGGTGAGAGCTGGCGGGGAGCATGGGGACGTGGCATGCAACCCTGATGGGCAAACTTCAGTAGTCAAGTTCAACGTCATCCCGTCCCTAATTTTGTCCTCCGCCGTCCAGGCCGGTACTGCCGCTTGTGGGGACTGGAAACATGGCAGGCGCAGCTGGACGCAACTGTGGATGGCGTTCGCAGCCTGGCCAAATTGCTGGCGTGCTTCAAAGCAGCCGGTGGCATGTGCGCGCAGGGCAGCGCGCCCTCTCAGCAGCAGTGGGGCAGCTGGTTGCAGCCAGTTGCAGAGCAGACTGAGCGGCTCTGTGGCCAGCTGCTGGGTCTGTGCCAGTGGTTAGAGAAGCTGCCTGAGTCTGACAATGAGCAGCTGCCTCGCACGTTTCGCTGGCTTGCCAAGTTGCTGGGAGCATCTTTTGTTTGCGCAGAGGTGAGCGTAGTGGCTCCGTTGTGACAGCAGGCTGTGACGGTAGCATTTTCCAACTACCAGCCCCTGTGTGTGCCTGTCTCCCATCACGGGTTGCCCTATTCTGAACCACAACACTCTATTTCCCCACACATGTGGCGCGAGCTGCAGATTATCCGCCTGCCAAGCACAAGGACATCTCCCGATGCGCACATCACCCCAACTTGCTGCCAGCACTTGCTGAATGTGCTGTCATCCCCGGTCATGCAGATGGCACTGCAGGCAAGTGTGCGTCCTTGCCCCTGCGAGGGCGTTGCTGACATGTAGCCGTGCTCTGCCCCTGTTGTCCTTGCTGCCGTGTCCATGTCTTGCTGCCACTGCGCCCAGGCACGGCCATTCGCCACTGCTGCTACTGAGCGGCCCCAGCCCACAAGGCGCGTTTTGCTGGCTCTACTCAGGATGCGTCTGGCTACAGCGTGCTGCCCCGCCGAGTACTGCTCTCGCCGGAACTGCGCGACTCCATTCCCACTGCCGCCAAGCTGTTCCACCTCGGGTGAGCGGGCTGCACCACACCTGCAAGCAGGCTGGGCGCGACAGGGCGATTGCACTGGCATGCGTTGAGCTGCTGCTGGGCGCTCTGAGCGTGGCAGCATCCATGCTGCCACGGCAGCAATGAGCAGGGTCGCTGCTTGTGTTGTGGACCCCACTGTGCACTGCAGGCAGTGGTCGAGGGATTTGAGCCGCCGGGCAGACACGGCCGAAGGGGAGGAGGAAGAGGAAGAGCACGAGGATGCTATTGAGCCCCTGGAAGTACAGCGAGGCGAGGAGCTGCTGGAAAGCAGCTATGCAGAGCTGCTGCCTGTGCGGCCTGCGCACCTGCACAGGTGCGAGAGCGGGCGGCAGTGGCGGGGTGGCAGGGCGACGGCGGTGGCGGGGCGGTGGCGAGCATGCGGCATGGGTCAGGAGCATGAGGCAGCTGTGCGTGCTTTGCTGCCTGCTCGCCCATGCTGGGCCGGGGGGCAGGATAGCCAGCGTGGCTGGTCTGAACGCATGTCGTGTAGTGCATGCCATTGCATCTACCCACCCCAGGCCTTGCTGCCGCAGCAACGATGCTGCTCAACTGCCTACCTGCCTCCCCTCATGCGCATGAGTGCAGGGGCCTGCAGGTGCAGTTTGCGGGAGAGCCCGGCCACGGCGCCGGCGTGACGCGCGAGTGGCTCACCCTGCTGGCTCCCCAGCTCTTCTGCCCGGAGCTGGGGCTGTTTGTGCGGTGTGGCGCCAACCCACTGGCTGTCCTGCCCAGCGCCAGTGAGAGCGGGCAGGGTTTGTGTCCAGGAGGAGTGTGTGCATGCGATTGGGTGGATAGAGAGCTTGTGGGCAAGGTGTGGTGTGGGAGGGCGCTTTCACCAGTGCATGTGGACAGCAGTGACGAGCGATGTCGCACCTGCGTCTGCTTGCCATCAACACTGCCTGCGTCGCCTGCCCACCCGCAGCCGCGAGCGTGCAGCCCAACCACAAGGAGTACCTGCGAGTGGCGGGCCGAGTGATGGGTGAGGCATGATGGGTGTAGTTGCTGGGCCTGCATATGGATGGGTGGGCGGGCATGGGTGTAGCAGGGCGTGCGTGTTTCAGGGCTGGCTTGCATGGGTCAGCCGCCGGCCCAGGCCCACATGCTGTTGCACGGCATGCCGCTGGGGCGCGCCTCCTTTTTGCTTGCAAAGCCTGAGCAGCCCAACACTGGCACACCCCGTTTCTATCCTTTTCACCAGGCCTGGCGCTGCTGCACGGCGTGCCGCTGGGCTTCCACCTGGCCTCTGCCTTCTACAAGGGTCTGGCCGGCCAGCGGGTGGCCATGGACGACCTTCAGGAGGCGGATCCGCAGGTGCTCTTTCTCATTCGGAAGCGCGGCAGGCATTGCACATGTGCAGCCGGGTTGCAGCAGCAGCACGGCAGTTGGCTGATCATCCCCTGCTGCACATCCATACACCCGGAGCCTCTGCTCAGTCACACCTCCGCACTCTGTCCTGCGTTTTGTCCCATGCAGCTGGCCCAGAGCCTGCGCTCCATCACAGGCGCCAAGGATCCGTCTGCCTTTGGGCTGACCTTCATGCTGAGCCTGGACCACCTGGGGCAGTCGGTGGAGGTGCCGCTGGGAGGTGAGGCAGGGCAATTGTGGGGGTGGCAGCTGCCCATGTGGCTTGCAAGGTGTCCATCGGAGCAGCAGCATGCAGCAGCTGCAGCTGTGTGGGTCCGCTTTGGGCCGTTTGTGCCATGCCCAGCATGCC
This sequence comes from Chlorella ohadii, assembly GCA_025026875.1. Taxonomy (NCBI): domain Eukaryota; kingdom Viridiplantae; phylum Chlorophyta; class Trebouxiophyceae; order Chlorellales; family Chlorellaceae; genus Chlorella; species Chlorella ohadii. Next base: position 420,288 of record JADXDR010000037.1, read on the forward strand.
CACCTACCAGCAGCTGCCCAGCTGCCCCTCATGCCATGCCCCGTGCTCCCCCTGCTATGCAGACGATCCCGCCCTGCACGTCACCGCAGCCAACAGCCAACTGTACGCTGACCTTGCGGTAAGTCTACCCTGCCTGGATGCTTTTTGCATGCCGCTGTTCAACAAAGTTGAGCTCCTGTGGTGTGCAGCTGGTTTCGGGCCAGCCACTGCTGCTCCTGTCGAGTTAATTTTGCAAGCAATCCATCGATTTCATGCCTTGCCTCCTGCGGTGATCTGTGCGCCCACCTGCTTACCAGCTGTTTTTCTTGGTTGCAGGTTGAGCACGTGCTCAGCGGGCGCATTGTTGCTGAGCTGGCGGTGGTGAAACAGGGCCTGATGGACGTGCTCAAGGTCAGCTCGCGTGCTCCCTTGTGAAGTAGTTAGGCATTGCATTTGAATGCAGCTGCACAGCCGCTGCCTGCGCCTGCATGTCATGCCACACAGCTGCCGCGCGCAGCGCCACAGGGGCACACTTGAGAGCAGCCAGGTAGCCGACGTCGATTTGCCCCTCGCGAATTGCTGCCGTGCCGCTGTGCCGCCCATCTCTCATACTCTCTGTTGGTGCTCTTCTCCACCCTCCCCGCAGGTGTGCCCCACCCGCCTCTTCTCTCTTGCCGCCCTCAACGACCTACTGGCGGGCTCTAGCGGCAGCCTGTGCGTGGAGCAGTGGCGGCAGCACACACGCTGCATCGGCTGGGACGGCTGGCGCGGGCCGGCAGGGGCAGCAGATGAGATGGAGGAAGATGAGCTGGATGATCAGCAGGAGCCGGAGGCGAGCTGAAGTTTTGGATCATCAGTGCTGCTGATTTGGGCTGTTTAAACCAGTCGATGGCTGGAGTCGTCTGTTGCTGCCCCGGCTGCATCAGCTGTGCACCTGGTAGCCGCATGCTTTGCCCAACATGTTGCATCCTGCCTGAATTTCCATCCTCCGCAGGTGCTGCGTTGGTTCTGGCTGCTGGTGGGCCAGATGCGCGAAGCACAACGCGCCGCCCTGCTGCGCTTCTGGACCTCCCTGCCCACCCTGCCCAGCGGCGGCTTTGCCGGCCTGCCGCAGCCGCTGACAATCGTGCGAGCCGAGCCCGCCAGCCAGCGCATGCCGCTGGTGGGTGACGGGTGGAGCAGGCAGGCGGGCGGTTAGGGAAGCAAACTTGGGCGCTTGCTCTAAGAACACAGTCCTTTTGTTGGAGCTGCTCCACACTGCCGATTGCAGCAGCAGTGGCTTGTCTGTGCGGTACCGCTCCTCTGCACCTGAGGCTCGATATGGCATGATCCTCTTATTCCTTCTCCCTTTCTCCCTTGAGTTGAGCCGCAGGCCCACACCTGCTGCTCCGAGCTGGTGCCACACGATGCACACTTCTCATGTCCCTGTTTCCTCCACTCGAGCCGCAGGCCCACACCTGCTTCTATGAGCTGGTGCTGCCCGACTACCCCGATGTGCTGGCCCTGGCAGGTGGGCTGCTTGCAGTTGTGACGAGGTGCTGCTGCTTGCAAAGCACGTCAGCAGCTGCTGCTCCCACTGCTGCTGCCGCTGCGCCTGCTGGGCGATCGCCGACGCCGTGGCTGCCGCTGCCTCTGCACAGATGCTCACCCACAGCTGCATTCCTCGACCCCTGATTGTGCAGGCGGCTTGGCAGAGGCGGTGGCGCATGCAGAGGGGTTCGGCATGGCATGAGCAAGAGCTGCGGCTGGATGTAGCAACACGGGCAGCTGGTCACCTTGGCAATAACCGGCAGTCGCCCAGGCTCAGCTGAGTGCTGCGGCATGGCACGGGCAGCACTGGGCAGGGATCAGCAGTGACCGTGGCATGGCCTGAGCCATAGCCGGGTGCAGCAGCAGGCGCTCAGCGAGGCTCAGCCTCGTGTGGCATGGCATCATGTATCACACCGCATGCAAGTCAAACGAATGGCTGCTCTCTGTAGTTTACTGCTGCATTCATGATGCAACAGTTCTTGTACATACTGTAAAGTCGTGCACGGCGGCATGTTGCCCCACACCAGAGGGTTGGGTAGCAAGTGCAGCTTGCAGCGGCTTGTGTGTTGTGCCTCAGCTGTGGTTGGCAGTGATTCTGCATCGCGCCCGAACGATCAGCAGTGTCCCAGAAGTTGCAGCTGCAGGCTGGCACCTGCTCAGACTCCATTGCTGCTGCGGTCCATGCGGCATGGCTGCACATGAGCGGCGGCGGCGCCCGGCCGCGCGAACTGGCGCCCAACTTCAGCTTGGCGTTGTCTCAGAAGCCGACTGCACCCACATCAGCAGCTCATAGCAGCCGCAGGCTCCATTGCGCCCACCACTCCTGCCCCAGGCTGCTTCCCAGCTCGCTCCGCTGCCACTCGCCTGCTCACGGCTGCCCAAGGCACGCAGCACCGTCTGCACGGGCAGCTGGGGCGACTGCTGAGCTGCTGGCCGCCGACGCCGCCCGTTGCCGATCGGCAGGCGGCCGCTGCTGCCGCCGTTGCCGCTGTCCCCCGTGCCTGCCCAGCTTCCCCCTGCCGCCACACCATATCCTTTCGTTCTGCAGGCCTGCCGCTATGTCTCGGCAGACGCGGTCTGCGGCCCGCAGGGCCGAGGCTGCGGGTGGCGCCTGGCATGAGTTGCAGGAAGATTTGGTGTGCCGCATCGCGGCCCTGCTGCCCATCCGAGAGCGGTGAGCGGATGGCATGGCTGCGGGCAGGCTGGCAAAACGCCGATGATGCTTTGAGCAGCACTTGCAAACCCTCGGTCTGCGGCATGCCCTGCCTCCCAGGCACACCTGGTACAGCTGCGGCAGGAGCCCTCTGCTCCACCCGCCCATTGCAGGTTTGGAGTGCTGCCGCTGCTCAACCGCCACTACCACGCCATCAGCCTGCGCTGGCCCATCGGCAGCGGCATGGGCATCACCCAGCTGTTCCTGCCAACCGAGCGGCTGAGCTCAGAGGTGGGTCGAGGGCTGTGGGCTAAACAACTGTGAGTGCACGCATATGCATCACACTTGCTCTGCTCCATCTACGAATGGTCTCTCCCCTGCCCAAACCTCCTTGCTTCTCTTCAGGGCATCTCTCAGCGCAGCCAGCGCCTGCAGGCCTGGCTGGGCCGCCACAGCCAGCAGCTGAGCGGCCTGCGCTGCGACCTGCCGGCCAACATTTACCAGCGCCGCTGTCTGTGGGTACGTGGATTGGAGGGCTGGGCAGCCTCGTTGCGGGCGGTCCTGCCGGCCATGGAAGAGGCTCTGTGGCAGCATCGCGCAGCGCTGGCCTCGCTTTTGCTCACTGGCGACAAGTTGGCAGCGGCAGCAGGCGACGGCTCCCTGGCGGGCTGCACAGCGCTGGAATCACTCACTGTGTGGCGCTTCCTGGGAGCAGCTGAGGTGCTTGCAGCGGCAGTTGCCCCACTCCCTAGCCTTACTTCCCTGGAGCTGGCGTGGGGGGCAAGCACGCCGGGCCAGCTGCTATGTGCTGCACCGCCTTTTCCGCTGCCCTCCGTCCTGAAAGCAATGCTCCTCTGCCGCAAGCGCTTGTTGCCTTACAGTGCTGACGACYGCCKCCGGTGGGACGTGGCGGGGNSMGGSGGCNTGCAGSGGGSTGACCCGCCTGGATGCTGCGTTTGGAGTGGCTGCTGCCAATGCTGCATTCAACCGCAACCTTGCACAGCTCAGGTGAGATGGGCTTGTCGCTTTGTGCTTGGCTGTGATTGTCCGGGGCAAAGGTGCCGCCTTGAGCGTTGCGCTGGAATGCCAAGGTGCGATGGAACACTTCCCCTTCAGGCATACAATGCTGGTGAACATGTCCATGCGTGTTGCTGCTGCTGGATTCCCTTGTCTGCAGCAATCTGTCCGAGCTGCGCCTGGGCGCCCGGTGGAGCGAGGTGCCAGCAGCCATTGCCAGCCTGCCCCTGACCAAGCTCTGCTTGCACAGCTTCGAGTTGGAAACAGGCACCCTGCAACAGCGCCTCGCTGGAGGCTTTTCCGGAGAATTCACCCAGCTGGCACCCACCCTGCAGGTGCTGCACACAGCTAGCTGTCCTGCTGTGTTTGTATCGAGGTTTTTAGTGGTGCAGAGTGTGAGATGCATTTGGCGATATGCCATCCAAGCAGCACAGTGGGCTTGTCAGGTGCAACAAGCAACCGAATCATGGATTTCGTCATACCATGATGGGGCCGGCCGCACAAGCCGTCTTGTGAGCCACCTGGCTGCCCTTCTTTCTGCAGGAGCTGCAGCTGGAGTACTGCCAGCTCGACAGGCTACCTGCTGTGCTCTCCTCATTCACCGGGCTGACGTGCCTCAACTGCAGCATAGATGGAACGGAAGGACCACTGTCCCTGCCTGGCTGGCTGTCCCGGCTCAGCAGCTTGCAGCGGCTGGATTTTCAGGAGCGCACACTCTGGACCATGCCCCCTCAGCTGCTCTTCTGCAATATGACTAACCTGAAGTCCTTGGTGAGCTTTTGCGCTTTTTGGATAAACCATGATGCATTCGTGTGCATGCATGTGGTTGCTAACCAGTTCTGTATACTCTGAGCTGGGCCCGTTCACGGCGTGCATCACCTGTGCTCCTGCAAGCAGTACGGTTGCGGCCCCGCTTGGGCAGTGCGCTATGCTGCAATGCCATTGCACAAGCTGATGTGCATCACGATAAGACAAAGAGTGAAACTTAGAGTGCCAATCAGGGCATTGCGGAAATACCTGCTTGGCCCTTGGTTGCACTCCACAGGACATTGGCTGTTGCGACCTGGGTTGCGCTAAACAAGTGTTGCCCCAGCTGACCAAGCTCACGTTTGGGCATGGCGACCACGTGCAAGTTGACTTAAGCGCATTAAATGGTAAGACAAGGGAGGGCAGGTGCACGACTGCTGACTTGGAGCCTGCCAATGGTCAGCTGGGCACCTTGAGCAGACCGCTCACACAGGCATCGGTGGCTCCAGACCAACCTGCGTCCTTCACTCCTTGGCGTGTTTTGCCTGCAGGCGATGGATAGCACATGCTGCTGAACTCAACATGTCCTTCGATGGCGACAGGCCAGCATGCACGCTAGTTGGGAGGTGCAAGTGTGGTGAACGCGTGCGCCTGCTACCATGTGTGCAGATGCCACGCGGCTGCGTGAGCTTGCACTGGAGGCTGACATGGCACACGACCAACCAGCTGCAAAATGTGGAGGCACTGAATGGTAAGAGCTTGGCGAAATGGCATGCTAACGCAGCGCGCTGCATTGTTATTCTTGCCTACTTCAGCTTGTGATGGCAGCTTGGCTGCCCTGCGCAGGCCTGAGCAGCCTCACCCGCCTGAGCCTGGCGTACGTTGAGGGCGCCGTGCTGCCGCCAGAAGGGCAGTACCTCAGCCGGCTGCGCTCGCTGCGGGTGGTGACTCCCAGTCAGGTGGGCGCTGCTTGAGGTGACGCCGCGGGGATGGGCAAGGCAGTCGCGCTGGATTTGTGCGGACCTCTGCAACCTGCCCGCCCTGGGTTTTGACTGAACGTCCCCTACTGCTTCCTCCCTGCACCAGACCACCCTGCCAGCAGGGCTGGCGTCTGCAACCGGGTTGACCCATCTGCATCTAGACGGCAGCTTCCTTGAGCTGGGCTCCGTTTGGGATCAGCTGCAGCAGATGTTGCCCCACTGGCCACTGCTACACGTGAGCAGAATGTTTGAAGGATCAAAGCCACACCGTGCTGCTTTCAGAGCTTATGGAGGGGCGGTTTGTCTGGAGTGAGGGCCCGCATGCCACCACCCGAAATTTCGGGTTTTAAAAGTACGCAGTGTGCAGGCGCATGCCTGCTGCCAGCCAGCTACCAGTGGTGTAGCTGTGGCTGCTGCTCAGCCTGCAGGCGCAGGGAAGGGCCGGATTGTCACCTGAAGCCGTATCTGTCCCCCATCCTCACTGCAGGGAATGTCCGTCTTGGAAGACTACGATGATGCCACTCCAACGGAAATGCTCGTAGGAGACCTGCTGCAAAACATGTTCTAGCTGTGTGGCGCACCTGCTGCATGCGTTCCAGTTCAGTTGCTGCCTTGAATTTGTGTAACGCAGCTGCATGTTGCTCACTGCCGCGCTCCTTGCTTTACTAGTCCGATCTTCATGGCAAGCTGCCTGGTCCTGGCCAACGAACAGCAAATTGTTGGTCACATGGCACCAGGCTGGCCAGCGAGTGCACTTCATGTAACATGCTTTACAGCACTTGTCGTGTCCCACTAAACAGCCCCGCTACTTCGCACATGGACGGCTGGGGCACTGCACCTCGGGAACAGCATCAGGGCGGTTAATGGCTGGGCTGGTTGCCCCTGCTCAAGCAGTTGCGCAGTTGCAGGGATGCGTCTCACCTCCTGGGATTGGCGATGTCCCGCATTGCTATTTGACATGCAGAACCGCATCAGTGAGGGAGCAGGCGCTGCACCTGCTCTCATCCCGGCTGCTGCGGCCCTGGCGGCGGCCCAAGTGAGGCGGCAGCGGGCGCCCGCCAGGCAGACTGGGCACCAAAACCCAAAACGGTGCTGCTCTCAGGAGACACCTGGACTCGATCAGCAGCTCATAGCGGCCGCAGGCCTGCTTGCGCCCACCGCCCCAGCCCCAGGCTGCTTCCTAGCACGCTGCACAGGCCACTTGCCTGCTCAGGCTGCCCAATGCGAGCAGCACCGTCTGCACGGGCAGCTGGGGGTGGCTGTTGAGCTGCTGGCCGCCGCCGCCGCCGCCCGCTGCCGCTTGGCAGGCGACCGCTGCCGCTGCCAACCGCTGCCAACCGGGCGAGAAACCACAGTGCCTGCTCAGCTTCCCCCTGCCGCCACATCCATTGCTCTGCAGGCCTGCCGCTATGTCTCGGCAGACGCGGTCTGCGGCCCGCAGGGCCGAGGCTGCGGGTGGCGCCTGGCATGAGTTGCAGGAGGTTTTGGTGTGCCGCATCGCCGGCCTGCTGCCCATCCGAGAGCGGTGAGCGGACGGCTTGGCTGCGGGCAGGCTGGCAACNNGCTGATGATGCTTTGAGCAGAGCTTGTAAACCCTCAGTCTGCGGCATGCCCTGTGAAGACTGCATGCATGGCAGGGCTGCACTCACGAACCCTCTGCCCCACCCGCCCATTGCAGGTTTGGCGTGCTGCCGCTGCTCAACCGCCACTACCACGCCATCAGCCTGCGCTGGCCCATCGGCAGCGGCATGGGCGCCACGCAGCTGTTCCTGCCCACCGGGCGGCTCAGCTCAGAGGTGGGCTGGGAGATTGCAGGCTAAGCACTTGCGAGTGCATGCATGCATTGTACCTGCTTCTGCGGCACATGCGGAGCTCGCCTGCTTGTGCATGCCAGCCCGGTTCGCACTGCAACGCACTTGCAAGCTGCGAACACCCTTCCCTGCCCTGCAGGGCCTCGCGCAGCGTAGCCAGCGCCTGCAGGCCTGGCTGGGCCGCCACAGCCAACAGCTGCGCGGCCTGCGCTGCGACCTGCCGGTGAACATTCACCAGCTTAACCGTGATTGGGAGCCTGCTCTGGAGGGCCATGCCGCCACACTGCGGGCGGTCCTGCCGGCCATGGAAGAGGCTCTGTGGCAGCATCGCGCAGCGCTGGCCTCGCTTTTGCTCACTGGCGACAAGTTGGCAGCGGCGGCAGATGATGGCACCCTGGCGGACTGTACAGCGCTGGAATCTCTCACAGTTTTGAACTACAGCGGCTCAGCGGACGCGCTTGCTGCGGCAATCGCCCCGCTGGCCAGCCTAACTCGCCTGGAGTTTGCATGGGGGCATGGCAGCCCAGGCAAGCTGTTGCAGGCTGCACCGCCTGCGCCGCTGCCATCTGTGCTGAAGGCAATGCTCGACTGCCGCGAGTTTTCCGTCCCGCTCAGCGGTAACAACCACTGGGACGTCATCGGTCTGGCGGCCTGCAGCGGGCTGACCCGCCTGGATGCCGCTGCTCAGGAGTTTGGAGGGACTGCCGCCAAGGAGGCGTTTGAGCAGAGCCTTGCTCAGCTCAGGCAAGCAAGGGTGGATGCCTGCGCCATATGTGCATTGGCGCTTGGCCCAAGCCAATGTGCCTGCTGCTGCCCGGTGTGTTCGGCAGTGCCGGCATGTGCACGGCACGTCAAGTGCTCCTGCCGCTGCGGCCTCCCCTGCGCAGGAACCTTTCTGAGCTGCAATTGGTTGCCTATTGGAGCGAGGTGCCCGTGGCTGTTGCTGGCCTGCCCCTGACCAAGCTCTGCTTGCACCACTTCCATTTCAAGACCGACACCCTGCACCAGCGCTTTGCTGGCGGCTTTTCTCGAGAGTTCACCCAGCTGGCACCCCCGCTTCGGGTGCGGACTGCACAGATGGCCAGTTTTGGGTGACCTGTGCAGGCATTGGATAAGTTGTTTGTTTTGGGCATACGGCTGCTCATCCCCAGATTCCTATCCTATGCACACCAACTTGGTTTGAAACGCCTGTTGTGAGCACTCCGACTACCGGGCTGGCACCACCTTCTGCCTGCAGGAGCTGCGGTTGATAGATTGCTCGCTCGTCATGCTGCCTGCTGTGGTGTCCACGTTCACCATCCTGACGTGCCTGGAATGTATCGCGGACGAATATGCCGGGCCGATGCCTCAGCCTGGCTGGCTGTCCCGCCTTGCCAGCCTGCGGCGGATGCAGTGCCATCCGACCTCTCTCTGGAGCTTGCCAGCTGCCCAACACTTTGACCTGCCCCACCTCGAGTCCCTGGTAAGCCACTGGGCCACCTCCGGCACCCTGCGACAAGCAGGGCGGCGGGATTTGCTGCACAGCTGGCTGCAACGCGCCCTGCACTACACAAAGCAAAGCTGTCAGCATAGCACTGTGTGTACCTCAGACTTTGCAACAAACCATGCGACACCTTGCAACCACCAACAGGATGTTGGGTACGCTGACGTGGACTGTGCCACGCAGCTGCTGCCTCAGCTGACGCAGCTCACTTTTGGGCCTGGCAGCAGCGATCAAATCGACCTGGGCATTTTGAGCGGTGGGCATGGGTGGCAGCCGGTGTGCATGCATATGCGCAAGCTGCAAGGTGCGGTTGTGACGACACCATAAGTATGCAACTTGAATGCAGGTGCCACGCGGCTGCAGGAGCTCACACTTCAAGCTGATGACAAGCTCGATGAGCCGGGCCAGCTGGCAAACGTGGAGGCGCTGAATGGTGGGCCTTTGTATCATCAGTGAATGCCAGCAACGACTTGCATTCAATGCAAGTTGCTAGTTTGGCGCAGTTGGCTATGCATTGCTGCTGCAAGAGGCTGCCCGTTGCAGAGACGAGTCTCAAGAGTGGCTGGCTGCTGTTCTTTGGCTGTGAAATGATGCGATGGCTGTCTGGGGCCCCTCTGCAGGTCTGAGCAGCCTAACCCGCCTGAGACTGGAACATGTCCAGGGCGCAGTGCTGCCGCCAGAGGGCCTGTACCTCAGCAGGCTGCACTCCCTGCATGTGGTGGCCTTTGAACAGGTGGGTTGCACACGGGCAAGTTACCCGAGGGATGGCTAGCCCATCACATGGCAAGCAGGGATGCACCTAGCCGCATGCATGCTTGCGGGGCCTGCAGGCAACCACAAACTAGCAACGCGCTTGCTGGGGTAGCCTGGTGTTACTGCGCAACTTGTGAAGTGCATTGCAACTGCCCCCCTGCTGCTCCAGACAACGCTGCCGGCAGGGCTGGCTGCTGCCACGGAATTGACTCACCTGCATCTGTACAGTAGCAGCCTGTGCCTCACGTCCAATTGGGAGCAGCTGCAGCAGCTGCTGCCCAACTGGCCCCTGTTGCACGTGAGTGCCATGAGCTACTTCACTGGCAGCTGACTGTGCAGAATCGTTTGGTTTGGGAACTCGAGCAGTTTGTGCACAGGCACTTGCTGTTGCGGCGTGCGTCGCTGCCATGCAATGCGATGGGTGTGCCTCAGTTGCCGCTGGCAGCAGTGCCTGTTTGCTCCTATCATTAGCCCGCCGCCAACAGGGTCTGCTGTCCTTCTGCGCTGCAGGAGATGACTGTACTTGAAAAGTACGAAGATTTAGATCCCGTTGAAGTGCTGGTTGGAGACCTGCTGGCAAACATGTCCTGAACTGCGCACACGCAGTGGAGTTAGGCACGATGCTGCCTGGAAGTCATTACCATTCTGTGTTGATGTTCCTTGTGTGAACCTTGCTTGCCTTGCCTTGTACAGCCTCTTTCAGTAGCAACCTTGACATCCTGCCTTGCACCTCCCGCTTGCACCCTGGCTGGCATAGCGCGCCCAGTGAGCTGCATTTGACACATGTGAGAGGAAGTGCATGCGCATCAGATGGCACAACCAGAGCTGGGTGGACTTGCGTTGGCAGTGCCCGTCTGGCTTCCGGCTGACACGTGGCGGCCAAGCATGCGAGCGAACCGCCGCCTCACAGCTCCCCTTGCTGGCTGCTCCACACCTAATTGTCCTCTTGCTGGCAGCATGCGGCGGTCTGTAGGTGCGTGCGTGGAGAGCCGAGGGCTTGAGGCCTCCCAGAACCGTGGCTAGCACCGTTTCTAGCCGTGACCCGTCGTGCTCACCCCCCGCACGCCAAGGCTCATGCACTGCAGCTGCCTTGGCGTGGCGGCTGGCCGCGCAGACGTCAGGCCAAGCAGCGGGGCAGACCGCCGCTACAGCGGCGGCGGCGCCCGGCACGCTCGCTGCCTGCACCACCAATGGTGGCATTGCTGGTAGAGCAGCTGCCCAACTGCTTGGCACTGGCAGCCGCAGCCTGTCTCATTGCTCACTCGCCTTCTCCAACCTGGGTGCATCTGCGGTGGCTAGTCAAGCAGCTGCCCCGTCCCGTCTGGTGCTGCTGCCCATCGCGCCTGCGCCCCTCCGCCGCAGCGGCCTGGCAGCAGCCCTGGCTCAGCGGCTGCACACAGCCGGGTGGCGGTGCAGCGCTAGCGCTGGTAGCGCTACCAATGGCTCACCCGCCGACAGCTCCGGCTCAGATGCACCCGCTGACAGCTCCGGCTCAGATGCCAGCGGCGACGGCGGCAGCACGAGCGGCGGCGCCCAGCGTGCGAGCAGCGAAGGCCAGGAATCGAGTGAGGACGAGCTGCAGCAAATGATCAGCGGCTTGAAGCAGGCGGGCTACCGACCGCAGCCGGAAGTGCAGGAAATGGAGCACTGGGTGGATGGCCGGTCCGTCAAGAAAGAAGTGAAAGCAATGATACGTTGGACAAAGCCAGTCTTCAAGGAAAGCTTTGTCGCCTGGTTTGGGGCCTTGTCCATCATATTTTTGGTGCTGCAGGTGTCGCCTTCGTTGTAGGTTGGGTCTGTTGCATTCCTTGCCTGGCTGCTATCAAGCTGCTTGTAAGTGCAGTAGCTGTAGGGTTTTGTGCCGTGTAACATGCTTCATTGAGCAGGTCCACCCTGCCATGCCAGAGGGCATATACCATCAGCAGCCGTGCCTGCACCAGACCTGCCAGCCAGTATTGCGCCGACAAGCTGCACCTGCAGTTGCACACAAGTTGAGCAGGGCAAGATCTGGCATCCGAGACGCCGCAGCGGCATGTGCTTGGCGGCGGTGCCGGGGCGATGCAAAGCACAACTGCGGTTCGCCACACCTCTGATCGGCCTGTGAGATTTGGTTGCCTGCATCAACCTGACATCAACAACTGCTCCAGGCCAATGAATCCAACAAACCATCAGCCAAACCAGGGGAAAAAAACTTTGACGAGCGCTGGGCGCCACTCCTTGCCGTGCACGAGGGTCGGCGGTGCATGAAGGGCGGCGGCGGAGCTGCACCCAGCACCTCTTCGCCCCTCTGTGCCTGCCGCCATGGGCCGTGACAAGGGCAGGGCGGCGTCGCAGGCAGCAGGGGCGCCCACAGAGGCGCCCTCGGGCCAGCCTTGCTCGGACGAGTGCAGGCTCTGCCGACGGGCGGTGGCTACGGAGGAGGATCACATCACTGGTGCGCTACCCTGCCTGTGCCGACCAGAGAGGCCCGCCGCMGCCYCCGCCGCAACCGCCGGTTGCSGGMMGCCCAGCCGTCTGCCGSGGARCGGCGCTAGCACGGTTTCAAGCTTCGGCTATCATTTCCACAGTCATGCCAGTGACATCACGGCACCAGCCACACGCAGGCAAACAGGTCTGTCGGCGCTCACCCCGTCCTGCTTGCAGGTCGCTGCAGCCGCTGCGGCAGCGTGGCCCTGCACCCAGCCTGCGTCACTGAAGAGCTGAGCAGGACGCTGAAGGCCAGCTGGACGTCAAGCAAAGGGTCCCTGGCGACCACCATGGTGCGGGCTGGCGGCAGGACCCCTGCATGGGGGGTGCGCAGCCAGGAAACAGGCAGCACCCAACTGGGGAATGCAACGCTGCTGCCGCTGCTGCCGGCTGCCGCTGCCTTGCCCTTGTCTCACTTGAGAAAATGGAACCTCAAGCCCTATTGGAAATTCCAAGGTCGCCCAGTGCAGGGCAACCTCAAACGATACCCAGCAACCATCCTTGCCCAGCGGATGCGCAGCCGCCAAGGGCAGCGCTGCTTTGCCTGCCAAGGTACGCCGCCCTGCGTGCGCGAGGGGAGGACATGCCGCCTGTGGCAGGGCACCTGCCGCGCCGCGGCTGTGAGCACTGGATGGGGTGCCTCCCCGGCTTCCCGTCCTGCCCACCCGCACGCTGCGCTACCTCTGGCTGGTCGCCCCTCTGCCTGCACCCACTCCTCCGTAACGCCACCCAACGCTGCTTGCACCCACACTCCCTCACGCCACCTGAACTGCAGATGGCCTGCTTGAAGACATCGAGCTGCAGCGCCCAGTGCGCAAGCTGACGCCACTGCCGCCGCCGCCGCCGCCACGCCAGCGCGGCAAGGCAGCCGCTGTGGCGGCGCCATCGCCCAAGAG